>OU015498.1:118842226-119207226 GCA_907164885.2 Dolomedes plantarius | reverse complement strand
AGGAAAAAGTTTTTATTTCATAAATTATCTGTGATTTGTGAAAGAGGAAAATAAGATAGAAAAAAAATAAAATATGATTTTTTTAAAATAAAGTGAACATGAAAGGAGAACAAACAAATAAAGGTCACTATCTCCAAATGAGAAACTTAAAATATAGGTATATTTTAAAATAATTATTAAAATTATTTAAAATTAAATCCTACTCAATTCCTTTCATGCTTTACACTAGAATTTTTTAATGTTGATTTAAATTTAAAGAGACATTTTAAAATTATTTATGTTTTTTGATATCCCGTGCATGTTCGTCTATTCATTATTCCAAATATTCCAGAAATCAGCGTATTTAGAGTTCCAGGGTTTAAATTTTATTCAGTACCTCTATCTTAAATATTCATAACGAACATGATCTCAGCAGATTATTCTATACATGCAAATTTCTAGTCATACATATTTTAAAATTTATTGAAATTATAAAAAAAAATCATCGTCCATTCTATAGCAAATTGCATTTAAAATTACTTTTATTGACAACACTGTACAAATTACTTAAAGTTTACATTTAAGACTTCATTAAATGATAATTTTTTTAGGGTAGAAATAGTCCCAAACCTAATCTTTTCTGAATTAAAAACACATTACTTTACACATAGTCGATTGCAGGAGGCCGTGCTATCCTGATGGGTTAACTGCAGTCTGAAACCGAATAATGGAGGCTTATTTACATTCCCAGAAATCCTAACCTTTGCGAGAGTGAATTATAACATTTCTCATTCAAATCCGCACAGATTATTTCGAGGTTTCTATTTCAAAGCAGTCTTGTTTCAATAGTTGCAAAGACTTCATCTACATAGCAAATCATCTGATGGAAATCAAGGTACTGCTAGAATGAAATGAGATAACTAATCAAAATAGAAACGAACTAACGCTTATTACAGAAATGAGATGTAACATTATTTTCGGAAATACAAATACGTCGAGAGCAGTCGTATTGTTAGAGCGTCAGGATCTGGCACTGATGATGTTTGGATCGAATCCAGTCAAGCGCAGCTGAATGCAGTCGTGTCTACTCCGGGTATCGAGATGTTTAATCTAAACGTCGAAGTGTTCCTCCATCGGGATTGAAGAGGTGGTAGGAGGGTACGAATCATCCAGATGTTGCCTCTGTTAGTAATTGGAGTAAATTGGGTTGGCATCGACATTGGGTTGGCAGACTCCAACCCTTGCCTTGTCTTATAGCGAGTTCTAAAACCGGGGACGCACCCATTTAGCCTTTCAAGGGCCATACGAAAGAGACAGAAAGAGAGAAGAAATATAATATATGAGAAAATGAGTGAGTATAAAATATGAGAAATATAAAATATGAGACTGGGCCATGCATATGGCTATAGTATTTGCAAACTTTAGATAAATGATGTATTCGTGCTTTGTGGTTAATGGCTGCTTTAGCGCATGGCCACGAAAGCTATTTGTTGTTTTTCTTCACGTTGTGTATCACAGATGTTTTAGAGTTAGAAAACATGCGCCGCGCCACGAGTTACGGATGACGCGCCGCTTGAGCAAACGAGTTGCAACTCAACCGTTTTCAATGGAAAGCACACTATTTTTATTTTCGCTGGAAAAAAATGGCACGCTTTGTTTTTACTTTTACTGAATGCAGATTGCAGGCTGTTTTATCTGGCTCTCGCTAGATGAGTGTTAATGTCGTGTCAGACGGGCACTGACATTCTGCTTTTTTATTATTGTAATAATCTGCTGTGTTTGATTAAACGTTAGTCAAGAATATGCGTTGTTGCATTTTGACTTGAAATATTTTTGATATTTGAACCGTGGGAATAAATTTCACACACACACACACACACACACACACACATATATATATATATATATATATATATATATATATGTGTGTGTGTGTGTGTGTGTGTGTAAGTAACATTCCCCATTCAATTTCCCCTTCACATAGTATAAACATACATATTCTACAGAGAGTCTACACACACACACACACACACACACACATATATATATATATATATATATGTGTGTGTGTTTGTGTGTGTGTGTGTGTGTGTGTGTCTGTGTGTAGACTCTCTGTAGAATATGTATGTTTATACTATGTGAAGGGGAAATTGAATGGGGAATGTTTTTTATTAAATGAAATAATTATTTATTTAATTTAATTATGTCAATATAAAAGATATCAATATTTTCCCTATAATCAAGATAAACCCTCTTTCGTATAGTGTTAGTACATAGTGTATGTACACCGATTAATTCGTTGTGACATTCACACTATCACTGAGTTTAATTAACAAATTCATTTATTGAACCTGAAACACATAGATATACACTTATTATATTTCATGATAATCATCACACTTAGTCACTACGAATAGATTTAACACACTCAATTTAAAATTTTCGTTGCAATAAATACATTTAATACACACAATTAATTATTAATTATCATCAATCTTACTATAGTGTGCTCACTATCGTCCTATATATACTTAATTATTATTTAGTATCACGTCAATATCTATCAATACCCAAGTTATCACTAATTAATTAGAACAAGGCAGCATGGCTTACGACAAATCAGGAAATAACAGACATTACCTCCATTTGATGTTTCGTCGGGCACTAGATTAAATATTTCATTTGGCAGTAGTATCATGGTCTTTGGCATCCCAATGGTTGATTCCTGGGGCGGCGGCTCTGGTTGACACTACGCTATCTTCTTCGGTACTCTCGACCTATCGCTCATATATCTTCATCGGTCTCTTCTACTTTAAATGGAACTATCGCCTATCATCTCCGCTCTCAGCATCAATTTTAATACTTTTCTATATTTTCTATTTAGTGTCTATAGCCATCCTTTCTTACGCCGAACTCGCCGACTAACTTCGCCTATATTCTGTAGAGTCAGCTAGTTTAAACCAGCCTCATTACGTCAGTCCATCTCTATCAACGGTCAGTTCATTTCTATGTGTAAAAGCGGACTCCTTCTCTCCTCTTTTACTCACTATTTCTTCCTTTACTTAATTTTTTCGTTCCACCCACTTTTTCTCCATTGGTGTCTCCATTCCGCTTTTACACATAGAAATGAACTGACCGTTGATAGAGATGGACTGACGTAATGAGGCTGGTTTTACTAGATGACTCTATAGAATATAGGCGAAGTTAGTCGGTGAGTTCGGCGTAGGAAAGGATGGCTGTAGACACTATACGTAATAGGTTGGCAAGGTTGGATGGTTCTAACAACATCCACACGCATTTATTCGCTTGGGTTTTTAATTATAAATTCCTTAGTGACCATTCCTAGTTAGGGGCGTAGGTATCGTCGTGACCAAGAATCTGGACCCTTTTACAACCTGACCCGGGGCTGGGAGCTCCTGTGTGTGGTCCTTTTTATTACGGCCATAACCTTTCTACCATCTTCTACTTTTATTGCTAGTCTTTTTGCTTCCTTGCTTCGTTTTTTCTTATATTGTACAATTATTTTAACTCGTCCCGTAACTTTCAACTCTTCTGCACTTGGCCTTGACGCTATTGTCATATCCCTATGACATACAACGCTGTCTGTGCGTATCTGTCGATACACTTGTGCTCATCGGAAAATGAAATTTTTTAATGATTTCTAGCTTTTAAAAAGGGCCGTATAAAATTCCTTGCCAAGTAAGTGAATCTTTATACCGCGTTGTTCTACCCTATATTTGTTATTTTTTCCCTATTACGTAATTTAAAAAATAGAAAATAGAAAAAAAATTCGTTAAAATCATGTTCTAAAAAGAGTGCTCGTTCTAATTAGCCCTCGTGTACCAACAAAAATAATGACTGTAGCTCATCCAATTAACCTAAAATGCGTGAAAAGTCCTATAGGAAAGAAAAGAAATTACAATTAGATCTATTAGAAAAAAAGATACAGAATGAGACAGAATGGGCTCCCCCATTCATAAGGTCACAGCTAAGGGAATGGGGTGTGGCAACAGTTCGGACGGATTTTCTGATTGTCAGTAGACACCATGAGTTGGTCAGGTGAACATCGGGGTCTCGTCATCGAGACGTTCTTTAAAAACAACGATTCAGGAACAGCGACACAGAGAACAATTCGAACGCTGTTCGGGTTCTATGCATGAAACCGAATGCATGTTCTGAATCGAAAAACAATATCACGAGGGTTTTTAAACGTTTCGTCCTCGCAACATTGGAACGCCTGTAAATGAGCCCCGAGTCTGTGAATCCTGTATTCGCGAGGTCTTTAGCGGAAAACTTTACAAAAAGGCTTTGGCATTGCATCGCAAATAACATACACCACCTCATTGACGTTATTTTCAAAACCTAGTGGAAAACAACTAGATTGTTTGTACTAAGCGAAAATATCAATCTTTTTTCTATAAATTGCATCGTTCGTTTTTTATTACCCTTTGAAATATGGGAGACGATTCTACTGCACCTTGTATATAAAAAACCAAAGATACTCTAAGTTATGAATTTTAAAGTATTTTTTTATAGAATTAGTATAATTTCGTATTACTCAAATATTTTCTAAGCATGGTCATTGTTATATAAAGCACAATGGAGTAAACAAGCATTACGAAATGCAAATTAATAATAATAAATTTTGTGTTCGGAAAGCCTTTAGATTTAATATATCTCATTGAATATACATTGAATTATGAACGAAAACAATGATTTATATGATTAGAATAACAATTTTTGCATTTTATAAGTTAATAGAAAAAGGTATTTCGTGTTTAATGGTAATAAAATATTTTTATGTCTAATAAATGTCAAATAATTTACAGATTGAATTACATTACCTGGAAATTGTACGATCAAACTTATATGGTGAAATTGTATGGTGCGAATTAATGAGTAAATCTTCCCACTGGAATGTTAAATTTATCTTAATAGTAATTTTCTGTCGTAAAAAATCTTTTTTGTGATTATATTTACTTTGGTTATTAAAACTAAAGGGCTAATGTCGTTTTTACAAGTATTCAAATTTAAAACTTCTTATTTGACAATATTTCGAGAAATAAATTTTTTGAACATAGGTAATGTGGAATATTCAGATGAGACAGAAACACTACTAACCTAGTTGCGAGCAAATTTATGAATTCCTTTTTAAAAAAAATATTTTTGAGTTATATTTCTGTCTGCGTTTTCGGAATTCCTTCCTGTCCGAGAATTATCGCCCTAAAATAAAAAAGAACCTTGCAGAGATATGTTTATCAATTTAACCTTGTTATTTAGATTATTTTCTATTCTGATAACTGGTTTATAATAATCTCGATTTGTTACACTCGATTAAATTTTTTTTAAGTTAGGGATATTGAATAAAACAAATGTATTCTTAAAAATACGACTACTTCTCTAGCTATTCCGTCTCAACTTCTTATCAGTAGTTTTGCATTACTGACATTGTGAGTTACCAACTACAAGTTTATCATGTTCGATCCTGCTCTCAAGACGACTGGATTTCATTCTGCGGAAAGTTCTTCAGGGGACTCACTACCCTTAAATCTTTAAAACATTCGATATTTTGAATAAGATATATGTTAAAGCCTGATAATTTCTGAACAAAATAAAGCAAACCGCATGAAAATATTCCGCTTAGTTCCTGAGATATTGATATTCTAAATATTTAATTACTGATCAAGTTTATGGTAAAAATAATTTTAAACTCATTTTTCTCAAAATTTAATTTTGCATCATTCCACAACTGATATCTCAAAAACTATGAAACATAATTCCATGAAACTATTATCACTGCATAATCATGTTAATTTATTGCGTCTGAACTAGAATTATTGCAATCACTGCGCATTTTGTTATTATTTCAGGGGTAAATAATTCCAAAAATTTAATGAAATTTTAAGTATATTTTTAGCAGTTTAAAAAAATTGAAAAAATAACATAATGTTGAATATTTTATGTTCAATTGTATTTTGAATTATTTATTTTAAATATAAAACATGAATTATACATTTAAGTGTAAAATTAATTTCATAGTTCTGCTCGTAAGCCAGTATACAATAAAAATGCTTAAAAAAGAAGGTATAACTAAAGCATTTAAAAAAATTATTTAAAATTATTTTGGGAGTTGAAAATTTGTTTATTAAAATAAATATATCAATTTATCTTATACATAAAATTTGGAAATTTGGGAGTAAATTGAAATAGTTACAAAGAGTCAAAAAGTATAAAAATATACCTTATTTCGACTTAAGAGTCACCTTCAACATTTTATTATATTTTTAATTAGATTCATGCTGTTGTTAATATAATGTTTACACTGCAGCAATACCTCGGCTAACGAAGATAATTCGTTCCGGAATCACATTCATTAGCCAAAACCTGATTTCTACTAGGTTTCCACAGAAAATCGTTAAATTTTTCTAGATGATACCCATAATTTAAAGATAAGTTTAATAAAATATCAAAAAGCAAACTATAAAAGGGCAAAATCTCCCCAAAGGTTATGTCGAACAGCTACCCAATTGGATGAAGGAGAATGGAAGGTAGAATATAAACCTGACATTCTTTACATTATTGTATTGAAAATATATTATGCACTTTATACAATTAAATTGAAAATATGTACACAACTTTGTATTATTCTTCCATTTTCTTCCAAATTTTCAAAGTTTCTTCAAGGTAAGTCTCCTTTTTTCCCTGTCTCTTTACTGGGGGAGTTTAAAAATATGTCCAATTGAACTTCTCTTTAATTCAGATGGTTTTTAAATTGATCTACACACTGTCTTCAACAGACACAAATGTCTGTTAATTTCAGCATTCTTGGGATGCCACTTTGTATCCAAAGACTGAAGCTCTTCCCAGGAGTGCAGCTTTTATCTTTTAATGTCACTAGTTAGCATTCTTCTCTTTTTAATGCTGTCCCCCTTCTCTTCTGATGAGCACTATTTATCTTCCTTGTTTGCTGCTCTATGTTAGAAAGCCCATCTACGAAAACATTCCCTAGGTGAGTCCGAAAACAGAGGAAAAAATCTTCGTTAGACGAAATCCTCGCTAGCATGGTCACTCGCTTGGTATTCCTGTATACAATTGTGTGCAGATTATAAAAATTCATAAATAATCTGTTTTCATCTGTATATGTAGTTTAAATAAACCTAGAACTGCAGCTATGGAACTCCATACTACATTTAAGGGGTGTCATGGAATATAAGGCATGGGACACTGACGCCTAGGAGTTGGAATTATGTGAGCAACTAGATTCTGCTTTCCAAAAATTTATTTGGATTCTTCATGGATAATTGCTAATGCCAAAGATAACGCCGTATCACATCATACCACTGAAGACATCATGAAAGTCCTCCCTAAAGCTTTTTTTAGTCCTAGAGAACTATGCTCTACTAAATGCATCACTAAAACGAACACGGGGACGCAGGTTCGATGTTACTCGATAAAGCGATGGCGTAAGCGAAATCGCCGTACCAGTTTATCATTTTTTCGGCACCTTATTGGAAAAAAAAACAGCACTAGAGAGGCCTCTAATTCCTGCTAATGGGTTATTACTCAAAAAGAAATCTTTCCAGAAAGTCAAAAAACAAAATGGTGATGGAGCCGATTCTAAATTAATCGTTAAAGTGGTGGCGCCAGATTACCGAAATTACCGATTTTTCAGGTATCGATCGAAGAAACACGGAGCTTTCGGGACGATCCCACATGTTCTCCGCGCGTCGGGTGTTGGAAAATCGTAAGGATACTCGAATTTGCGATTACTTTTAAAATCCCCAGGATATCGGGGCGATACGGTCTCCGCCATTTCTGCGAAGCCAGCGATCTCGTTGTATGACGTCATACCACTGAACACTTCATGTAGGTCCTTCCTCAAGTTTTTTTAGTCCTAGAGAACTATTATCTGCCAAATAAATCCCTAAAACGGACACTGGCGTAGGGATACGACATCGATAACAAAACATCGATGTTTTGAAACATCGATATTCAATATTAAAACATCGATGCTAATAAAACATCGCCCAAAAACCATCGATGTTTTTAAACATCGATGTTTTAGAACATCCATTTTTAAAAATCGGTTTAGTAACCTCTAACAATAATGTTACTTCGGTTAGTCGTGGGGGGGGGATTTAATTTTACTCTGTGATTGGGCTGACACAAATGACAAAAACTTGGTTGCTTTTGCCTTAGGCTATATTGATGACTCAAAATTCTCGTTGTAAATATCGCCATGTTTTGCCTTCAAATGTCCAGATACATTCGTGGTATTGCCAGAAGTTTTGAGGGATTTAAGGGAAATATTGCATTTCGCCAATTTGTCAGAGGTTTTTCAAAGATATTTCCAAACGGTACTTTGGGAGGCACCTTACTAATAATATTAACGTTAACTTTTATAAAGCCAGAACAAAAAAACTTAAATGGCTGCTCTCGTGTGTATACTATTTATAAAATAAAACCCCATGGAAGGTTCTAGAGTGTCAGGAACATTCCAAACTCTCTGATTGGTTCATTGGTTGTTGATTGCCATTTGTCTGTTTGCTAAGGAATCATTCCCCCTTGTGTATTTGTCCTTTTCAGAATTCAGACTTACATTTACTGAGTGTGAAAATTATGCTACGTGGTAAATTTTTTTATTATGGTACTTTTTCATAAAAAAAACATCGAGACAACGTAAAACATCGAAAACAAATCATCGATGTTAATAAAACATCGGCTTTAATAAATCGATGTTTCGAACATCGATGTTTTTATCTAAACATCGATGTCGCATCCCTACACTGGCGAGCTGGTTTCAAGATACTCTTGAAAGCGTTGTCGTCACCGAAATCAGCCTATGAGTTTATCGTTTTTTCGGAACTTTACTGCAAAAAGTAGCACTTGATAACCCATTAATTCATGCTGAAAGTGTATAACTCCCAAAGACCTCTGCTCAGAAACTCAAAATATAACGTTGTCGCTCATTCCGTATTAACCATGAAGGCGTTAACGCCACATTATTGAAATTACCGATTTTCCCGCTACCGATCGAAGAAACACGGAGCTTCCGTATCACCCCAACGTGTCCCTCACGCGTTGGTTGTTGCACAGCCATAAGAATATTCAAATCGGCGAGAATTTTAAAATCCCGAAGAGATCGGTGCGATACGATCTCGCCGTATGACGTCATACTGTTGAAGACTTCATGAAATTTCCTTCCTAATGCTTATATTAGTCCTAGAGAACTGTACTCTACCAAATGCATCCCGAAAATGAATACGGAGGCGCAGGTTTGATGTTGCTCGGTAAAGCAATGACGGCAGCGAAACCGCTGTACCAGTTTATCGTTTTTTCGGTACCTTATTTGCCAAAAATAGCAATAGAGACGCCTCTAATTCCTGCTAAAGGGTTATTACTCCAAAAGACCTCTTTCCAGAGAGTCGACAATACGGCGTTGAAGCCCATATCGAATTAATCTTGAAATCTGCGACCGGTTTTCCCGCAACCGATCGAAGAAAGAACGAGCTTTCGGGACAATCCCACGTGCTTTCCACGCGTCGGGTGTCGGAGAACTGCAAGGATACTCGAATTTGCGATAATTTTTAAAGATGATACTTTTAAACTGCCATGATTTTTTTTTTCTTTGATAACTTACTTGAATCTTTATAAACGGAAAGTTTATTAAATATGTTGCTAGGTGACTGTTGATTAAATAGAATTTTAGGTTAACGTTTGAGTTTAAAAGCTAGAAATAAGAAATATTTATTTTGATTGTCGATATTTAGGTGGTCTATTAGGTTTGCCGATATTTGGAACTAAAGTCATTGTTTTATGTCAAAATAAGACTCCTATCACGCATCATTTTTGAGCTGTTCCACTTTTCGAAGACTCTCTGCGCAGGTTCTTATTTTTAAAGCATGCGTCCGATAACGGTCCACCCTTATACTTGTTTCATGTGATTTCATGTGTTATTCCTAAAAATAGCAAAATCATTATAACTCTACAGAGATAATATTCCATTCTTCTGTCAACTTTATACAATGAAAAAATCAGAAGTTCGAAACGTTCGACAGTTGAAGATGATTTGTCAAGAAGATCATTCAATCCCGCAAATTCTTTCCCTTTGAATAAAACTGAGTATAGAAGAGAAGGTAGAAGGAACTTATAAAAAAGATGGAAATTCAATTTTCATTTTACGTATATTTTATAACACATGTAATCATAATTTTAATTTGTTGTTGTTGTTTTCTTGTCCAGGAATTGCGCAGAAGAAAAAAAAAAGTAACAAGAAACAAGGAAGAAGGAGATAAATAAATTGTACTATCCATTGAAGAGGGATGCCATTGCCTCGAAAGAGGTTGGACTGGTACCTGTTAGTTCGAAGGTGTTTTATTTCCATTCTACCACCCAATGGACATTCCAGTTGAGGCACTCGCCAATCCACCACATGGAAACCCCCTCTAGGGGTTACAGGCTGCCCCGAGGAAATTTTAATTTAAAAAAAAACTTTTGTAACTCGCACTAATTAAAGCACTTCATAAAAAACGTTTTCAGTGCAATTCATTTATAAATTATTCTTTTCTAAACACAATTTATTTCTAAAAATCAAGATCTGATTTCATTTAGTTTAAAGAAGTAAAAAGATGTTGCAACCTTTAATTGGTAAAATTTTCAAGATTCTTTAGGTTTAAAAAAATCTGGAAAAAAATCTGGGGGATTGTTGTCCCTGAAATGGTTAAATGTATATATAGGCTGCGGCAGAATTGACTCCCACATTTTAAAGGGTAATAGAAAACGAACGAAACAGTTTACAGAAAAAAGCTTTATATTTTCGAAAAGATCTTATAATCTAGTTTTTTCCACTAAGTTTTGAAATAAATAGCACTCAGGTGGTGGCCGTTATTTGCGATGCACTGCGAAGCCGTTCTCATAAGTTTTCCATCACTCTGTTGGTCAACTCGGTTGCAATAGCAGACGTTTCTTCCCGAACAGTGGACTTAGGACTCGTTGCACATTTTCAGGTGTACTAAGGTTCAAAGGACGACCACCTGGTTTCTTTGGTAATGTAGAACAACTTGCTCTCACGTCTGAACTGGATTGTTTTTCGACCAGGAACGACGTAAGTTGCATACAGCCCAGAGCACGTTTGAAATGCCCTCTGTGTCGGTGTTGTAGAACCCTTTTAACCCTTCAGCGGTCGTGCCCGGGTATAGAGAGCTACTTTTTCGCAATTTTCAATGATTTGATTTTACATGTAAGGGATGAATTTTTTAAGCAGTTTTGGTTATAACTACACCCTTTATAATGCAGGTATGATTTTATGACCCTTCTATTCCTTTCCCTTCATTGTAGGCTCTCTCATTGCTTTTTAGGTTTTGGGGCATAATAGGAATGAATTCGCATGTTGTCCTTAGATCCGATAAAGCGGACAGTTTTGAAATAAGGCGATCGTATCTGTATTCCTTGGCATTTAATTGTAAATATATCTAAATATTATCAACATTTTACATCTTGTCATAGAAAGCATAATTATTATTTTCAATTTGAAAAAAAAAGTTTATTACAAAAGGAATAATCAAGGTTGAAAGAGACATTGCATCTTGTGCCACACACTAGTGTTAAAAAAATTGGCGCGCCTGCTGAAGGTTAAAGAACGTCTTGATAACGAAACTGCGATTTTCACTGGTCCAACTCATGGTGTTTATTACCAATTAGAAAATTCGCCCGCGGGAACTGTCGCCACCTCCCGTGCCGCCCTACTCACTTACCAGGGACCTTCAGAGATGGGGAAATTCTTTCTGCCCCACCCTGTATCTGTTGCCATACTTCAATAATGATTGAAAGAACACGAATTCAGAAGGTTTTTCTCTTCAGATATTGAAATAACCCAAGGATTAAGTTACGTGAGTAAATTAATCAGAACTATAGACTTCCATTAAAAATTTTTGCGCCGTAAAACTCATTACTTTAAACGAAACACTGATATTTCAAATTTTCTTTGTTGAAATTTGTTGGATGAATCGGAAGAATTTATTTTCTACAAAAATATTTTATTTTCAGATTATATTGCACCATCTCGGTTTAAGGCTTCAGAAGACAAAAAAAGAGAAAGAAAAATGCTGCATTATTTTTTATAAAGTTTGCAAATCAACTATATAAAAAATAATCAACTATATAAAAAGTATATTTTCTCTGTTAAGAAAAATTACTCAGCAAAATTGTGAAGAATATTTGATTCTGAGCTATTACCAACATATTTACCGTAAAATCTCGACTATAATACGCACCCGAGTATAATACGCATGCTTGATTTTGCATGATATTTTCGGAAAAAATTAAAATTCGACTATAATACGCACCCATAACTTTTCAGTATTTTATTTAAAAATTGCACAAACATTTATTGGCAAAAATAAATTCTTAATAAAAAGAAATGAAAACATTAAATCCAGTCGAATCGAAAAAAAACTTAAATTCTTATTCATAGCAAACAATACTGTCAAATTATCAGTGTTAATCACTTTCCCTAGAATACAGATTATGTATTGTTGTTTCGTCCATGTCATAAGTATTGGTGCTGTCGTAATATACATCACCATCATCATCCTCATCTGATGGCAACTGCCCATCCTCCCATAATATGCCGTTATCAATGCTGTCTCCGGTTTAGCAACTAATAATATTTCTTCTGCTGTATAGGACCATCTTGATGAACATTTGCGAGAAATAAATAAAATAAAATAATAATTTTTTGCACTTGCAACAACCGGGAACTATCACTTTTTCAAGGGACCTATTATTAAACGAAAGCGTGTGGTATACGAGCTCTGAGTGCCGTTTGTTTAAAAGGAATACCTGCTGAGTAAACGGGTGGATGAATCACAGAGTGCAGATGCGCACGCACCCGTATTGCGACAATGTATTACAACTGCTGTACGTTCGTTTATCCAATGTTTAAAACTACGTCTTTTTGGTACGCGAGTATAATATGCATCCTCATTTTTCAGGACTAAAATGTGAAAAAAAGGGCGTATTATACTCGAGATTTTACGGTAGTTATTATTAGCTCTCTTAAGAAAAATTATTCAGCAAAATAATGAGGAATACTTGATTCTGAGCTGTTAAAAGCATATTTAGTTATTATTAGCTCTGTTAAGAAAAATTATTCAGCAAATTAATGAGGAATACTTGAATCTGAGCTATTTATAACATATTTCGATTGTCATATTAAATTAATTTTTTTAAATAGAATCTTTACTTTCAGTAAAATACTGAATTTAACTTGAGTTCTACTTATTCTACGACTACTTAACAACCCAAATAATGTTATATTACCCATCCGGTCACTAAGGGATCTATATCAATACGAACGTTAAACACATGTTTGAAAACAAAAGTGCAAATATTTGTGAATGCGATTTTATGACCCTGATTTATTTTGCGTCGGAAATAATTCATTAAATAGAAGCAAATTACTAAAACAGACAGTTGTATTACTAAAATTATCCAATGAATTTCTTATGCCCATTACTAAATTAAGTTTTCTTAAATGTGATCAGACCGACAACAATGGTTGATGAATGACCGGCATCTGCAGTTCTTTACTTTGGGAATTATTTTTTTGCTGTATCATTAATAAGAGTATTTCCAGACAATCACAGCAAAAGGACTTAACCAAATTGTTTTTAATTTGTTTCCGAAAATATTATTAATTTTTTTCTCGTATTTACGTCGCATGTATAATAGTCGAAAAGCAGCAATTGCATAGCAGAAACTTTGATTTAAAGATATTTGTTCTGTTTCCTCTTTCACTTAACACACACATAAAGTGTTCGATTCTTTTGGCAATTGTATATGTTTTATTACTGATGAGGTACTTAAAAAAAGGTTTATTTATCAGTTTTTTTCTTTCAGAAATTGCTTAAATGTTTCTTTTTTATAAAGTTAAAATGTATCAAAACAACATGCTAATAGGGTTTTGCTGGTAGCGTTTTATTATACTTAGATTCCTATAAATAGGAGTCCATATTGTTTCCATACTCTTTGATTTAATAACACGACTATCCTTGTATTGAAGACACATTTTTTTCTTTACATAGTAGTCACAATCAGGTCTGTTATTGGGCGATAATGATATTATTCGTTATTTTATAATACCCAATGAATTTGTTTCTCACATTTTTATAAGGAATTATATTTATAACATTTGTTACTGATTTGGATATATGAATACAACAAAAGAAAAGAAAATTTTATACCACCTTTTTCCTTTCATAATTTTGCTATTATAAGTCATTTCTTCTCCAACTTCTCTAGATTTTCGTAAGCTTCATTAGGAATATTTATAGACTTAATTTTGGTGCCTTTCTCTTGTTTGACTTCCCTAACGTCTGTTCGAATCGGAAGCTCAAAACTTTGTCCAGTCATCATTAAAATTTCTGCGCGTTGTACAACCTCGTGTAAAACAGTGGTTAATACGAACCAGCATTTGTTTCTACCTTCCCAACAAGGACTTTTAATCTTCCAACCGAGTTAACTTTCATCAATGATACTGGCCTTTGTTTCTTTCCCTTTTTAAACCACTTTTTCCTCCATAATGTTTCTATCACTGATGATGAGGCCAGGCACTGGCTTTCGGTACCACAGTCTGTGGGTTCGAGTCCGGATCTTGGCATTGGCGTTTGTAGTCATTCAGAATAGGCTTTAATCTTTTCCTTACGGGGTGGGATAACATGTATCCCAAGAATATATATATATATATATATATATATATATATATATATATATATATATATATATAACCCTTAATGGCCGTTCTTACAAAGCGAGTATGAAATTTCTTGTTATAAAAAGATAATTGGAAAAATGGGCCCCGTAAGCTAAAGGTTAAGCAGTAGGTCCCGATCTAAGTATCCCTCGCGTAGAAAAAATTGACCGTAGCTCTCCAAACTAAATCAAACCACTGATGTTGAGCTATGTTTCACCCCATTTAGAACTTTATATACCTCCAAAGAGCTTTCAACAATAATGCTGAAATGTTTGGGCATATCCTGATTAGGCATTATACAATCTACATACTCTGCCTGTATTTTAAGAGAAAGAAGTGCAAATATGGGAATAACCACGGTAACTTACGGAAAGAACTCGGACCACAGTCTGTGGGTTCGAGACCCAATCTTGGCATTGACGTTTGTAGTCATTCAGAATAGGCTTAAAGCAGTAGGTCCCAATCTAATTATCCCTCATGTAGAAAAAAATTGACCGTAACTCTCCAAACTAAACCAAACCACTGATTTTGAGCTATGTTTCACCGCATTTAGAAAAAATGTACCTCCAAAGAGCTTTCATCAATAATGTTGAAATGTTTGGGCATATCCTAATTAGGCATTGTGCATACTATTTCTGTATACTTAGAGAAAAAAGTGAAAATATGGGAATAACCACGGTAGCTTACGGAAATCCGTAAACAATAGATTTAACAGACTTATATATTTAATAATCTTAGCATTCAAGGAATTGGGGAAGGGGGACTATTTTATAAGCCTCTGATATACGTTTTAATAGAAGAAAGTGGAAGGTATCTGATAGCTTTATAGGAAATCAGAAGTAACATTTCAATGAGAAGTAACATATTTAGTTAAATATGTTACTTCTGATCCAGTTAGATTCACTAACTGGATGAATATCCTCATCCAATCACTTCTAAAGTTGAAGTTAACAATAAATTCTCCTTTAATGATGTTTCGGCATGGATTTCATTCCAGTTTTATTATATTTCTGTGTAGAAACTACTTCTCTGTTTCAAGGCTCACTAACTACTAATCATTCCTGCATACTGCCTGTCTTTCCGCTATAAAATTTTCTTTGAGGTTAAATGAAAGTAAAACATTTGTACGTGAAAAACTATATATTCCAAAATAAGCTTAAAAATTGGAACGAATACACATACAAGGTCCTACAAATCAAGATGTTTTTTAAAGTAAAATCATAATAAAGAGTGGTATAACCTTGACAATGCAAATCTCAGTAAACCAAATCGCACTAAAGCAAAGGGTCAATCTAAAAATTTAGCATCTCCTTACCACTTGATAATTTTATACGATTAACGGACACGACGGAGATTAATTTTGATTAACCAACAGAGACGTTAAAATAAACTTCCAAAAATACAATATTTCAAACATATGGCTTTAGGTAAGTTTTAAGGCAATTAATTATGCGCATAGCGTTAAGGAAAAGTATTTTTAATAGTTTGGCAAAGAACTGGTGATGCATGAAAAAAAAATAGAAATTGTATAGTGAAACCGGAGATGACTTTTTACTAAACAAAGAAGCAACTGAAATATGGTTGGGTTCTTTTTACAAAGAGGGAGTTATAGTACAGAAATGTGCAAACGCAAATGGGGATGATATGTTTTTTTTTCCTTATTCTTACTATTTAGGTATTACATCTTCTATACCAGGGATTCCCAACTTTTTTACGTTTGTGGCATCCTTGTTAGAATTTCAGTTTTTTTCAATTTTAAAATATTAAAATTAGAATATATCTCAGGAAGATGTTAAATTTAATTTAATACAAACTCTTACTCTATTGCTTTAACATATACTAGAATAGGATATATTAATAAAGTTTCAAAAATAGCCATGGTATTCTGTATTTCATATTACACTAGAAGACTACAACGGGAATCGTTGTAAAGAGTTTTGTTCTATTAATGTGAGACTTGCGATTGATGCTTTGAGCACAAATGTTGGATATCAAGTCTCAGAGTTGTGGGCGTTAGGGTAGATAATTCATCCGCAAGGACGAGTGCGTCGATTTGTGTCACAGTTTTTCAGGCGTGAGACTAATTGACTGAAACTAGTATTTATTAAGTGGGCTCAACAATTATTTCTTTTTTTGGCTCAACATTTTTTTTTTTTTAAATTCTTGATTCCACAACTATAAAAAAAAAAACTCGACGCCCCTGGCCAGTATCACGGCACCCTAAAATGTCGTGGCACACCGGTTGGGAATCACTGATTAAGATCGTTATCGTAATAAAGTGTATAGAACTTAATTCTTTTCTCACATACGTTATATAATTATTGAAAATACTTTTCAGAAGTTCTGTGTTTAGACTTAACGATCTATGTTTAGCATCAAATTCGTGCTTTCAAATTGTGTTTAATTCGAGTTCGTTTCATTCCCAACAACATCCATTATTGCACAATATTTTTCCTTTTTTATATCATAATCCGTCGAATACATGACTATATTTTGTTTTTTAATTAATCTGGTAGTGTGAGCCTAAAATATTTAAATACTGTTATAACTTTAAATTAAATTCTTTCATATTATTGTAGCTTTTAAAGAAAACTATCGTAATGGAAATTTTCTTTTCAATGTCCTATAGCCATTGTTACAAGTTCTTAGGGGTAACCAATGAGGAAAAAACCTTTATAATTTCTTAAAAAATAATTTTAACTATAATTAGACACAAAAAGTCATTAAAACCAATGAAAAAGTTTAGTTATCTGAATTCATAATATACTGAAGATAATCCAGAAACAAACAGTTCTGAAAATAAAACAGCATTTCGTTGGTACAAATAGAAATTGTAATGGGGAAATGGAGACTGTTTATAAGTAGGTAAAGCAGGAAAAGAAATATTCAGCTGTGGTACTTTTAATAATAAGATTGCTTTAGTAGAGAAATGTGCGAACGCAAACGGAGAAGAAAAAAAAGAAATTTTTATAAATTTTATACAATATAGATTTTAAAATAAGATTAAATCCTATATCATAATAAAATAATCGATCTTAATTTATTTTTTACATCCGTTAATTACTTACTAATAATCCTCCGAATTCAATGGTTTAGAATTAACAACATTCGTTTAGCATCGAGTTAATTTCGGTCCCAATAACCTCTGATTATTGCATATTATTTTTTTCATTATCTCTCATTATATCGTATACGCGACTATAATTGATCTTCATTAATCCACTATTTTGTGCTAAATTTTTAAGCGATATGACTTCAACATAAATTCTTTGTAGCTTTTACAGTAAAATATCGCAATGGATATTTTCTTTCCAATATCCTAAAGCCATTGTTACAAATTCTTTGGGGTAAAGAATTAAGACAGTGTCCTTGTAATTTAGTAAAAATATTTTGAACAATAATTGGATACCAAAAGTCAATTAAATCAACGAAATAAAGTTTGGATATCTGAATTCATAATACACTGAAGATCCCAGTTACAAACACAATTGAAAATAAAACGGCATTTCGTTAGTTGGAACATACCAATTCAATAAAATTCAACAACTTTTGAAAGAAAAAAAGAGAGAGAATTTTGAAAGACACCAATACAGATTTAGGTTCTTTTTTTTTATAATACTCCTCCTGGAATCCGTTGGGTATGTGAATTTTTATTACTTTACTGTCAAACTGAAATCACTTTTCGGATTTCTTCTCTTGTTTCATGAATATTTCATTAAAAAAGAAAATATATATCTTGAGTTACTCAGCTTAAAGTATAAGGCAGATTTATTTTTCGTTTACAACAGTGAAGCCAATACAAATTATACTATTTGTTTTTCATTTTAAACCATAAATTCTTCTATCCAAATTTATGATAAAATATACTGCATCTTAAATAGAGTCTTTGGTTTCGCAGTACATTTGAATTTACTGCAACGCAAGTTGCAAAAGGGGGGATATTCGGTAATCTCGTTTTATTAAAACAGAGATATGAGATTTTCTACCTTTTAATTTCGCTGTAAAATTTCTAATTTAGGAATTCATAAAAAAAGTATGTTTTATTAAGTTTTTAAAAAGGATATTGTGAGGACCTTTTATACAGGTTTTAAAAGAGAAAATTTAAAATTTTTAAGAAAAAAAATTCAGTAATCCCTTTTATACAGGAGCTATATAAGGGGTGACCAAATTGTCCTGCACTGTGGTAGACATTCATAAGCTAGAGAGCCTTTAAGACTGACCAGATATAGAAAATAATTTTTTTCAGTTATATAATAGAGGTAATATGTTTTTGCTTAAAATTTACATAACTTTGGTTAACCAACATTTATTAAAACAAAGATATTATATTTTCTACCTGTTAATTTCGCTGTAAAATATCTAATTTAGGAATTATGAAATCAATATGTTTTATTAAATTTTTAATAAAGATAGTACTAGGATTTCCTGTACTACATGTTTTAATAGAGAAGTACCGTAAATTTTCAAGATAAAATCAAATTCTTTAATCCTAATTCCCGTAAACTATATCAAGGGTGATCATCTTGTCTTGCACTGTGGTTAACATTCATGAGCCTTTCAGACTGACCAGAAATATATAAAAAATTATTTTCTATTTTACAGCAGAATAAATAATATATTTTTGCTTTAAATTCACATAAGGATCTTTCACCATCATGTACTTATTTTTTCCTAACTGTATTATTTGAATAAAAGTATAGTATAGTATTTTAATTAAAAATGGTGCAATTATAAAAACTGTAGTTATTAATTTTGAAATTTCATTTAAGTTGTGTATTTAGCTCTCGTGTAGCAAAATTGAACCGCTCCAATTGATAGCGCTCCAAACCAAAAGAAACCAATCATTCAAGTTGTGTGACGTCTTTTTCTCTCTATATAAATCCAAATACCATTCAGTCACTGACGGATGACTGTATCCCTTGAGAAATAAGCCCTAGGAAGCTGAAATTTTTCATGGCGGTTCCTCTAAGGCCATAGGTTCTCATGAAGAATGGTTTTTTGAAAAATTCTCGGTTATTGCACACCGAAATTAGTTTTCCCTCGCTTTCCAAGTTAATTCATACACCGACATGTCGTTAATCACAAATGGATTTCTAATCCAATCATTTTTTTAAACTTTCAAATTTGGAAAGCGATGAATAATTCTTTGCTCTTGACTTGCCAAATGATCAATAATTATTTTATGAATCCTTTTATAACACCATTTATAACAGACTCAAACTTTTCTAAACTTCCATCTTGTGCTTTATTCTTCCAGTGCTTTATTCTTGTGCTTTATTCTTCCCCAGAGATGGGGGAATAATGCCACACTTTAATTGGGCCAAGGCCCATGTAGGCATACTAAGGAATGAGAGAGAAGATGAAGTGGCCAAGGATACCACGGAATTGGAACATATTAATACCAGTATTATATGGCAGAAAGACCAGGTTAAGCATATTATCACTACAAAGGTCATTCGTGACTGGCAGGATAGGTGGGACAGGTCAAGGGTAGAATGGCCAGTATATGAAATATATCCCAAGGTTAGCTTAAAACGGTTAAGCGCTGACTTTAAATTGAACCAAGCTATCACCGGACATGGTTGTTTCGGTCTTTATCAGAACAGATTTCCTAATAAAAGTAGTTGCTGCCCTTGTGGTGCTGAACAATCTGTAAACAATTGCATAATGGATTGCCCGTTATTTGTTGAATTCAGAAAGGATGTGCCTTCTAACTCTAGAAATTGGGATAAGCACAAATTATTTATGGACTTTGATAGTAAAAAAGTGATTAGTTCCATTATGGCTGTTCTTATGCAAATGCATTTCCCTGTTTGATCTTGTATATTACATAACTATTGAAAGTAATTAGTTAATGTTAATTGTAATAATCTTGATAGTAACTGCATACTTGTACTTTATGTAATATTTGTTTTTGTATTGTAATATTGTAAATGATTGAAGATATATATGAAAAGTGGATATGATTGTATAACGTGAAAAAATTTAGTATTTTCGATTGATTCTCAGATGTTCTGTATGCCGAAAGGCGGGACAGTGAATTTATTGAATTATTCTTCCATAAAGTTTTTATTAAAATTCCAACAATTTATCGGTTGAGTTTAAAATATTTTCTTTTGTTCCTTGCATGCTTGTATTTATGTTATTAAACATAACAAAAATATCAGATAAGTAAGCTAGCTTAGAAAACCATATTTTTTCATCCATCAAATCAACAAAATCATTATTATCTTGTCAAAAAATATCTTTATCTCGTTTTTTAATTCAAGCACGCGGCATAAAACTTTCCCTCTGGGCAAACACCTAACTTCCGTGTACAGTAACAACGATACGCATTTGAACTCCATAGTCTGGTAAAATTGACTAAATAGGCGGCTTTTTTAATGATCAAAATTTTATCTAACCAATTTACGGCCAAAGCACAGACATGCGTCTGGGGCTTTTCTCGTGGTGGCAGAACAGTATATAGCTCTATTCGGGTTGAATCTAGTACCAGTCCAGAACTGTCATAGTCATGCGCATTGGTTCAAACAGTCCTCGCTAAGAAGTTAGAACTGATTGAACCACTTGTCTGACGTTACTTAAGTATGGGTATTGACAGTGGCGACACACTTCAAAAATCTCGCAGAACAGTGGTTGATAATCACATGGCTACACGTATCTCTTTCTGCCGATTAGGGATGACCAGGATTTTCTACCAGCCTCCACTTTACAATCAGAAAATATTTTTCTTGTGAAGTCCTGAGAGGTACACTAGGATTACGAGGATCTAGATTAGATGTACATCTCGCCATAAGGTCTGCTTTCCACAGAAGTACGAGGTGTTATCCAGAATTCAAGAAATGGCTAATACGTTTCTTACAGTTAAATTATTGGGCAACAGGATGTATTTTAAGGGGTTTGTAAAATGGGCATAGATCCCCAAAATTAAAAAAATTAAATAATCTAAAATCCGTATTTAATTTCAAATCATTATCGTTAAATTACATAGTGACCTCCTCTGACTAAATAATATTCTTTCCTAATAATATTAATTTGAATTAAATTAACCAAATTATACAGGGTGTCTCAAAAAAACTTGACACATTTTAAAAATTTATAAAAAAAGTATACAAGGTAGGAACTGGATATTTACAGATGTGTTATATATTTTTTTTTTCTGTGTCAAAAGAGTTCAACAGAGGGCACAAGTTTTTCCGTGAAGGTGAAAGTTGTAAAATGGCTAAAGTTGTAAATGGCTTTTTTGCTGTCTCACAAATTTCTTATTTACATGCCACAATCATCTGGCAATAAGACGGTGCTCCGCCGCATTAGGGTATGATTGTACGAGACTTTTTAAATGCGGAATTTCCAAACAGGTGGATTGGACGAGATGGTCCCATCTAATGGCCGCCTCGATCTCCAGACATTACACATCTTGACTTTTTTCCTTTGGGGATTTATCAATGACATAGTTCATTAAGCAAAAGTGGACAGTCTTAAACAACTCAAAAAATGCATAATTGCTTCAAGTTCATGTGTTACGGAATCCATTTTGGAACGCACATGGGTTGAAATGGATTACCGACTGCATATTATCATTCCTGAAAAGGAACACATATTGAAATTTATTGACTATACTAAAAAAAACTCTAATATGCAAGATAACACGTATGTGAATTTCTATTTCCTACCATGAGTACTCATTTTATAATATTTTAAAATGTGTCAAGGTTTTTTGAGACACCCTGTTTATTTCATGGTACTAATGTAGTGAGTATCGAAAGGTGGATAGTCAGCTTATATACATCTATCTGTCTATCTATCTATCTATCTGTCTGTCTACCACTCTCTCTCTCTCTATATATATATATATATAATCTATGGTTAATAATTATGTTTTTTATAATACTATATTTTAATTATCTCTGTATTAAACGGAAAAAAGCTTTTAAAGCTGTACTTATATAGAGTAGGAGCTTAAATTTTTCTGGGGGGGGGGGGGTAAAATTATCCCTTAATATAAAGATTTAATGACGTATAATTGGAATGTATGAAATGTGGCTAAAACTTTCAAATACTGTGTGAAGGATCTTAAAAAACAAAAGCTTTGAAATTTGTGACCATAAATGCAGCCAATTTTTCTGTTTAACATTTCCGACATCATTTGTGTAGTTCGTTATTGCAGACCAGTCAAATTGCCTTATTCAATCATTTTAGTCTTTCCGATTCTTTTTTTTTAAAGAAAGCAATTAACTGTGAAAACTTTTCCCTCTGTGAATTTTTCATCCTTTGAAAATGTGACTTTTTATATATTGCGATCTATTTTTTTCCAAGTGTGTTTAATAAATAGACTTGAACGTATTTTCTCAATTTGGAACCAATTATAGAGAGATGCAGAAGTATATTTCCTAGAATGAATGTGTCAATTTAAATTGCATTTCATGGAAAAATTTATATCTTCCACTTTTTTCTTCTCGAAAAGAGAAGTAAAAAAATATATCGTTTAATTTCAATTGTCTGAATAAAAGAAAATTAAAGTGCTTGATATTTTGGATAGGGATATATTAAGTTAGGAAATTGCAAGGGCTATACGATGCTAAGTTCTATGAGAAATTCCTTTTCATAGACAATATGTTTGTTTTACATGGGCCTTTTTTTAATACATTCTCCTTTTTAAAAGAAGCAAAGGACGTAAAACTGAATAATGAAGGAGTCTGTGGAGTAAAATAAGATGAATATGAAACCATTTACAAGTGAATCTAATCAATCCTTCTATCTATCTTTCTGTCTATCACTCCTTCTATCTCAGGGGTTCCCAAAGTGGGCGATACCGCCCCCCGGGGGCGTTGAAACGATCCAGGGGGCGGTAGCGCCTCTGGGGACATTTGGGGGGCGGGGAAAGCATGAAGACAATAAGAACACTAAAGAAGACAATTCTAAAACATTCCGAGGACACTTGACACAGAGTGTACGGGGGAGACCTAGGTGGGAAACAATCATGTATTGTGAGACTTGTTAAGTATCTAGTGACTTAGTTTCTATATTTGGTCTTATTTACAGCCCTGAGCATCTTGGGCAGTACCCCTGAATCTATTTTTTGCATGAAGAGGCCTCCCATTTCCACGGAGTTTAATCACTTGCGGTCACTGATGATTCCGCCTAACAGATCTTAAAAGTTTAAACTGGACCGCCTTAACTATATCCGGACCATATGGGCTTTGAGCACCGCTAATGAAAAATAAAATAATAATAATAATAATAATAGAAAAAAATTAGGCACACATTTACACAGTTTGGGAAAATACTCAAGGGGGGACAAACTACATTGAGAGATTGTTAAATATAATTAGAGGTATATATGCA
This sequence comes from Dolomedes plantarius, assembly GCA_907164885.2. Classification (NCBI taxonomy): domain Eukaryota; kingdom Metazoa; phylum Arthropoda; class Arachnida; order Araneae; family Dolomedidae; genus Dolomedes; species Dolomedes plantarius. The sequence goes on along the minus strand of OU015498.1, from coordinate 119,183,150 downwards.
CTTTGCTACAGGGGTGAGTTTTATGACCGAGCGCGGGAGACGAAACCAAACACAGAATTGCTTATTTTCGCAGTATTTATTTGAACGCAAAAAAAACATAGGGAATAGTTTCTTTCAACTGTGAGTTCCTCCTACTTTTACAGCGTGCTCGCATTAACAAAACATAATATTCTTTTTACAATTTTTTTTCGTCAAAACTGTAAAAGACGTTTTCTTCTAATACTACACATAACATACAATTTTAGAAAATACACTCATGGACAAAAAAATTAGCGCACCAAGAAATAATTGCGGGATCGTAACGAAACTTGCAATGAAGGTACATGTCGGGGAGATATGCAAATCATTAGAAATGCAGCGTGATTGCGCATTACGTATAGCCGGTAGAGGGCGTTGAACATCGTACTCTGTGGAGTATAAAACAGGTAACCAAAGCTTGTTTGAGTGTGCTGAATCATTTACAAAGAAAGAGCTGAGATAGACATGCCATTACGCCGTGTTCGAAGACAATATAAGCAGTTGTCGCAGTTTGAGTGGGGGAAAATAGTCGGGATGATGGAAGCTGGGTGGTCAGCTAGGCGAGTAGCTCGTCAATTAGGCCGCTCTGATTGTGTTGTGAGGAGGTGTTGGGACCAGTGGACCCGAGAGATCTCATGTACACGAAGACAAGGCTCAGGACGCCCTCGACAGACCAGACGTCTAGAAGACCGCCACATCGTAAGAAATGCACGCGTACAGCCGACTGCTTCATCGGCCGCTATCCAGGCACAGGTAGCACCTTCACTAGGAGCCTCTGTGTCTTCTCGAACCATACGAAGGCGCCTGGCTGAAGAACAGTTGGTATCGCGGCGCCCATTACGTGTGTTGCCCTTGACGCCCACCCATCGACGCCTCCGTTTGGAGTTTTGCCGCGCACGAGGAAACTGGACTGCAGCGGAATGGAACCAGGTCGTCTTTAGCGACGAATCCAGATTCAATCTCGGCAGTGATGACAATCGTGTTCGTGTGTGGATAGCCCGTGGTGAACGCTTCAATCTTGCCTTTGCTGTACAGCGACCCATCGCTCCCACAGCTGGTGTGATGGTATGGGGTGCCATTGCCTACAATACACGGTCAGCCCTAGTATTGTTCCGTGGCACCATGACAGCCCAGCAGTATGTTCATGAAATCCTGCAACCACATGTGTTGCCAATGCAACGGCTCCCAGGAGCCATTTTTCAACAAGACAATTCTCGGCCTCATACGGCAAGGGTGTCACAAGACTGTCTCCGCACTGTTACTACACTTCCTTGGCCTGCCCGATCCCTAGATTTGTCTCCAATCGAGCATATCTGGGATCATTTGGGACGACGAGTTGAGCATCCCACGAGTTTCAACGAACTAGAGGCAAGGTTACAGCAAATATGGAACGATATGTCTCAAGACATCATACAGAACTTGTATGACTCAATGCCCGATCGTATCGGATCGTGCATTCGCGCTAGAGGGGGTCCAACGGAGTATTAACTCCTCCGTTCTTTCGCCTTTTTCTCTGAAATAAATTATCCTTTTTCTTTGATTTTCTTATCATTTAATTATATCAAAGTAGTCATTACGTATATAAAATTTCTTTTCATTTTGACTACTCTTTCTTGGTGCACTAATTTTTTGTCCATGAGTGTATATGAAAAATATTTTATAATTATTTATGTTGACATAATTATTTGTATTGTATTTCATATGTTTATTACATTTTATTTTTTTTAAGTTGCTGTAACCCGCTCAAGATATCACCTGAACAAATTAATATTTTTTCATGAAATTTTTAACCTAAAACCTATACCAAATTTTTTATCATTTCCTACAATATTTTGCTTTCATTAGGGCATGAATTTAAAAAAATTTCCCAATTTCGGGATAGCTAAATACAACTACATATTAAAAATAGAAAGAGGCTCTGAAAACATAATTTAGCTAGGGGGTTGATGACATATTTATAAAGCATATAGATGCAATCTATCCGACTGTTTTCCAAATCTATCGAAATTTCAAGTGGTTGCGAGAGAGGGCCATTATTGCTGCTAAAAATGAACATGTACAAGAAATAAACTATCGAATACTTTCCATCTTACCAGGCGTAGTCACTGATTACAAATATATCGATATCGTAGTATATGCTGATGAGGTCGTCAATTTCCCAACAGAGTTCTTAAACTCATTTGATCCGGCTAGGTTGCCACCATAACGTATTTTACTGAAAGTGGGATCTCCAATTATTTTACTACGAAACCTCGACCCGCCAAAACTTTGCACCGGCACAAGGCTGTGTTCAAAGATGCTGGGCAATATTATTGAAGGGATAGTCTTAACAGGAAAGGGAGAGGGTGAAACATTTTTTATCCCACGGATACCACTCATTTCGACGGATCTCCCTTTTAACTTTAAGAGATTGCAATTTTCAGAGAGCCTTGCGTTTTCGATCACTATCAACAAGTCACAGGAGCAGACTATTAAGTGCTGCAGAATGGATTTGAGATCGCCATGTTTCTCCCACGGACAACTTTACGCTTCTTGCTCAAGGATGGATTAACCCAAGAATTTATTTTTTCTTGCTCCTGGAGGGAAAATTAAAAAGTTTGGTTTTAATCAGGTTTTAGGTTAAATTAATATTATAGCGAATTTGTAATTTTACTTTATAATTTATATACTGTATATATACTTTATATACTTTTAAATGCCTGTAAATAAAATTATTTAGATTTTATACTATAAAAAGAATTCATTACTTTTCCCGTGTAATAAAAAAAGGATAATTCGTAAATCATGCTGACCACTGCGAATGCATAAACGTCAAGGTTTTGTATATAAGTCACATCAACTAAACAAAACAACTTAAGTTCAAAAATAACATAATTCCTGCCTAGCCATATCCGTGGCAACAGACTCTCTACTTGGAGGTCTAAAAGAAATTAAATTTTTGAGCTGGCCGTTTCCGGTTCCAGTCGACTTTTTCTTTTCTGTATTTATTTCTGATTACAAGCAAAGTTAAATTACAACACATTTCTTCTTCTTTTTTTTTTCTTTTTGATTTCTATGTGTAACAGTAGACAAGTAGTATTACAACTCATACTACTCAAAAATACATCATGTAAAATTAATATCACAGACAATACATTAATAAATTCACTCGGCACCTGTTTTGTACACACTACCAACTTACATAATAATAACTAACTGTGTGTAATCTTTGCATAACTTTAAATTATATTTCGTTATCCTACATTACATATATACTTTTCATTTACTAATTTTATTATTATTCTTTTATTTATTTTATTATTATTCTTTTTATTATTTTTTATCATTGTTTATTCAATTTCTAATTAATTATTTATTCATTTTTTCAACCTTCTTTTGCACTTCTTCATCTCATAATGCAAGTTGCCCTGAGTCAGGCCCGAACTCACTACCTTCTACGCTGAAGTCCAGCTCTGAGCCACTGATCTACACTGGTGATCTTTTTGATTCCATTCAGTAACTTTCTCTCTCCAACCTTATTATGCAAAACACTAATATTATTTAATCGTTCTTTGATTAAAAAAAGGATAAATAAATACCCGGGCAACACCGGGTAAAAAGCTAATATACAGGGGGATTTTTTTTAAACTGACACTACTCAGAGCCATGTGTAGCGCGATCTATCAGACAACTATGTGTAGCAGGATCTATCAGACAAATTTGACAGAGGTACTAAGGACGACATGGGAAAGAGTTTCTGTTAAATAATAATAATAATAATAATTTTTAAAAAATCCAAAAGTCACCGATAGGGGGCAATATGGCGCTGTTGTTGTTGGCGCACCCGAGAATTTGCATAAAAGGCAAGAAAAACATCAAAATACAAATTCTCGACTCTGTAGTGGACATCAGCGCCAGTATTTCGGGTTATAAAGATAAGGGATAAATACCGAAAGAGTTGTAAGCAGACAAATGAATAACAAAGAAATTTCACTTTAACACCACTTTATGCAGCAAATTCACTTCTCCCTCCTGCAGTGTGATCACAGTCCTGGTGAACGACACTTTGCATCCTGAACACTATGTTCTCAACAGCCGAGCGTAACATGTCACCAGGAATGTTAATAAAAGTCCGTGAAATGTTGCCCTTTAGGGCCGCCAAGTTCGAGACTCCACCAAGATACACATTAGACTTTAAATAACCCAACAGAAAAATGTCACATGGGTTAGGTCCAGGGAGCGAGATGGCCACGCAAGAGGAAAAAAGCGACTGATGACCCTTTCTTCTATAAAGCGAAGGCGCAACAGATTCCGCACTATATAGTCCAAAATACTGGCGCTGTTGTCAACTACGTAGTCATGAATTTGCCTTTTGATGTTTTACTTTCTTTTTATGCAAATTCTTGGGTGCTCCGACAACAACAGAACCATATATTCCCCTATTGGCGACTTTAGGAACACTTTATTTTCACGGAAACTTTTCCAGGTCGTTCTTAGTCCCTCTATCAATTTTGGTGGAATTCCGGCTGATACATCTCGCTACAGATGGACCTGAGTAGTGTCAGTTTAAAAAAAAATCACCATATATATATATATATATATATATATATATATATATATATATATATATATATATCAATAAATATTTGGACAACCGTACAAATGACGATATCTGCTGTCCTGATATACGTCACCCCCTCCGTCGTTAAATATCGTGTAGGAAACAACATTGGTATTAGTCACATGCAAGGTACCACGGAGTTCAGAGTTATATGATTTAGAAAAGGGTGTAATCGTCGGGTACTAGAGAAATGGGAGATCCTTAAGGGACATATCTATGGACTGCTGCACCTTTGGTTAGTTAGTTAAGGGGCATATCTAGCGAGCTGAATTGCCGCAAATTGACAGTGACCTATTTGATTCAGCAATGGAAGGTGTGCGGTGATTGTCAGGATGTGCCCCGAGTCGGCAGACCCATGAAACTGGGAGACTGACGGGTGCTGTCGAAGAGCAATTCGGAAGAACCGCACCCAACCGATAGCCCACATACTCCAGGAGTTCCAACATGCATCCGGGAGTGTTGTTTTGATGAATACCATCCGCAAGAAAGCATACCTGCTTGGTTTTCATGGTCGTGCTGCTGCCCATAAGCATTTGATCGCAAAGTCCAATCGCGCTGCTCTGTTAATGTGGTGAAAAGCACGTCGAAAGTGAACCTTAGGTCAGTGGAAACTGGTTCTCTGGAGGGACTAATCAAGGTTCCCCCTCTACCGTTCGGATGACAGGGTCTGGGTCTAGCGTCTGCCTGGAGAACACCTCCTGCCAGAATGCATTGTGCATACAGTAAAGTTCGGCGAAGGTGGAATTATGGTCTGGGGGTGTTTCTTCTGCTATGGACTGGGACCCGTGGTCCTAATTCATGGTAAGCTCAACGCCGATGCCTACTGCTCTATTTTGGAAGGCAGTGTGCTTCCTACGTTGTGGCAGTTTTACGGGTTGGACCCATATTACTTCTAGGTCGAACACATCAGCTGTCATGTTCCGAGATCCACCATGGATTGGTATGGTGAGAATGGGGTTAACTGAATGGACTGGCCTGCCTAGAGCTCAGACCTAAACCCTATCGAGAACTTCTGGGACGAGTTGAATCGCCGAATTGAGGGGTGCAACAACCGTCCAAAATCGGTGAAGGAACTTACATGTGATTCTCCAAGCTGAGGGGAAGAAAATACCAGTAACCGTCTTACAACGACTTGTGGACAGCATGCTCGGAGGGTTGAGGCTGAAATTGCTTCTCGTGGATGCTCGTGAATTATCATATTATTTTCTAAGAACTCTAGCACTGAGTCAAAGAGTTTTTTAAATCGATCCAAATAGGATATATATATGAGTTCCGAATTATATATTGCTGATGTACAACTCCTTTACCCTAATCCTTTACCAAAATCGAAGGAGAGGCAAGCGAGAACTTAAAGTTCTTTTTCTCTGATTATTTTCTGTGTGGTTCACATATTAACTAGTCTCCAATTAAGGTTTTTGGAATTTTTAATTTGTTTATTTTTCCTTTTGTAATTTTTTTCTTTATCTAAGTGCAGAGTTAGAAGTGGAGAATACTGACATTTCGTACAACTGCCGAAAATTTATAGTTACGCCATTATATTTAGATTTATCAAATAATCTGTGTTAATTGTAAAATAAGTTGTGCGTTAATATGGAATAATTATTTAAAGAAGGGAAAATTAAATTAAGACTTTTAACACTTTTTTAAAATTAATTCATTGCTTGAAAATGCACTTTTATATTTTAGCGATGAAGGCATCAAGATTACTAGAACATTTGAAAAAGTACATGCTGATAAGGAAGATAAAACCTTATTTTATTTTAAAGCAATGAATTAAAATTTTTTGAGAAAGCCGACATTAGCAAAAGTAGAATGTAAAGGTTGTGACGGTGGGTTACGTACTTCATGTAATATTTCTCTAATGACTGCTAAATCGGGAAAACCACATACTATTGGGGAAAAACTAATTCTACTGGCTATAACTGAAGTAATACGCACTATGCTACACAAGCCAGCTTCTGAAATTACAAAGAAAATTCGATTGAGCAATAATACAGTAAAAAGAAGAATTGATAAAATGGCTCAAGATGTTGAAGACTCATGTGAGAATTTAAAAACATCCCACTACGGTATTCAGCTTGATGAGTCAACTTTGCCAGGAAATGAGGCCTTAATTTTAGCATACGTGTGATTCATACAAGAAGAAAAAATATGCTAAGAATTATTATTTGCAAAAATTTGCAAACTCATACCAATGGGGAATCAATATTTCATGCATTGGAAGAGTTTTTCAAAGAAATGAAATCCCTCTCAGAAATATCTTATCTGCTGCTACTGATGGTGCTCCAGCGATTATAGGACTCTACAAGGGTTTTCTTACATATTTAAAAAGAGCGGTTCTGAATGTATTTGCCGTGCACTGCGTCATTCATCGGCAACATTTAGCTAACACAAATCTGAATGAATGTGTGCATAGGTCATTGCAGCATGTTGTTCAAGCAGTCAACAAAATCAGATGCAACGCATTGAATGACAGATTGTTTGGACAACTTTGCATTGAAAACTATGCAGAATTCAATCGCTTGCTGCTTCATACAGAAGTTCGTTGGCTGTCAAAAGGTGCCTGTTTGGATCGATTTTATAAACTCTTTGACTCAGTGCTATAGAGTTCATAGAAAACATTACGATAATTTACGAGTCAACTTAATCGATTCTAAAAATGACATAGCCTAGTTGACAGACTTGTTTAGTAAATTCAATGACGCAAATCAAAAACTCCAAGCCCATTAGCTGAATTTAATAAAAACATAACTGTGATTTCCGCTTTTGTGGCAAAACTTCTACTGTACAGCAAAATTTTAGTAAGAGGGGGAATTCAGCCAATTTCCACATTTATCAACAGTAGAAAAAGATGATGAAGACATGCTTATCTATTGTAAGCACTTTATGGCTCTCCATTCTGACTTCAACAAACGGTTTAAAGATATACTTAAAATGATCATATCTGATTGGATCCTTTTTCAGGATCAAACTCAGAAGAATCTGTAAAACTACAAGAACTGATAGAAGTAATAACAAATAAAGAATTAAAATTTAAATTTAAGCATAGCTATCAACAGTTCTGGCTGCAAAAAGAGATACTAACACTTTACCCTGGATTATGAGTTTTGGTCTGCAAAAATTCTTAATAGCATTTCTTTCAGCATATTTAGTGGAACATGGGTTCAGTGTGGTCACAAATCTGTGAACTAAAAACAGAAACCAACTGCAAATTACTGATCGCGGTGATTTAAGAATGCTTCTGACTAAAATAGAGCCGAATAGAAATAAATTGATTGCTATGCACCAAGTTCATCCTTCACATTAGTTTTACTGTTATTTGTAATTTTTATCATATGATTATTATCCTTCGCCATCTTAATTTTTGGTGTGTAATTCGAATGTAACTATGGTTGGTTTTAAGGAATAATTTTATAATTTCAAGCTTCAAGGTGTCTTATTTACAACAACATATTTCTTTACTATGTTCTATATTGGTAGAAAAACAGATACATAAAAGGCCGAAAATTTGTTATTGTATCTCTGTTTACTCGCATAAAGTGGTAAACTTCCAGGGGTGTGGTGAGTGATTTTTTCTCTGAACAGGGGGCGGTAGGTCGAATAAATTTGGGAACCCCTGCTCTATCTCATTATAACTATAGCTATACCTATATGTATCTCTTTCTCTCTCTTCCCCCCTCTGTCAATTTATATATATATATATATATATATATATATATATATATATATATATATATATATACCTCATTAAAATTTGACTTAGGAATAACCAAATTAAGTTATTAATTTTCCCCCTAAAAGCCACGTGCGACCAATATTTATATAATTTCGAACCTCGTAGAACATTCAAAATCATCACTCCATATGACGCGTTAAAGTCAGGTGTTAATTCTAACCAATCAAAAGTTCAGCGCGCCCGTACCGCACGGGCGCGAACCTAGAGTTCTGGGAACTTTGTGGGTTTGACACGGGTCTGGTAGGATGTAAGACTTTGGGTTACGCTGCGTCCCTTTGTTTTATGTGTGATGACTCCGCGATTTTCCGGAGAACTTCGACTATGAAACTGTGGAAACCTGTGCCTAAGTGTTAAAAATAATCAACTTTGTACATTGTCCGCGGTTGTGACACCTAATTAATCTTCCTATGCTGTGACCAAACCGCCTCTTCCTTACCTGGTGGTGGACTTTAAATTATGATTCTTGGTGCCAGCCACTCGATTTGCTGAAACTGATCACGACTACTCCCCGGACTGTCCAAAACGCTACGCCTTCACCGCTGAGTTTTTCGTTACAAGAATTACAGTTTTCATTACTTACACACACACACACAGGTATATATATATATATATATATATATATATATATATATATATATATATATATATATATATATATATATATATATATATATATATATATATATATATATATATATATATTATATACAGTCGATTCCGGTTAATCGGACCACATCGTGACGCTTTCATTTTGGTCTTAACCCGCCGTTGGTCGCACCCATTTGAGTAACGCCAGTACTCGCGCGTGAGAGTTTTTCTCACACTACCCTTTTCCTCTGTTTTAAGTTGTCTACACAATAATAACACTTCAAAATTGTTTCTTTTCAATGAATTACATTAATATTTAGCAATTACGAACAAGGAAATTACAATTAAAATAATTATTTTACAGCTATTATGCAGGAAAATTAATAGCGAAAGTGAAATAAAAAAAATCATACTTTATGAGTCAAATTTATAAAAAAGCATATTATTTATACTTTATTAGAACGTCAATTGCAAGTCTTATAAATTAGACTACATGGACCTGGTAAATAAAATATTATACTAGAAGGCTTTATTAACACAGCATTAGGGACACACGTAAGTTGAATGTTCGGTACAAATAGATCACGCACAGGTAACATAACACATTTTTGAATTCCTATTTTTTCTTCGAGGACAGAATGCACAAAATCCGGCGTTTTCAACATTTCTTTTGATTCTTGAGGAGCTTTCAACTCCTGTTATTTGGCTAATTGCACTTCGCAATGTGGGGGACAAGTTTGGAAGTGAATAACGGGTCACCAGGTGAGGTTTCATGAGTTCCAATGCTAATTCCTTTAAGCAGGCTCGTCTAGCCATCCTATAGTTTGTATTTGCAGTATATATAATACCAATGTTCATGATCGAAAAAAATAATGTCAATGGCCATCTGCGACTTATTCTCGAAACAGATTACGCATCTTTGAGTTCGACGACTACGTCGACAACACCCTTTGTGAGATAATAAAAAGTAATAATACCAGGTTTAATGAGGACGCCATAATCTTCATCTATTTTGTTGTCATTATGCAAAGAGGAATAAAGAAGAAAATTTTTGCCTTTATTTGAAATAAAGACACTAAAGTGCCAGTTGACGAAAAAGCAAACATACTGCTTCGTTCGTGCCTATATTATGTACTCACAAAGATAGGTGGCACTTTTTATTTTTTAGTCTTTTTTACTTTTTCTTTTTTAACGCTGCTAACAAACAAAATTTGCAAATAAAATTAGGCGATAAACGTACTCACATCATCGCGTTATCTATAAAAATAGCACAAACGCTGGTGGTCTGTTGGTGAGAAACGCTCTCAGATGATGCAAACGCCAGTGGTCGCGCGATGAGAGAAATGCTCACACATTGGACACCTCAGCAAATAGCAGGCTGTTTGAAGGTCAATCACGCCCTGATTCTTATCGGAACTGATAACAGATTGTTGAGGAGCTTCTAAAAGTCAGCTAGACGGGGGATGGTGTCCCCAGAGTCAATTTCAAATAAGGGGTGCAATTTATATGACAAGCATGAGAGAAATGCTCATAGCGCGACCAATGACGGGTTAAGGGGGTCCGGGGGCCATTGAAAATGTTTTTATTTATTGAGTTAAAATTTTGAATTTTTTTGTGATGGATAACCATATAATTTGCAAAGAAAATCACATCATAAAACTTCTCAAAATGTTTCTAAAAAATTTTTAAATTTAAAATTTTTAATAAAAGTGGGGTAATTTAAAATCGTTATAACTCGAAATATTATTTGTCGAATTTCAAAACTTTTTCTTTTAATTAAACAGAAATATTTAAATTTTAATTTTGATTCACCATTTTTTAAAATATTAATTAAAAAAATTAAAAATATTTAAATAAAAAATTACTAAAAAAAGATGTAACTTACTTTTAAAAAATCATATGTTCAAAAGTAATTATTTTTTTTCAAATTTGCTGTATCAAAATTAAAGTAAAATAGTTGAAAAAGACATTTTACAAGTTTCAACCATTTATATTTAACGGTTCTTGACTTATAACAATTTAAAGACGAGAAATGGGAAAAAACTCATCATTCAGAAAAACGCACTTACAGGTTTAAACAACGTTTGGCTACTATTAGAATGTTGCAAAAAAAAATAATTTGTCCTGTTGTATTTAAGATAGAAACATGACTTAATTGTCATTTTGAGCGGAAATAAAAACACAAAAATTATTAATGCAATAAATATTTTTCTAAAATTCGAACAATTTTTTTTCCTGGACCCCCTTAATAATCGGCTAATCTGATTAAGCGAACATGCTCTATGTTAGAAGACGGCATTTGGTTCTAAGGATTCGGTTCGAATAAGCAACAGGTCCGAATAACCGGTAATCCAATTAACCGGAATCGACTGTATATATATATATCAAAAAAATACTGCACTTTGTAGTATATCATTAAAACTTCGTGTAAGTTTGTCATAACGTGTACACACATGAGAGTAAACGAAAAATAATATTAAACATCTCTCATACCTTTTTATAAACAACAAAATGCATAAATTATTACCCTTTTTATAGTGGAAGAAAAGAAAGGCAACGTAATAATTATGTAAAAATTTGCAAGAATATATATGATATAACAACTCATTTGTTTGACCTCACAGTGAAAAGAAATGTGTTTTCGCAGCTTTATTAATTAAGTGATATAATTATTTTTTTTTCATTTTAGAAAATAGATGTGGGATTCGATATATTGGATAATAACAAACCGTACATTATTACTCTACAACCTACACTTTCACTTTTATTTAATGCTTAAGTTATCGTGCGTTCACCAAAATAACTGTGTTTAGAACGTTATGTGTATTCATTAAAATGATCGTCGTTTATCGTTCTTACCATAGTTACTGTTATAAATTTAATAGATGGAACAAAAATTATATTTGATGATAACTGATAAACATAAAATCAATAAATATTAACCACTTGAATTGTATCCATAGAAACAACATACATGAACTCACACATACATACATATATATATATATATATATATATATATATATATATATATATATATATATATATATATATATATATATATATATATATATATATATAAGCATTGAAAAGACTAAACAGAAGAAAGAAGTGACCATATCTACACGGATTTAATAATAAGAGAATGAAATTCACAACAGATATGGAAGTTTTGTAGTCAATGACCGGGAGGATTTGTGATCCCCCCCCCACTCCGATTAAACAATGTTTGACTCCCAGGCAACACTCTCGGAAGTCTGCTACAAAACTGAGACCTTTTAAAGTAAAGAAATATATAGAAGACAAAAGAACCAACTATAACTATATTACTTAAAATACTAACACAAAACACCGAACTTACATATACATGACACCAAGACACCGACTCAACCCCCAAAAGCATCACCGTCTTTAGCACTGTTCACTTCAGGCTCATTGAACCATATAGAAAATCGACGTCTACGGTCGCAGTCAACTATATTAAAAAAGCGTGTAAAATGGATTTTAAAAAATAATAGGGAAATCCCTTATCTCTTGCAACTAGAAGGAATTTATTGATTTTATAGTCCATTTGTTCTTGATTTGAATGAAATCTTCTGTATCAAACCATATAGTTTAAAATTATGTTGCGTTTGATGTTTTTATGTACAGCACTATTCCAAGACATAATACGGACGGTGTTAAATGTATAATTACCACGTTTGTCGTATAATTTATATGCAATGTTTTGTTTCTTATCTATATAAAGTGTTAGATCTAGAAATGCATTCCCCCTGTGTTGCCTCGCTTGGTTTCCACAAATCGACGAACAATTTTACTTTATTAGAATTGGGTTTTTACCCTAGCGGTTTAAAACGTATATATATATATATATATATATATATATATATATCAATCACTCCATTCAACAACGTCATATCTCATAAATCGGCGATTTTTAGTTATTCTTGCTTTCAGAATGCCCTGAAAGAGTAGTATATCCCTGCAAGATCATTATCATTATATATATATATATATATATATATATATATATATATATATATATATATATATATATATATATATATACATATATATATATATATGACAAATTAATTGAAATATATAAAGCAATTTTCGGTAAGTTGGGAATCTGTAAAATATTATTGCGTGAGGCTCATGAAACAAAAATAGTAAAATCCGAAACTTATAGTCCTGAGAACAAAAGATTTTTTCTTTTTTTTAAATGTAATGTTACTTGACAAATACCAGCAAGTGAGGGTTGAGGGTTTGTTATTTAAATATATGTTACTGAATGCTCATCTTTTTTTACTTAAGTTTCATATAAATAAAGAAATGTAATTTACAATATTTGGAACTCATTCTCGTATTTTTGATGTATTTAATATGAAAATTGTCATTTGATATTAATCTCCTTTGAAAACAATATCATTATATTATGTTACAACAGTAGTCATATCATAGAGGGATTATTTATTACATTTTTAAGTCATTTGCCGAGCTGACCGCATCTGGTGCACCTTTGAAGGTTTTTCATGATGTGTATGATTCCTTTTTTTTTACCTTCTATACTATATCTTCTTACTTTAATAAGATAATATTTGAAGTGAATAAATTCTATCGTTCAATGTTGTTGTCTTAGTAAAGCTTTTATACTATGACTGTTATGTTCATTTTAAATCCAATCATGCATAATTTACTTATTGAATATTTAGCTCACGTTTATTGAGCTAATTTAAATGTACTTATTCATAAAAATGTCATACAATTTTTGTCTTGTATCGCAAGGTTTAAAGAATACAAATTTTAAGTCTTTATTTTCCCCTAAAAAGTTATTCATTATTAAAATTGCTATTTCCAAGAAAGCGCAACATTTTTGCATTGCACTACATACATAAAAATACATTTTATCTGTTAATATAGTTACATAAAATTGCAGCTTTGCTTTCAACACTATGAAAATTTACTAAAATTTACAAGAGAACATTTTATTCGTCTCATATTCATTAAAAATATATCTTTCTAAGCATTACCATCCTAATTAACGTTATAGATAAAATATCATTTAAATCTTCTTATCCTTTGATGTATTATGAATTTAAGGGCTTTCAGCTTGCAGTAAATTGCATTTTACAGTGCATCCTTCATCCATTTTCTCAATAAAAGTTTGATAATATAATGCATTCTAAAGTCATTTCGCTAGGGTAATGAAGAATAATAACAGTAAAACACGATTTTAATTAATTATTGAGTTACATTTTCAGTTATCAGTGTCACATGTCGTAGTGAGCATCTTGAAAAACAAAATTAGGGAAGAATTCCCGAACTTAAATAAGGACAACACATGCTGATATTCGAAAACAAGTGCAAGAACTTTTTAATTATTTCCAGAAATGATTTTGTTTTGTTATCCATCTGAATATGTAATTATAAACGGGGGCTATTTTTTATACTTTTCTGAATAATTCATTTTGATTATTTCTAATGTTAGATTTCATATATTTTAATTTCCATTTCTTTATCCCAGCAATTGACAGAACATTAATGTTACAGTGTACATCTGGGAGACATTTTTGACCTTTTAAATACACCTATTTAGCTTTCAGTTCCATATTTTAATGTCGGTTCAAAATTTCAAAGATTAATCATAATTTTTACTAAAATTTCAGTGAACTGATTTACTAAAACTTTGTTTCTTAATAAAGTTTCTCTCAAAACATTAAACAAAACTTACCTGACATATAAATTAATACAAAAATTATATATACTAGGAGTGTGAACTTCCTCATGAGTGTAGAATGAAAATAAGATTTTGTCAGTGCCTAATGTTGTTGTATTAAAATGCTCCTCTAATAAAAATTTTCATTAAATTTACTTTGGAAAATGTAATTGGTACCAAGTACAATATAAGATATTCTTTAATAAAGTATTGTCATAACGAAACAATACCCACATCCCAAATAGTCCTCTTTTCGTCATTTTTTAAAAAACCTATTACTAAATTTATAGTAAAATTTACATTTGTCTACAAATATTTAGAAAAAAATAACTAAAATTTTTAAGAAAAGTTGCGGAATGTCTATTTTTGATGTATATCACAGGTTGGATGGAATCATTAAAGATTTTTGCACAGTTCTCTCAATTCGTTATCATATCCATAATTTGGAGATAATCTACTATCTACTGAAATACAACTAAACTCAAACAGGAACGCATTTGCTTCCATTCGATCGACTAAACATAGTCCTGCTAAAATGGAAGCATATGCCTACAGGTAGTTCATATTGCTATCCACTAACTTCCGAAATAAGAATATAATTAAACTCTCTTATATCGCACCTCTGCTAGAAGAGAGTTACATCTCAAAATAGCCATATTTTCACGAAGAGCTAAAGAAGATATATGTCGAAATTTCATTTCTTGTTTTATGAATGCCTATGAAAATTTGGGAAAACTTAATGTTCGAATGACTTCAGAAGGCAAAACTATATACTATTGCAGTTGTTTTCCAGTTTTAAAGCATGATTGTGAATTTTAATTACAAGATATAACCCTGTTCTAGTAAACACATTTTGTCAACATGGACTGAACAGCTTGAGGGAATACTGTCATATCTCTATGCTAATACACAATCAATCTAAACTTTTCCCAATACAAAGAATAAAACTTTGATAACATGAACAGGAGGTTAGAAAAAAATACAAATTTATTTTCCAAATAGAAACATTTATTTTGCAAATTAAATTTAATGAAAACTTTTATTACAGGAGCATTTTAATACAACAACATTAGGCACTGACAAAAATCTTATTTTAATTCTTCACACATGAGCAAGTTCCCCCTAGTGTTGGAAGTGGTAGTAGTGGAAGTGGATAATAAGCGCCATCTGGGAGATACTAGGCCATATTTGTTGGTGCTAGCCATATAACATTATTCGAGAATGCAAAGCACTTCTTATACAGCATTGTGGTGCAATTATCTCAAAATCGAAAATTTCGGAGATGTAACACTCTTTTACCAGAGGTGCGATATGTGTAGAAGTTGCTAATTTAGCCACCTCGTTAAACGACATACTTGGATTAAAATAAATTATAACTATGTTACAATGTTTGCCTTATATCTTCATATAGTATGATAATGCGTAAGAGAACTGCGATAGTTTCATCTAATGGAAATAAAACTGCCTAAACAAAACTATATAAATCAAAAGATAAATATAGAGACTTTGCATGTAAGCAAATATACTTAAAAAAATTAGATTTAAAAAAAAACATGAAATTATGAGCATTCTATTCTGTCACTAAAATTTTAGCGTAATAAGATGTTTTATTTTATCAATATGATAAAAAACAAGAAAAAACATTAAACCATAAGTCTACGATGGACGGAGGGCTGAGGAAGTGTGTTTCGGTTACAGAGTATGTAGGTCCAGGTCCCACTAATGGCATGGATGATGGAAACCTGCTTTAAACTGTAGAAGCCAACCGAATTAAACTTCGTATAGCAAAAGCCCTCTGAATCAACCAACCCATAAATATTGCATTTGCTTGCATGCTACAAATGAAATAATTATTGGCTATTTCAAGATATTTTTTACAGTTGTTGGACACAGGATACCGTATTAAATTAAAAACCGGTTTTTACCTCAAAATATTCTGCATGTCACAGATAAGTAAGCATTATGTTGCTTCCAACTTAAAATTCAAGGTATTACGCCTTACTAAATGATAAACAGAAGAACCGAAATTAGGTTACATAATAATAAATTGCAATCTCAAAGAAAATACCAATAATTGTGAGCATTCCTTTTTCTAATTTTTGAGCCATAATTATGTTTTTGTTAAACCCAATAAACACCTCTAAAAGCGAAAGCCAAAACTCACTTTTTTCTTACATTTACCATTCGGGTCATAGAAGAATCCTTTTCTCAGAAGTAAACACGGAATAATGAAGTACAATCACATAAGTATATATTTATTTGTGGTCACTATTAATGGCTGATATCTAGGTAATGTAAATCTTAAAAACACATCACAGAAGAAAATCTCTATAACACTCGGGGACACTGGAGGAGGAATCTATATTTATATCCGAATTCTGCTGAGATAAAAAACTTTAGTTTTTCAGAGAATACTCTTTCTTTCCAGGTACAAGCTTATTGTAAGAATGTCTTTGCACTGATAAACTTCGTAAAGTACAATCAAAATAAATTTCTATATTTTTTGCACGCTTCTTTTTGTTGCATTTACAATTATTGATTTCGATATAATATATATCTTGTATAATATAATATTTATTGTTCTTGTGTAATGTAATATGTATACTGTAACGGAAACTGTACATAGTTATAATGTAGCATTTAATATAATTGTAACTAATATTGTAAGCAGTCTAACAGAGAAATGCAACGATAGATTTGTAGTTAATATTGTTAATATTATAAACAGTGTAATGTTACAATTGTTAATAAAGTCAAGCAGTAAATCGGATATATAGCTATCCCCCCCCTCCCGCTGACTGGATGGGTTTCAATAACCAACTGTGGTGCCGCAGCAGTTCAAACTCTATAATTCAAAATATATTGGGGATTCTAAAAGAAAAAGAAAAAGAGTTCTATCTAATTTGTCTCTTCGGTGGTAGACTACTATTCCGGACTTTTAGTACTAAAGTCGAATAAAGGTCCTCGTAGACAGGATTTCTGTTGGATTATCTGTGAGGTTTAACTCCGACCCCTAGACCGGGTCGGAGTTAAAATATGTATTACAATTAATTATTGATTGTCTCTGCATTCTTTCCATTTGATACCTATAGGTACAAAATACCTTTCTTCTTAGATTTGAATGCCTGTCTATACGATTTTACCTATCTAAATGAACAATATTTGCATGAACGTTAACTTTTCATGTAAAATCTTCTATTACATATTTTTCATTTATAAATCAACAATATTCAAATTACCAACTCTAAATCTGGACATACACTGAATGTCCATTCTTAAAGACCAGATAAAAACCAACCTTAAGAGTAACATTTTATTAATTCTTTTAAAGTAGGTTAAAAATCAGGATCTACGCTTACTAACTGGGGAAGTCAAAACAACTCTAATAGGTGCCATGCTGGTCTATTTGGAAAACAGACCTATTCGATCAATTATTAAAGAAAGGGCCCTTTTATTGTGGGAGAGGATCCTTATAACTCTAGACTTCCTATCTCTTTGGAGATGTTTAAGTCAGTAATCAGAGCGGAACTTTAAAATACAACATGGTTTCGTACAAGACTTTGACCTGAATAAGCAACTTGGGCTATTTTTTAGCCCCGAGACATTAATTTTACCTTGTAACCCAGTCCTAAATGAAGATTTCGGATTAGCATTCGGCTTTCCCAGCTAGTCTTAAAAAAATCATAGATACAGTGGTTTTGGGATCTATTGCTTGCGAGACTATCAATACCATCTTTCGAAGTTCTGATTGGCTTCATATTTACACTGACGGCTCCTTGACGAAAGATTGTGTCAACGCCGGATCTGGTGTATTTTGCAATATTTTTGTTTTCTATGCCCCAGTGGGGGTAAATAGAACCGCCTTTGATGGTGAGATTGAGGCTATCTACCTAGCCCTCTCCCAGCTTCAGTTCCACCTTGACAAATCTCAAACATAGTCATACTTTCTGACTCGAAAGCCGACTTTCAGACAGTTGACTACCCTTAAGCCTCCCAATATTCTGCCATCTGGAACTGTCAATCCCTTTTTGGAAACCAATCCGGCTGCGACAAAGTGGTCGTCCTGCTATGGATCCCTGGACACTGCGGAATCGACGGACATGAAAAAACAGATTTTTTGGCCAAGAAAGGGGCATCTATCCTTCAGATTTCCCCAGGTTTTTAAATTACGTTTCGAAACGTCAAACTAGCCATCAAAAACATCTTTAAGGACAATCTTTCAAATGCATTTTTCTAGAGTAGTTTTCAGAAGTCGTGGTGGTGCATAATCACAGGCATTAGAGAACAGCCTACAGGGAGAGCTGGTGTGAAATTCGGTCTTGCCACGGGCCACGACTGTCTTTCCAAGCACTTACACCATATACATGATACCTATGACCCTTACTGCATGCACTGTGACCTTCAAGATATGATGGACATCTCACCTTATTCTCTGTCCCGCTCTCTCCGCGAAAACCACGTTGAAAAGCTATCGGCAATCAAAGGGCCTTATGGGCCTATAGACTTTCGTTCTGTGATTGCTTTTCGTACTTTATTTTGTTCATCCTTTCTTCTTTTTGGCCTCAGATATCTGTTGTATCCTTCATAGGAAAAAAATACCAATTCTGTCTTATTCTTATATTTCCAGTAATGCCCACATCTTTAAATGTCGATCTTACGTAAAGGACCCAATTTTACCATTGATGAATAATCCTATTTTAAAGATTTTTTACCAAATTTCGCTTATTGAAGTGCTTAAAAGAGGAATTATTTTTATTATTCGGTCATTAAATTAAAAACAGACAGACCCGCTATTAATTTATAATTCCAAATAATCTGTCTAAACATACTTCTCAATTTCTTAAAATATTTTATTCTTAGGGGGGGGGGGAGATAAAAGACGTATGTAAGAAATGATGAATATTTTTCGACAAACATGAGAAGTTAATGCAATGGTTATCAGTAATTTATATACAAACTTATAACTCTGTGCTATCTGTAAGACCACACCATTCGGGGAATTTAGCAGTACAGGCTTTTCTGGAAAAAAGCGTATAGAAGTTAGATTTATAAACTGAAGCTATCTAACCCTGTTACCCTATTTAACAAACACAATTAGTAAAACAAAATTGTAGTACTGAAGGATATATTTTACAACTGCAGAGTAAATATTGTAGGTATAACACATTCAGAGGGAATGATACAATACAGTATAGAATGTGATACAATGTATGTACGAAATTTAAAAAGCAGAAAATTTAATTAAGTATAAAAACTCCAGTTATAATAATGAACAAAATAGAAAAGTACTGGGGTTTAAATGCTTTTGTAAATTTTACCCTTGCAAAATATTGTAAAACTCCGAAGTATTTTCAGTATAATTACTGATGCAAATATACACAAGTGATCAATTCCGCGAAAATCGATAGCCAATTCTATAGCAAAATACCTTTGAGATTAACTCGAAGAAAGAGAAAACCACCGTATTTTGACTTTGTATTTTCTTTATACTGTTAATGTCTTAAATGCAGACGGTTAATGACCGTAAAGTAATCAGAAATTTTACTTCTCGCGTGGATGGTGTTTTGAATATGATACAAACAAGTTATTTGTTTTCTTTAGGTTTTTGATGATCTAAATGAACGCGCCTGATGAACGAAACAAAATCTTCATAAACTTCTCTATTTATTTGGAATTTGTTCTAAATATTATATTAACTTAGTCATTATGGAAGTCTTTTTATTTTATATAACACTTCAATTTAGAGGCAATTCATAATTTTTGGTTTTTACAAACTTTTAGGCACTGTAAAGTGTTTATTTTTTTACTTGAAAACTAATTCTATGTATATTTTATTATCCTAAATGAATACATTTTATAAAGTAAATCCATTAGAAATTTTACTTTTCATCTGGATTGAGACTAAATATAGTACAGGCGTATTCGTAATAAAAGTCTTATATTTATAGAGAATCGTTCGATGTGGAGGAGATTAGAGGGTTAAACAAGCACTGATGAAACAATAAACTCTAATTAACCAGGCGAATGAAATATCTGTAAGTTTTTGCCATAAGCGTTTGAAATTGTAAACCAGTAGTTGGCTTAGGAAATAGGAAAATGATGACTTGCTGAAAAAAAAAGAGTTCTGATACTGATAATATTATAAAAATTATTTAAAAGTAGCCCAGAACTTTAGACCTAAAAATACAGTTACATATATCTGTAAAAAAGTATTTACTTGGCTAATTGATTTCATGTTAACCGGGTCCTTTGATGTGAAAAACACAGTCATTCAACTATGAATTTGAATTTTTTCTCCTCCTTTAAAACGTACATTTTAAATTTAGATGAGTGAAAACATAGGCAAAGGGTTCTTAGTTAAACATTATTTTTAATCACAGCTTCAACCTCTAAATACGTTTTTCCCTCTTTTTGGGGGGTCTAATGTGGAGACAATTGTGCGGGAGACAATGGCATTTTGTTATTCACCTCGATTAACTGGATGCTTTATTATGAGAGCACCACATAGGTGAAACAACATCCCCCCCCCCCACCATGAGGAGGACGACACGGAAATGACCAAGCCTTATTCGGGATTTGAACCAAAGCCCACTGCCTGGCAACTCAAAACCTTATCCACTACACCATATGAGCGGTATCTATAAAAACATATTAATAACGAAAAAATTACCGCACTACCTTTTAAAATATTCTACCTACATGTGGCGATCATCTAAATCCGCTTCTTTACTAAATCCACTGGCTTGGACTTTAGTTAGTCAGACAGTTTCATCGAGCCGTTCTCTACTGCTATCAAACGGTGGAATGTAGGAATCCTACCACTTGACTCTTCTTAAACATGTTCCTTTCTTCTATGTCATATCACCAAAAACCATACGTGGAATCATATTTTCCATCCCAAGTTGAATTTTTGCCAAGGTTATCGAAACATGACCTTGGCACCATTTTCTAGCTAGTGGGAAGTCAGGTTTAGGAAAATTGGTTAGAAACTCTGCAATGCCTTACATTTGGTATTTAAGGTTCCTTTTTGAAAATAGCGTTAGCCCTGCCTATATTTCATTCATATATGTCCATTTAACTAATTACAATTATTTTGATATAAAACATAATCCGGAAGTGTATAGTTAACAGTGTTAAACTTTTTGCCTTAATAGTACTAGATATGAACTTAATTAATAAAATATAATAAGAATTTAAAAAATTCTTACATGAAATAAAGTACATGTGGTCAAATATGGCTGTAAATACTTTGTCAACATTCCAAAATGTTTCAGCCAAGAAATACGTCCAGCCTTTTTCATTTGAATTCTTCGAAACAAGCTATTAACTAATATCTTTGGGTGATATTTTTATTCTGGAAAAATTCTGTCATAATGAAATTTCGTTATCTGCCTTAATATGTTTAATGGCATATGCATCCTCTGATTAAGGTCGTTCAGTGTCAGAGAGAGACTGGTTCATTTATAATTTCATAACACTAAAAAGTTTATTGCCATCGAAAGGCATTTTTTTATAATTACAGAATGTATTTCTTTCCCCATTAACAGTGATTTATTAAACGCAATTAGTCACAATATAATTGCAAGTCTTAATTTAACTTGAAAGTCTTTCAGTCTCATTGAAAAATACAATTAGAAAAAAAAGAGATTCCCTTTGAAACATTTAAAAAATATTTTCATGGAAATATGTAGAGCATAACTATAAATTAACAAGTAATTGAATATCTAACAAATAATGAATATTGGGAATTTATAATTATTTCCTCTCCTTATTCACTGAGCATAATTCTTTTTTTAATTTACTGCGCTATTTTATAAGAAAAAAATCCTGTAAATATGTGAATAGAACATTAATTATGCATTTAAGCGTTATTTCACCTCTTACTAAGAGTAAATTGAACGAAAAAGTGAACGAATAATTATTTGTGCTGATAAATATCTTATAAACTTACATAATGTTAATTTCATCGATAGTGAAACAAACTGTTATAACATAAAAACGGCGAGTTCAAGAAAAAAAAATGCTAATTATTTTTCCTCTTCATAATAATTTGATTAATACATTTATGTTTAAATTGACTTGATTAAGGAAGATGTAATTTTCTCTATCACTCTTAAACACTTTGTTCCTTTTTTTTTGAGATTGTATGGGAGTTTATCATTTGTGTTATTTTTGTATGTCTCAGATTTTCCGCTCGAAAGCTTTATTAAATTCTTCTACATTAGCAATTTTTTCTTAACAGTGAATAACTCTAATCATTCCTAGCTTTCTATTTTTTTAAATAATTTGCTGTGTAATGTAAACTTTAAGATAAGACAATATATTCACGCATAAGTTCTTTTTTATTCTATAAGGGTGGCCCAGATGAAAGTGAGCCTTTCTTTAGCTGCAATGGTTAAATACTCAGAATTAGCGTTTGTGCCAGTAGATGACGCTTGTATGTTACAAACCAAACCTGCCGTCGATGAAAAGTGTCAGTGTGCTGTTTAATCCTTTGAGGGGTGCCGTTTGCACAGTGCAAACGCCTAAATCTTAACTTTATTTTCACTTGCATTCAATGTATTCAAGTTAAATGAATAGAAAAATGGTTAGTACTGCCATCTGTTATCAGTTTAAAGAAGTAAAATATTTTGCAACCTTTAATTGGAAAATTCTTCAAGATTCTTTAGGTTTAAAATATTGGGGGAAAAATCTGCACCATGCAAACGGTGGAGGTTGTTGCCCCTGAAAAGGTTAAACGTGTTTAAGCAAGGCGTCTAATGGTGCGGTCGTGAAATGGATTCGGCGAAGTAGGCCCAGCTAACGGTTATTCAATTTTTGACTGCAGAAGATGTAATGACACCGAGATTTATCGTCGTATGAGGGACATGTATAGGCATGAATCTCTTTCACACTGAACAGCATTCAGATGGTTTAGGGAATTTCGTAATATACGTGCGGCACTACGCGTACTGCTCAAGCAAACTTTACCATCACTGTGATATCGATAGAAATGGACAAGACTTACTGCAACACTTCCATTGAGGGGTTCTCGACCATCCATCCCCTTAAACCTACCGGTCACGACGCGACTGCCACATCTTCGGCCCATTGAAAAGGGCTTTCAAGGGCCAGCGGTTTGCTAACGATGCAGAGATTCCGAACACAACTACGAACATTTTTCAGTCAGGGTATCTAAAATCTAGTGACACTCCTTTCCAGGAAACTTGCTTGAACCGACAAGGCGACTATGTGTTGCGAATATGTAGCTCATGTATCACTATTGAATCCTGCGTGTGCACATATTCCAATCAATAAACCAATACGGAATAAAAAATCGGGGTGGATATGAGCCACCCATATATTACATGATTCCAGATCTACTACTGTATAGTTCAAAAAAGTAATGTGCTTTTGTTACATTTATTGATTTAACTGAGATTCAAGTAGTATAATATTTTAGTAAATATAATTAGATTCGGAAATCTAATTTATTCATTCATATTGTAAGATATAAATATAAGACATCAGATTTTAAGAAAGTTATACCAACCCTCATTTTTCTTTTCAAATGTGTTCTCCGTTTTACATGAAGTTCAGGAATTTTGGATATTACAAACTTCAAATATAGTTTACGTTGGGCATGTTTGACTTATGAAATATCTAATAATAAAGCGCACTTTGATTAGGTTGAAATTAGTTATTCAGAAATAACTAGATGTTATGTAACGTATTTCGCTATCAAATACTGAAAACTCGAATTTGATAACCTGGATTATTCAAAGGGATTTGAAATTATGTTACGTCAATAAACGTTATTTAGAAATGTAATATAGGTAAATTGTAATTTAAAGAAATAACGTTACACCTAAATATTTTTTAATATTCGTTTTTAATAATAGTTATAAAGAGGAAATGTCTTCATTACAGACCTTCTAGAACGGTGATTTCTAACAGGTGTGCTGCGGCACTTCATGGTGCCGTTAGATCGACCAGGATTTTTTGAAAGATTAAAAAAAAATAATAGGGTCCAATTAAAATAAATATTAAGTTGATTAGTTACTCTCACACCCAACATAATATCACACCGATAAATTAACTTGTACCCGTGGATGAATAATCTATTTTCTCGCTCACAACTGTTAAATCTGATATCAAGCATTTGTGCTCTAAGTATCAATCGCAAATCTCATATTAATAAAGCAAAACTTTTTAGAGATTTCCATTATAGTTCTCTAGTGTATTACTATGCCGAATTCTATGGCTTCTTTTTAAATTGTATTAATGCGTGTTATCCTGGTGTTCGTAACTTATATAAAAGGCTAAAAGTATCCAAAAGTTATGGCTTATATTAACGGAACTACCCATTAGAATAAAAATACATTATTTAAATAGAAAGAACATCTCACCAAGTTTTAATATGAATAGATTTTGATGTGTTGTCCTTTTGTACCACGACAAATGTCTAAACGGTAATCAAGTTCTCTCCAAGTGTTTCGTAGCATATTAGGAGTTAGTGTATAAACCAAAAATTTTGCGTATAAAGAAGAAATTGAAACTGGGGATGAGTTGAAGAAACGTATCATTCAAGTAATCCCTGTAATAACTTGGAGTCTAATAACTTGGAGAGAAATTTGTCACTTAGACTCTCCAAGTTATTAGACGAATTACTTGAATGATAGGCTTCTTCAAACCATCCGCAGTTTCAATTTTTCGTATACACAATTTTTTTGTATACAGTAATAACTCCTCATATTCTACGAAGCACTTGGGAAGAACTGGTATAGAGAATCTATGCTCACTTCTACCCAGACTTGGGTGTATATAATTTGAAGTGGCTCTCTATTTGAATTTGAACCACACACAGTTTATGCATGAAACAATGTTTATTGAATTCGTTGCACATATAATTGGCTTTTACAGCAATAAGCATGCGTACTACTTGTACGGAATGTATAAACACAGCTTTCAAGAACAATATATTTTTATACTCACAAACAGTAAGTCAAACCAGCAGTACTGCCACGTAAACTTATGGCCCGCTAAGCACTAGCGCAGGATAACACCTTTTCAACCTTAACAACCTTCCCCTTTTTTTCATTAATGACGCTGCGTGGTATTTATACTAAGCGCGTATGCCGAAATTAGCATATCTAAAGCAGCTTCTTTAATTCACTCAAAAGTTCGATTCTTGTGAATCGAATCTTGTGTATACCTTACACTGGATTACCTTTTAGACATTTGTCTTGCTACAAAAGGTGCACACATAGAAATCTATTGATATTAGAACTTGGTGAGATGTTCTTTCTGTTTAAATATTTTTTTTAAAATTATAATGGGTAGTTCCTTATAAATAAGCCATAACTTTTGTATACTTTTAGATCGGACACCCTGTATTTAAATACACTAATAAAATCAGCAAGTAAATATTTGAACTCAAATTAAACATGTTACTAATATATATTCCCCTTTGACTTAATTTTTTAAAAATTGAAAAAAAAAAACTTAAATTCTAAATAGGGTTCCCCAAGTCTCTAATCACATTCCAAAGGTTGCCGCAAAAGTAAAAACGTAGGGAATCCCTGCAATAGAGGACAAGCCCTTTCTCATAGTTTTATTTATATCCAAAAGCATATGTTTGAATATGATATTAGATATTTTATGTAGAGGCTAAAAACCTTTTCTAATTTCAAAGAGTTAAAGTAATTCCAATTTATTAAATAGACCTTTTTCATGATTCATTTCAAAAAAGGATTTTTCCGAGAAATAATAACTTTTCTTATTTTAATTTCCACAACGGACCTCTGTTCAGCAAATAACACACGTATTTATTAGTTTTAAATTCCTTTCTTATTTAAACATCTTATATTTCTCCAAAATCTTGTTAATGTATTACAGGAAAAATATGTTCATGATAAACATAATTATGAGTTTTATTTACCTGATTAAAATATGTATACAGACGGATATATTAGAGAAGGAGAATCAATATTACTCTAGCTTTTTGTTTTTATCTCTCTTTATGGGTATTATGATCTCATATATATGCATTATACCTAAAATATTTCCCAAAATATTGTGATCATCATATTTTCATATGAATAAATTGAGGTTATTAAGGATGATATTTGAACAGATGAATATATTTAAAATATCTGCTTATTTGTTAGCATATATTACATTTCATACGAGACGCAATCTTAAAATTCTACTTCATTTTCTTTTTCTTATACTTATATGCTTCATTACTTATACTTATATGCTTCATTACTTATACTTATCTACTTCATTTTCTTTTTACTTATATGCCATATTATAATATACGCAATATAAAATATTTATACTTGTATATAAAAGTCTATTAACCAGCATTTATGTATAATGAAAAATTCATAAATGCTGGTGATTCACGCAAGAATTAACCAAAACTTCCCATTAAAATGAATAAGCGGCATTCAAAATATTATGTTTGAAGTTCATTAAGAATTTGAAAGAGAAGATATAGTGATTAATTAGAAAGCTATCATGTTATAGGTGTCTGATAGTCTTAAATTCGGTAGATATTTAAAAGCTTGAAAATTTATGTGCCTCTTATATCGGCTACTGACAAACGCATAATTTTTGTTTATGACAATTGAGGCGCTGAAAGGCAAAGTGGTGTAAGTCAGTAAGTCAAGTGGTGTAAGTCAAAAGAATTTAACTGCAAAAACTACAAAAAATTCCACCATAAACTGAGCAAATTATAATTCATAACAATTATTATAATATTGCGAATAATAACTATTTACAATTCCACTATAAATTGAACATGGAGATTACATATTTGCCCCCAAATGAAAAAAGTGGAAAATGTGATTTACACCACTTTGCCTTTCAACGCCTCAATTGAGGAGTCCTTTACAAGTCTGATCATGCAGAGAGTGAAAAGATAGACAAGTATCACACATCCTATATGAAGACCTTATTTGAATAATGGTCCAATTCCATTCTTGTTAATTTTGAGATACAGAGCCTTAAAGTCGAATGAGTGCTGAGAAATAACTGCTGAAGTCTAATTTGTAATGCCCTCTGTTGGCTGCAGAAATAAGATGGAGGTGAACCAGTTTAAAAATTAGATAGAAATGCCTTGCATGAACATGAAAGTGAGGCTAACTCCATTTTTTTTAAAAATGGCAGTTGAACCACTATTTTATAAGGCCTCACATATAATATGGATCTATCTAGTCCAGAGATTCCAAAGCTTTTTAGGTTTGCGGCAGCCTTGGGAATGATATTAGAATCTTAGGGTCCAATTAAGATAGAATTTCATTTTTTAAATTATTTTTCAATATTAAATTAAAGTAGATTATATTTCAGGGACGTGTTAAATTTAAGCTCAGATAAATACTTATTCCACTGTGGACTTTATTCATTTATTGAAATAGATAAGTAACAATTACTAAATCAGGATATACTGATGCAGTCTCATAAATAGCCGTGAGATTCGGTATAGTATTACATTAATAGGCTACAATGGAAAATGCTAAACAGAGTATTTTTTTATCAAAGTGAGACTTGCGATTGATGCTTAGTAGAGCACAAGTGATTGATACCAAGCCTAACACATGTAAGCGTTTGAGTCACGGTCTGTCGGGAATGAGAGTAATTCATTCAACTTAAAATTTATTTTAAGTGGGTCATAGTAATATTTTTTTTGTTACGGTCTGTCGGGAGTGAGAGTAATTCATTCAACTTAATATTTAAGTGGGTCATAATAATGTTTTTTGCTACTGTCTGTCGGGAATGACAGTAATTCATTCAACTTAATATTTATTTTAAGTGGATCCTAGCAATATTTTTTTTGTTACGGTCTGTCGGAAGTGAGAGTAATTTGTTCAACTTAATATTTTAGTGGGTCATAGTAATATTTTTTGTTACTGTCTGTCGGGAGTGAGAGTAATTCATTCAACTTAATATTTATTTTAAGTGGGTCATAGTAATATTTTTGTTACGGTCTGTTGGTAGTGAGAGTAATTCATTCAAATTAATATTTAAGTGGGTCATGATAATATTTTTTGTTACGGTCTGTAGGGAGTGAGAATAATTCATTCAACTTAATATTTATTTTAAGTGGCTCATAGTAATATTTTTTTTTATCGAAAAAAAATGTTTTGCAATACCCCTGGCCTATCTCACGGCATCCTAAAGTGCCGCACCACACTGGTTGGAAATCACTGATCTAGACCTTGAAGTTTTTATTTGCTGTACAAGACGTTTTTAACCTGCGGCCGCTGCACAACAGCGACAGAATAAATGAAATCAGAGGTTAAAAATAACTAAAATATATTTAAACAGAAATACAAGAAGGCTTTCTTAGCTGAAAAACTCTTTTTTTTAAATGTGTATATGACATCAGTCTCAAATGTAATATTACAAGTTTTATTTGAACCTGATTTTACTGGTCGCATTATTTACAATTATACTGAACATATTTTTTAAAAATTATAAATTATTTAATAATTCTCTGATTACCTTTTGTTGTAAAGAGTTATTAAATATACTCTCATCAATGCTACTCGTCTTTATTGATATATAATGAATACTATTTCTTCAAAAATTTCTTCATTGCGGTTATTAGTCAAAGATTCCGTTTGTGTAAAATTAAGTGGGCCAAATAATGTGGCCATATACGATATACAGAGTCATATAAGGTACTAAAACAGATACTAAAACAAGGTTTTTTTTTACAATTAGAATTAAAAAATACTGTTTTAATTCTTTTTGAAAATAAAATAATACTTTTATTTTCAAAAAAAAGTATTTTTTGAAATACTGTTTATTTAAAAACTCTGAAGAGATTATTATCTACGTACTACAGCCATTTTTTGATTGTCCGTGCACGTGTATATTGACCGCCTGTGATAATCGTATGTTCGTTTTAAAAGACTCAGCATTTGAGATACTCTATCGTTAATACAACTAACTCATTGCTAAAATTTATGTGGCACTCATTAGAAATTGTCATTTAAGCCATTGTTTTGGCGAAATGTAATCCCTTTTACAAACTTGATCGCTTTAAAATGTCAGTTTAAATAAGCTGAACTATAACTCAAATAGCTATCTAAAGATATATTACCATTTGTTTCAGGATGCAAATGAAGATGATTAATCGAAACATCAAATTAACAAAGTAAAATCATTGAAGACACATAACTGCGAATCACATGATGTCCCATAATTTCCCCCAAGTATATTTACGTAACTTCAGCTGTGAAATTTTCAATCAGCACACTCTCTTTCGAAAGTTACTTGTCTGTGTGCTGCACTATCCTACTAGGATAATTTATTGCTTCTTAATGGTCTACTCTACGTTTCCCAGAGTGGGCGAAACCATCCCCCTCGGGAGGGAGGGTGATAGGACGATCCAGTGGGCGGTAAATTTAAATAAAATTCAACCACCAACAGATCTGGCTGCTAAAACAAATATCGATATTTTATCCATGATTATAGGCTATAGTACAAAAGTTTTTAATTGCATGTCCTTTACCCTATTTAGCGGGACACGTTTCAGTGTAGTCACAAATCAGCTTACTACACACAAAAAAAACGACTAAAAATAGCTAATCGCGATAATTTTAAAATGCTTCTGACAGAAACAGAGCCAAACATTAATAAATTGATAACGGTGCACCAACTTCATCCTCCTCATTATGATTAGTTTTAATGTTATTCACAATTTTTACTTTAATATTATCCTTCGTTATCTTCCTGTGTGTAATGCGAATGTAACTATGATTGGTTTTAATAAACCATTTTATAATTTCAAGCATCAATATGTCTTATTTGCAACATCTTTCTTTACTATGTTGAAGGACATGGGTAGAAAAATAGATACATAACAGGACGCAAATTTGTCACTACATCTCTGTTAGTTCGCTTAAGAAGGGAAACTTCCAAGCTGAATAATTTTTTTTGAAATAAAATTACTTCCAGGGGCTATGAGTAATATTTTTCTGAAAATGGGGTGGTCGGAATATAAGTTGGGAATTTATTTTCGACCATGGAGGCAATTGTCAATAGAAATTCGCCTGTATGTACACCACGAGACTGTCGGTCATTCATTTAAGGGAGCACCATATAGATGGCCAGCACTACCAATTTATATTTAGGTAAATATAAATTGGGAAATGCTAGTCTACACTATGCTTTATTACTCTACTGCTGTCGGTTAGCTGATTTGGGACTTAATATCTCCCAGGGAATGCTCAGGTGAACTTTCCCTGTTTCTTAGAGTGAAGGTTCCAAAAATACTACTTAGAGAATAGAAGCAGTACTGCCTCACACTGCTTGTCTCGCTGAAAATGTTTTCGGTTGTAATTTGCTTTGTGATAAAAAGGTATTATGATCCTTTGTACATCGGTTAAAACGGTCGAAAGGTTTGGCGATATTTGGCGGTATTTGGAAAAGACCTTACGCTGGTCAGAAATTAAAAAGGGTGAGTGAGGGTACGATCCCCACAGATGTATCCTCTGGGGTTGCTCGGTGAAAATTGAGGTGGCTTCTGGCGAAATCGTACTCCGACCGTTGTGGTGCCATTATAAAACGGGTCGCAACCCTCAGGTCCATATAAGCTAGCGGTCCATATAAGCTAGGACCGCTAGCTTATATGGACCTAGTCTGGAATACTTCCAGCCACGGAGAATTAGAAACAACAACAAAGACGACATCAGGAACATAAATATATATATATATATATTACTGCAAATTCTTACGACTGTTAAATGGAATCAATGTATCTTTAACTCAATTTCTACGCATGATAGAAATGTATTTGAAAAACATAAAAAACTTAAAGGATTAAACAATATGTTTAATCTTAAATAAAAAAGAGATACAAAGGCACTTAAAAAACGTTCAGATTCGTCCATAACTTAATTGTGAATGATTAGTATAAATTACAAAATGTATAAAACTTTAAAAAGAATTTATGTAGATGCTAATTATTGTGTTAAGAGTCACTCGTTAAATGTTTTTTTGTCATACATTTGTTGCATGGTAATAAAAATATAATAGTTTAAGGATTTTCTTAATGAAATCAATTATTTAAGAAGAGTTAATAATAATATTATTTTAGATACATAAAATTAGGTTTTAGAATATAACTTAAAACGATAAAGAATTTAAGATTTTATAACAGAAAGTAATTTTTTTAAATAAAAATATAAAAATTTTGTTTTTATGAGTATACGAAATACAAATAACAATCTAACAATAATTATCTAATTAGAATCAATACTGATATTATTTCACATATAAAGATTTAAAAGTTGTTATTAAATATGTATTATAATATGATAAGCAATCTAAGAGTACATAATTAAAAATATTTTATTTTTTAAAGATGAACATTTTGCTTTTATGATAACAACACTACTTTTTTTGTATATTTTGATTATATAAGATATCAGAAGTATTAAAATTTCAATTACTTTACTTCCCCTAAATTTTTAGTTCTTTTTTATATCAAAAAGTTGCTTGTTTTTTACGCAGGTTTCTATGTCACTTCAGTTAATTTAATTAAACTTAATTGCGATTTCCCATTTTCTTTATTGATATGAATTAATTGCGCTCTAATTTAGGTTTAATTCATCATGAATGCTATTTTAAAAACTTAAAAAAATATTAGTAGTCTTTGATTAATTTTCTAAAGTAGTTTTTTTTTATTTATTTAATATTGTAATATAAAGAGTTTTTATTTTGGGTTTATTAAAAGCATCTATCTTGTTAAATCTATATTTTCTTGAAAGGCTTCCTGGTAAAATTAACAGGTAGATTTCAAAATCTGCTTAACCCGTCATTGGTTTTTATTTAAGAGCTTCTGTCACACTTGATAAATCTGTTAATGCCCCTTTTAAAAACTCTTGCTTCAGGCAGAACGGAGGAATTGTTGCTTGGACGAGATTTTTTTTCGTCTTTCTCTATTAATGGCAAATGTATAAAGTTAAACGGTTTCTCCGTCTTTGATTTTGGCACGAATTTTTTTTGCTCTGAAACTATGAGTTTCTGCCATTCTTTTATACAATTTCAAAGTTTTTTAGATTTAGTTCATTTAAATCGGCGAATTGGCATAGCAAAAGCAAAGTGGTAATTAATAAGACGAATTTGCTAGGCAGAATCTTGTCCCTGAAAGCTAAGTAAAATTTCCGACATATTTAAAAAAGAATGAGAAATTCATAGAGAATAAGAATTTTTAAAAAAAGGAAGATAAATTGAAGCATGAAAATATAATCAACTGGGAATGGAAATAGATGAACAGCGTACTGTTCTGATCAATCTTGTATATTGATATCTAAAGAAGACGAAATTATTTTGAACGTCGTTTTATAATTAGAAATAATTCTAGGTGCATCTAACAGATGATAAATTAGAGGGCCACCTGGAATTTTGGACAAAAATGAGCCCTGTACTATTATTATTTTTCGAGGAAATGCAATAAAATGTTTCATAAATGCTTCAGTTTTGTAAAGCTTGTTAAATATTTCTTTTATTTGAAAAATTTAAAAATAAGTGAAATTTTGAGTAATATTCCACAATTAAATTTTCATCATTTTATATTTCAGAATCATTTCATACTAGATTTTACCAGCAATGATGCGCAAACTTACTGAAAAAATTATAGTTCGAGAGAAAGTCTGATGATTAGCCACTTATTAATCCATTTACATAGTGAATTACGAAGGTTTACATTAACATAAGCATAGTTTTAAAATGTCACTGAATAACAATATTGTTTTGACTTTAAAACAACATTTTATTATGCATGTTATGACTATAAAATAAATATTTATTTTTAAATGCATAGGATAAAAATTACATAAATTCTGAGAAAAATATTTTTATTTACATTTCATGATAATATTGATAAAACTTCTTATTTCTCGAGCTCTGGCAAACACTATTCCACGTGTAGTTTCATAGTTATTGACTGAAACATGCCTCAAGTGTTAATATTTTATTGAATAATTAAATTAAAATACCCCAAAATGATCTATAATTATCATACGTCTTTTAGTTCTACATGAAGGTGTCCGTAAATATTTGATAACCTTTCAATGTCAAGATGAATGGTAAAAAGCAGATAGCTGTGACCAACCTTTGCCACAAGAAATATTAATACGCTAAAATATATAATTTACCAGATAATTTATTTTATATTAATATTCTTCAGTTAATAAATCTTCATCAAATATATATATTTGTTCAATGATTGATGCAATAATGCCTCCCAAACATACTTTACCGCTTTTAATGGGAGATCTAGCTCTGTCATGCATGCATTTTATAAAAAGACAGATCTATTAGAGTGTTTTGACACGATGAATCGTGCAAGTGCCATTTTTTTTCGTTGTTAAACTGAGTTCTCACGAGAGAAAATTTGTCTTGAACAGTCTAATACACGCTATGTTCACCTGTCAAATATGGAGTATTTATTAAATTTTGATAAGAATAAACTGGAATAGATGACAGTTTTATTGACATATTTTATTACATTTCTTTTGCAGCTGCTATTGAATTTTTGTCACTCGAGCGTTTATTTTCCGAACATGGTTGTCGGCTATTACACAGTGATACATAGATTTGAATGGAAGGAAAACAGAAATGGATTTATACGTTTGGAGATGTAAATTGCAAAATTTGAGGCAGGTAGAAGATGGGAGATATTATAGTTGTTTTGGAATAAGCTTTTTATCTTGCGTTTCTCAATAGAAGTGTCAAATCTCTCAGTTTTATCAGAGAAATAATTATTTAATGATTGCCAGTATTATGATACACTAAATAGATAAAAAAAAATTTTTTAAATATCTTATTATCGAAATAAAAGAATAAGATAAGCACCATGATTAAAATTAGTATTTAGTCCATCTGGGTAAGGTTACAGGATAATGTTCAATAAGAAAACTATCTAATTTAAATAATTATCACTTAAACGTTACTCGCAGCTGTCATTGCAACTAACACAGATTTCGAGGGTCAAAACTGTGCTGAGTGATAAACTTATACATAATTAAAAATGATTTTAAGAAATTATTTTTCATTCACAGTCTAGCAGATTAGGATTTCTATCATATAAAACAGTGGTTCTTTACCTCTTTAATAGTCAGCACCCCTTTTAATCTGAAAATAATCTCTCGCACCCCCATGAAAAAAGTGTTTCTATTTTTTATTTAGGAAAAAAACATTTATTGCAACACAATTTATTTCTTGCATAAAGAAATTAATACATCTACAATACATACTATATTATCTACGTATAAAACAGTTTCGTAAATGACGGACTCACTGACTTACACTGCACAGACCAAACCACTGGACCTAAAGGGCTGAAATTTTGCATGGCGATTCTTCTTATAGTGTAGGGGTGCACTAAGAAAGATTTTTGAAAAATTCTTCTTAGAATTTTAAAATTAAATTTATAATCTGTTTTAGGAACTTCTTTTAAGTTTGCATTTAAAATAATAATCTGAGGGATATAAAATTTATATCACGAGAAATATCATGAAAATTCCTTTAAAATGAAATCTTTTTCGAATCTTTACCTCCATTTTCTGATTTTTGGTGAATTTTTAAAGATTAATTTTTATAATTTAAATTATTAAATGCTGATCACGTGATTTCTTTTTCTGGTACATTAAATAAATTTATCGTCACGTGCATAACAACTAAATAGACAAAAAAAAATGTCCCTTGCTAATGCGGCAGATGATTGGACATTATCAAAAAAATATTAAAATTCAGTAAAAGATATGATCCTCAAACTATACTATATAAATTGTAGTACTATATTCTTTAGATTGTCTTTTTATTCTTTAGAATTAATTCTATTAGAATTCTTTAGAATCCTATTAGATTTAATTTGAATATTTTATTCTACATTATTTTGTCTATAAAAATATCCCTTACGGTTATTTATAAATATATTTTTTTGTTTTTTTTTTACATCAATTTTATACATTGATCGTCGTACTTATTATAAATAAATAAATAAATATATATATATATATATATATATATATATATATATATATATATATATATATATATATATATATATATATATATATTTATTTATTTATTTATTTTTATTTCCATTAATTGCATACATTGACCGTTGTATTTAATTTGAATGTACTCCGTAGCGAAGTGCGGGTTTTCAGCTAGTTACATATAAAACAATATCTACATTTTTATGGTCACGTTGCTGTTGTATGATCATAATTATCCTTTTAAAACAAGGATCTTTTCTTTGAAAGATCTACACGTAAGTCATCAGATGCATTTAAGCGATTTCTGCCTTTTATTTTGATGTGTAAAAGTGATGAAAAACTCATTTTCCGTAGGTAAGTGGTTGTAGATGGCAAAAGTGTCTCTAATGCTGTTTTTGACAATTCTGGATAAAGTTCTAACTGCGTTCACCAGAACTGTTCCAAGTCCAGATTTTTAAATTCCATATCAATATACGTGCATTAGCTCGTATTCTGCGATAAGATCGCCTTTTAATACAACGTTGTCGTCCATTGAATTTAGGTCAAACAAAAATGTATGACTATACATCTATTTATTTTGTTTATATTTCTAGGGGGAAGTATCCATCAAATGATTCACTCAATTGGTAATTTTCATTAAAAATTTAGAACTTTATCTTGTACCGATAGAAAGGATCAATCGCACCCCCAGGTGTGCCCGCCTAACCGGTTGAGAACCACTGATATAAAAGGACCACGGATAGTTAGTAGTAATTTTAAATACAAATTGCTGAATTGTGTGTTAACTATATAAAATCTTCAATAAAAGTTCTACATATTCATTTCATTTTTATTACCACTCTAGTTTTATCATTAAGGAAGTAGAGTATCAAAATATAAAATGACTTTAATTTTTGCATAAACGGATAGATTTGGCAATACTACTTAGCTAAAAATTTCCCATAATAGATCTTTCTATATCAAGCTCAGATGCAGGATTAAAAAAAAACACTATTTGGTACATAATGCACTTACTTTTACCTGCTTTGAGTTAGTTATTTGTTCAGGGTTATGTTGTTACCAGCTTTAAGAATGCGGCCTCTTCTGAGTACGATTTCTGAGATCAGATAGGAGAAGGGGAATCATCACACGTTGAAGATCCCCATACACTGGGTGTCAGAAAGAAGATTGTGAGGATGAAAGTACTGTTCATGGAAGTACTGTTTGCAAGACTAGTTTCCTGTCTGTTTACGATGTCTGACAGCAGAGGGAATAGGTAGTGGCTTCAATGTATTCACTTTGCCATAAGTTGGTTCTTGTAGACGTGTAGACGCTCGTTTAACTGTCTACGTCTAGATAATGTGTGGATGGGGAAAAATCCAGCCTTCTTCTCCTTTAATATTTTCCTAAATCTTAGACTTTCAATGCTAAAATCGTTTTGAAAAACTGTGATAAACGACTACATGAAGGTGTAAACTTGTGCTAACAAATGTTTAAGGATTTATTTGTTACATATTTATACAATTGTTTTAATGTTTGAGAAGCTACAACCATCCGGAATAACACTTAATAAATATTGTGTAAGCAACATTCACATTGTTCTCATTGAAAAATATAGATAGTAGACTATTGAGCTATTCTGATACATTAACCTTATGGTTTTCACGACGCGTCAAATTTTGGTGGATTTAAAAATACCTGACGAATAAAAATTGCTGTGAAGTCATATTACCTCCAAAAAATATTATAGTTAATTTCAAACTCTGCATGCTTTGTTTTTTTCTGTTTTTCCAAATTTTAATGCATGATTTCAGATAATATGCTATTTGGTATAATACCTACACTGTATAATACTACTTTCGTATAATAACTCTGACTCATGGCCGTTGTGCCCCAAATTTAAATATAAATCTGTACATAAAGAAGTGATGAAACCGTAGCCTTTTAAACTTGATGGTAACAACATAAATTCTTCTCCTGAGAAACCACGTTTAATGAAAATTCCTAAACTTCCCACAGTGATCTATTGCAGCTGGCTTCATAATCTATTTCAAAGGATTTATAAATCCAGAGTGCCCCCAAGAAGATGTTGGTGTTTTAAAATTTAATGGTGATAGACATACCTTGCTTTCTATTCCATATTTTTTTTGTAAATCAGGTATAGCCCAACCAGTATAACTTGTAGTATCTTCTCTCTCTCTCTCTCTATATATATATATATATATATGTATATATATATATATATATATATATATATATATATATATATATATATATATATATATATATATATATATATATATATATATATATATATATATATATATTTATATTTATATAAAATTAAATTGTGTTTATGTGAGAATTTTTATTGTTTATACAAAACAGATAGAAACTAAATCGTTCCCTATAAGCACTATAAGTTCTATAAATAAGTGATTGGTTGCGTTTTATTTTAAATCAGTATCCATATGCATAGATATGTAACAGTGAAAAAAGTCTTTTAATTCCAATCAATTTAAAATATTATAAGCCATGGAATTCCCAGGAAAAATCTTTGAAAAGCTTCTTTATTCTCGTATTCTAGTATTTTTTGTCACATTTTTCTTTCAGTATGCCAGTAATTTAAGTGGCATCAATTTTAAATTCTTCACAAGGATTAAATTCATTCGAAAACCTCATCCTTTAGTGCAGCTGTCAGATCAATAGAACAATTTATCGGAAAATAATAAGAGTGGTCAGTTTTTGCTGTTGTACGTAATTGAAGAAATATTCATTGTTAAATCTGAAATAAAGCGGGTAAACATTCTTTGCGAACATGACAAGTGTGTCAAATGATGGATAACTTCAGTTTGTTTCAAAAGTCAAATTGAATTTTACCAAAAGTCGATTAAAAGTACATTAATCGACTTTCGATTCTAAGCCCACGAACAAAATAAGCATCTGAAATCGATTAATCTATTAATAAAGATTCCATTTTTTCCATCAGGTAAAGGTCATAGAAAATAAAGAAAGAGATTTATATTTCAAACAATAAAAAGGACTGTTTGAAATATTTACGAAAGTAAATTTTTTGAAACGATTATTTATGGAAGTACCTATTATTTTTAGCAGTCAAAGGATTATATTAATGTTAAAAGTTAGAGAAGGTTTCTTTGTCTGTTTCGTGCAATGCCCACGTTAAGGATAACAAAAGTTTTATGCTACGATAAATTTAAACTGAACTTATAGTAAAATAAAACATTTGTTATATATTGTTTTTATACTGTTTAGTACATTTAATTTTATTTTTCAACGTAATCCTTCGAACTTAGCAGCCATGCTATAGCTGCAATTATTTCAGTGTTTCAACCTTGTGATATTTGATTTAGAATGTTGTATGTTAAAGCAAATCTGTTATATGGTCTGCAGTCTTTCTCCATGCCAAATCAATTTTGCAATCAAATAGTACATAATTCTGAATTTTGCTTTTTTATTTTTCGTATGCGTGTGTAGGAATACTTTATTTTGAAATATTTTCCACTGCAAAAGTGCGTTTGTCTTAAAAAACTTATCCATTGAAAAAAAATTAAATAAAAATTGTTTAATTTACACTGACACTGCTTATAAACGAAAATTAGAATTTCATACTACTGAATTTGGCTTTTTATCATAAATTAAATTTCATTTTCAACTATTCAAAATTTATCCTTTTTTATAGAAGGGATTACGTTTTGATACGTACTGTATAAAACTTTAACACTGCATTTCAACTGTTATAACTTTCTTGTGTAATAAAAATCCTTAAACTACATAAAGGAAATATTTACCTTTAATGTCACAAAACTAAACCCCTTTAAGAATTTTTAAAGTAAATTTGACCTTCTTCATCAGGAGATGCTTTCACAGGAAGTCAAGGCCTACAAAATAAGCTCTTTAACATTTCAGAATAGAGAAATGAGAAGGTGGATTCGCCATACGAGCAAGAGAAATTTTCTATTAACCATGCAGTAACAAAAGCAAAAACATATAAAAAGGGCATGAAAATATCAAGGAAAATATGAAATGGAAGGACCATAATAACCTTCCATGCTGCTTTAATATTAGGGCTAGAACTGTCGTTAACCAAACGAGATTTGAAGAAGTGCTCAAAATACGGCAGTTCATGAATCAAGCTGAGAGAGCAAATGATAGCCGCGACTGAAAAATATATGACTTTAATCGCAAGACTGGAAAACAATGGATGGTATTTGAATTTTTCTTTCCCTCTTATTCTACTCTTTTAGGCCCAAGACACATTCAAAAAACAAAATAAAAATCTCAGCAGTTATCAAGAGGAATGGGATATTTAAGAGAGAGAAATAGTCGATCATTAACGGGTTAATCCTTAAATCTAAATCCTCCCACATGAACATTTCCTTGATGTGTGAGTTTCTGAGACAATCAGTTCCCCTTTCAGATTCATGTATAAAAACGTTTCACTGTTCCCTTACTACTGAATTCTTATTCTAATCATCCCCGTCAACAGAAATTCTTTGCTATTTGCATTTATGTTTACCGTGCTCAACATCTTTTCTTTAATTCCCATTGCTTACCTCTGAATTAAATATTTATGATTCAATGTAGCAAGTAGGGGATAAAATGCTTCCATTTTTGGTGAAGACTTTTTGAGATTGAAAAAATTAAAGTGACCATCTCGACTGATTACTATTTCTTATAATTACACTCATGTCCATAAATTAGGGATAATTCAGAATCACACGGAAATCGAACTCTAAAGTAAAAGTTTCATCTGTAGAATTATCACACACATCTTCAAGAATAATATGAAAATTACAGGAAGCCACCAGATGACGTTGATAGTACGTCACAATGACGAGAGTGTAAGAGAGGGGTATATAAGGAATGATTTCAAAGAAGTAAAATTGTTCACAAGCGTTCTGTAAGCCGCTCCGTGACGTAACCGGATAGTTTTAACACAGAGGACGCATGTGGATGAATTTTTACTTGGTAGAATTATCGGCCGCCTGGAATGTAGGCGTACTAAGATGGAAGTATCATAGGAACTTGGAATTGCCCATAGTGTCATCTCTAGGCTTTGGCAACGATTCCAAGATGATGAAAATCTCAGTAGACGTTACAGTACAGGTCACCCCCGAGTTACAACGCCGAATGAAGACCGGTATTTGGCAGTAACAGTCAAAAGAAGCAGACGGAGCACAGTATCCGACCTGTATCCGCCACGGATACCATAGTTTCAAGGCAAATCGTGTACAGACGATTGGGAAATATTGGTCTATATGCTCGCAGTCCTATCAGATATGTTCCGCTCACGGCAACTCACTGTCGGCAGAGATTAGCCTGGAGTAGAGAACATGCAATGTGGACATCGTCCCAGAGGGTTTGTGTGATGTTTTCCGACGAGTCCAGGTTTAGCTTGCAGTCTGATTCACGTCGGACTTTCATATGGAGAACACCAGGTATCCGTTACCATCAAGACAACATCATTGAACGACACCGTTACGGTGGGGCAGGATTGTTCGTTTGGGGTGCAATTTTACTGGGATCCAGAACACATCTGCATGTTCAAATTGGAACCATGAACGGCCACATTTATCGGAACATGATTCTGGAACAACACGTACGTTTGTTTAGGGGTGTCATGGGCGCATAATTTGCGTTTATGGATGACAACACCCGTCCTCACCGAACAAACATCGTAAACGAATGCCCTCAATCTGAGGATATCACCCGTATGGAACCGCCAGCATTCTCACCTGACTTGAATGCGATACAGCATGTGTGGGTCATGCTTGGCTGTCGCGTTGCAGCCCGTCAACCACCTCCTACATGTGTACCGAAACTTGGGAGAGCATTGCTTGCTGAGTGGAGTAATCTTCCACAAGAATTTGATACTCGGCATGCCTGGGCATTGTACGGACTGTATTTCATCGCATGGGAGACATACAATGTATTAAACATCATACCAACCATGCAATATTAAATTTTTGTAAAGGAGATATTTTTTACAATTCCTGAAGGGAGTAAAAATCGTAGTTTTTATGAATGGTATCATACACACACCATCTTTTTTGTTTTTATCTTTTGTTTAATAAATGGGCTTTATGAATAAGTCATGTTTGTTTTGTTCCTGAAGCTTTATTTGCCGGAGGTGGCATTATCCTTAATTTATGGACATGAGTGTATAACATTGTGTCACCTTTCCCCTTCCCTATGTGTAACAATTTTCTGCTTCAGATTGATGGATTTATTTTTATGGATGTCTTCAAATCCATTAATAAACTACAATTTCGTTCTTTCAAAGATCCCATTCCTATTGATAATTGGTAGGGTATTTATTTTGTTCATTGCAAATACAGTCTTCCCTACAAACTGGGTTTAATTTTAAGATTTGTCTCAAAAAGTATGAGAGCTAAATTATAAAAGAAAGAAATCACCATCTGATGATCAAGATCCTATCTTTATTTTCAGATGCGGGTATCCATTGGACTCTTCCGAATTCGGTATTTTAAAAACTTTTTCATAACTTATAACGCTGAAAATGTAATTAATATGAGCAATTCTGTCACATATATTAAAGTAGTTTAAAAGGATATTGCGTAAGTCTTTCGTTTTTCAATTGAGATCATTCAACCCAAAGAGAAGGGCCAAGGATTTACTGTAGCGTTTCTCCAATAGGTTTCGAAGTCCAAATTTACCTTATAATACTGACGAATGAGAATAATACTGAATAATTTTCCTTATAATAATGAGGATAAGATAAATGCTAAGGATCAAATGTTTAGGATCAGATGTTAGGAAATGATGACGATCATATCATTAAAACGGTTGCTGCTCCGAGATGCTCAGCATTATCGTAATTCAAAAAATGCTAGAATGTAGAGAACTATACACACTGAAAAAAAGTATTTGTTATAATTACTCTTCGATCAAACCTAAAACTTAGTTTCTGCTCGACCGCGTCGCAACAACACCCGTTTCCAGGCTGAGATCGTGTCATAACTGACAAAAATGTCTAACGATTTTTACAGGGGGCAATCTAGATCTCCAGACCAGAAATAGAGAAATACTGGGAAATTAGTTGACATCATATAATGCGTTCTGCCGCTGATATGTGAATATCAGCTAGAAGTAATATTAATTTTCGAACTGAAATATTTCTGGTTTTTAAAAAGGGATTTCTATGGAGTGCTCCAGGTTCTTTGTTAGCCACTGATTTGCGAAAGACAAGCGCGTAGCTGATAATCCCTTTTAAACCTCTGTCATTTCGTGAAAATTGAAAATAGTTCAGAACGGGATCTGTCGTTTTCCAGTTACGATCAGACATAAAATGCAGAAAGCTTTTCGCAAAGTATATCCTAAGATTCCATAACTCGTTACCATTATTCAAAAAATGATGGGATGCAATGTATGACATGGTAGTTTTAACACCGCCTTTCCTCGAACTAATAAGATGAACGGGTATATGTTTATAAGATAAGCTTGTTTTGGAGCAGTAAATATACAGGTTACACTTTTCATAGCGCTAAACCTAGGTATTTTGGTGGCCGAAATTCCCTTTGATCACAAAAAGCTTCGACTCAGATACTGTCGCCACATTTATGGGGGTCCGGGACAAATTTTAAAATTATTTTTATTTATTGAGCTAGAATTTAAAATTTTTTTGTGATGGTTAACCATATAATTTGTAATCAAAATAACAATATGAAACTTCCCATGAAGATAAAAAAATGTTTTTTAATAAAAATTTTTTTTAAAAAGTGGGGTAATTTAAAATCGGTATAACTCGAAATATTATTTGTCAAATTACAATTTTTTTTTTCATTTAATTAAAAAATAATAATATAAGTTTAAATTTTGATTCAGAATTTTTCAAAATATGAATTAAAAAAATAAGAATATTTAAAGTAAAAATTAGAAAAAAATTATGTAACTTATTTTTAAAAAATCATATTTTTCAAAAGTA
Source organism: Dolomedes plantarius (assembly GCA_907164885.2). Classification (NCBI taxonomy): domain Eukaryota; kingdom Metazoa; phylum Arthropoda; class Arachnida; order Araneae; family Dolomedidae; genus Dolomedes; species Dolomedes plantarius. The sequence goes on along the minus strand of OU015498.1, from coordinate 119,139,542 downwards.
AATATTTGCTGTATGAAAATTAAAGTGAAATATTTAAAAAAAAGACTTATTTCAAGTTTGAACTTTTATCTTTAACTTTTCTTGACTTATAACAATTTAAAGACGAGAAATAGTGAATAAACCCATCATGCAGAAAAAAGCATTTAAAGATTTAAACAAAGATGATTGGCAGCTATTAAAATGTTGGAAAACAAAAAAAAAATTAATATCTCCTGCTCAAATTTATATTGAAACATGTCTTAAACATCATTTTAAGCGGAAAAATTCAGAAAAAATTTTAATGCAATAAATTGTTTTCGAAAATTTGAAGATTTTCGTGTCCCGGATCCCCTTAAACCACCAACGATTCGCGAGGTTCGCCCGTATCACTGGGCGGTTGAGTTGATTTTGCTGCTAAAAAAAATTGGCTGCCGGATTTTTCGGACAATTCCGTAGGACGCAAGACCCTAAATCAGTAATTCCCAGTGACCGATGTGCAGCGGTACTTTAGGGTGTCGAAGAATCGGCCAGGAATACCACGAGATTTATTTTTGTGGATAAAGAAAAAAATGTTAGTAGGGTCCTCTTTAAATAAATAATTAAAATAATATCAAACATTTGGTCTCTAAGCACCAATCGTAAGTCTTACATTAAAGCAAAACTATTCTTAGTGATTTTCGTTGTAGTCTTCTAGTGTAATAGTGCACTGAATCCCATGGCTTTTTATGAAACTGTAATACTATATTCTATTCAGGTGTTTGTTACCCATATCTATCAATAAATAAATAAAATCAGCAATGGGGTAAGAATTTATTTGAAATTCAATTTGACGTGTTCCTTATATAAATTCCGCTTTGGTGTAAAATTAAAAAAATCGTAAAGGTAAAATTCTAACAAGGGTGCCCCGAGTTTATAATTTCATGTTGTCGTTGTTGTTGCTTATGCCACTTCATCAATGCTATCATCACTGCTGTCATGGAGACAGCAGTGATGATAGCATTGATGTAAACGACGCTGAATGCCTTTTTGTGGTTGTTTATTTTCAGAAGACAAACGGGGAGATCAGTGGCGTCAATGTAGAAGGTGTTTCAGGTGGACCCATGAAGACTGTGGAGCTGACGAACTTTTTATTTGTAAACAATGTGAAAAGTTTGAATCTAAAAACAAAAAGTAAACAAAATATGTAGTGTAAACCAACTAATTTGTTTAAAATGTCCCTTTTTTTTCACTTATTAGTGTATATAGGTAACTTTTATCTAATTATTGCGTACAGTTTGGTTTTTTACAAACTTTTCAGTAATTCTAATTCATCTTTAGAGTTGTACAATGGGGGTCTCATATTAGGACTACTCTTTTCAGACCCCAAAAATATGGAATACTTGTGTTTATAATTTCATACAAGAAAATTGCAAAGTTATTTACATTTTCTGTCATTGTTTAATGTAGCAAAATACACTCTGTCACAAAAAATATGTGCACCCAGAAAGAAACTAGCTACTATCACGAAACTTAACATGTATGTAGTGTATGAAGCGATAACCAAATGATTACAAATTCAGAAGAACAGACCGTTTTATTAAAAAGATATGGTATGAAAAATATAATAAATCAGTAAGTAGTAAATCCACCTCTGGTCACTACAAGCCGAAACACGGCGTGACATTGAATCAGTGAGGTCACCCATGAGATCCTGCGGATGATCATGCCATAATCTTTGCAACTGGGCAGTTAATTCACCGGTATTCCGGGACAGCATCAGTTGCCTTCCAAGCACGTCCCAGACGTGCTCTATTGGCGAGAGGTCTGGTGACCTGGCAGGCCATGAGAGTAAGTCATATACTTGAAGATCTTGTTGGGAGAGTCGCGCAGTATGTGGACGAGCGTTGTCTTCCTGATAAACGGCTCCTGGGCGACTTGATAACATAGGCAGTACAACTGGCGTTAAAATCTCATCCACATAACTGCGTGCCATCAAAGTGCGTTGAAGAACGACTAGAGGTGATCGTGTGTCCCAACAAATCGCCCCCCACACTGTCACACCTTGTGTAATCGCCGTATACCACTCCACAACAAATCGGATTGGTGGCCTGGCCGCCTCCACACGCGCATGCGCTGGTCGTCAGCATTGAGACTGAATCGGGATTCATGGCTCAAGATCACACGCCTCCAGGCGGCCGCACTCAGCTTGCCCGAGATCGGCAAAAATCCAATCGACACTGCCTATGATGTGGGGTCAGTGGTAGGCGTCTTAATGGACGTCGTATTTATATCCCTGCGTTGGCCAGTCGTCTCCGAATGGTTTCCTTTGATACCACCGGATGTCTGGAAGGTGGTAAATGGCGTCGAACCGATTCTAGCGACATACTTACCCTATATTTATTTCAAGGAGTATCTCAAAAGTTACTTTATGTGCCATGAATAGTATTGAATAAGGAATTTGGGATATGTTAACAAATGACAAAATAAATTATATTTTAAAAGGGAAGGAAAACGTTTTTGGTTTGCTTTGGAGCGCTACGGTCAACTTTTTGCTACACAAGGACTAATTAGACCGGGACCTACATTTTAAATCCGATTCCGACCGGCTACAAACATCCATGCCAACAGTGGGACTCGAACCCACAGGATCTGAACCAAATGCCAGCGCCCTAGCCATTCGGCCATTACCTGGCTGGAAGGAAAAGGAAGGAAAAAGAGGGTATTAGAATTTGTTCTCATGAAGGCATTTCTTTCGTACTAAAATTAACGTTACATGTTATGTACTCTCCAGAATATCATTTTAGAGCAAGTAACATTTAATTATTATGCAGCTCTTTTGAAGCCCAGAAATGAAAAAAAAAAATAAAAAATTTGTTGCAAGATGTTTAACTGTTTAAGATTTCTAATCGCACAAAATTTACATTTCATTCGAGAAAACTTTGAGGGTACAAACTAAACATTTGTTCTTTTCATTCTGCATTACTCCCTAGCTTTGAGTAAACCACGTACGACTTCCATTTTAAGTATGAAAGAAGTTTAATCACAGCAACGTGCCAAATGAATTATTCAACCGCGTAAATGTGCGATTTCCAGCGTCACAATTAGTGGATGGAATGTTTTTTGAGAGTACGTGCACAAAAAGTTTTTCATTTTTTTCCACAGGTAAAAGAAACTTTGTTTGAATAAAAGCTGTTTTTGTGAAATCGAAAATTCTGTATATGCTAAAACAACATGAAAATTATTTTTTTTTTATATTCATGCATTTCGCATCGTTTTTTTTTCTCTCTGAAATGTATGTTTGGTAGAAGAACATATTAGATATAAAGTACTTGAATAATTCGAAATTTTCAAAAATTCTTCATATTTAAAAGAACACGATGATTATTTTTTTTATATTCATGCATTTCGCAAAGTTATTTTTTTCTAAAATGTATGTTTGGAGGATGAACATATTCGATATACAGTACTTGAATAATGCAAAAAATGTCAAATATTCTTTATATGTTAAAAGAAGACAAATTTTTTAAAAAAATGTATATGCATTTTGCATTATCATTGCACAATTATATATTTATTATTCGCATTAAATACATATTTATTAATTTTTAGAAAATCATTTCTATATTTTTATGCGAAAATTATATTTTTATTATGAAAAGAACAATAAAAAATGATTCTAATATTATATTTTATTAACATGCATTTTAAACTGCGATATTTCTCTAAAATGTATCTTTGGAAGAAGAACATTATAGAAATAAAGTAATTGATTATTCGAAATTTTCAAAAATTCTTTACATGTTAAAATTACACGAAATATTTTTTTTAAACCTAATTGGCATCCTAACTAAAAGTGAATGCCAGATCTGCAGGGCTGGCAATATGAATGCAGATCATCTACTTACATGCCCAGGACTTGATCCGGAAGCCCAAAAAGTGAGAACTTTACCAAATTATACTGGGACGCTAGAGATATGATGAACTTTCTATGAACTTTTAACAACTTTTATCTGACTTTGTTCACTGTTGTGCTTTATGCATCTGTTCAATGCTTAGTTCTTTGCCGTTTGTATTGCCTGTAAATATGGATTAATTTTCCAAATAAAGCCATAGGAAAAAAAATATATATATATTTATGCATTTCGCATTTTGATTTTTTTCTGAAATGTATCTTTCGAAGATGAACATTATAGATGCAAAATACTTGAATATTTCGAAAATTTTGGAAAAATCTAAATTTTAGTTTTTTTTAAATTTTGCTAAATATTTTTGTTATACGTATATGCACATACTTTTTTCCCAGTTTTCATGGTAAAATATTAAAAATAATATCTTTAGAATTTTTAAATGTTTTTAAATGAATTTTTAGAATGTTTAAATTTTTAGGAGAAGAACAATTGCTTTCTGAATAGTTTTAGTTTTCAGGAATCTACTATTCTAATTTTAACTGTAATTTAAAAAGTCCCGAAGTTAATTTCATAAATGCAGATTTGAAAAATTCTATGCAAAATATAATAATGATACCTTCAATAGAGTTTAAAATAATCTTTCAAAAGTCAACTATTAATGAAATATTTTATGCCGAGATAAATTAACTTAGTGTACAGATGCAGAAAGAGTTTAAAATAATCCTTTAAAAAACAGCTAATCACTAAAAATTTATTCCGAGTTCAGTTAATTTAACGTACACATGAAAAAAGTTTCATACTGATATCTTCAAAAGCGTTTATGATATATCTTTTAAAAACTGCTAATCAGGAGGTATTTAATTCCAAGATAAATTAAATTAAAGCACAGAATCACAGGAGGGGGCAAGTATAGAGACTATATCATAAAATTGTTCTTGGCCGCTTAATCATCATTAAAAACATTCTGTTTGTTTTATTAGTTCTAAAAGATCTAGAGAGTATTATTGTTAAAGAAATCGAAAATGTGCTCCTTTGTGTATAAAATTTCAAGATTGCCGTCGATTTTGCTAACTACACGAGCAGAAAAGGAAACAACTGTTATGATGTTGATAATAAGGCGGTTCCTACAGTTTAAGGCTGCTATGTACTAAATCCTATTGGATTCACTAACCTCAATGTTAACCTATGGAAAATATTTGTGTACTATTTACAGATATATAAATTCTGACAATAAAATGAAAAAAAGGCATTTTTAGATAGCCTGAACTTTTCTGCAACTTGCAACAGGATTCATTTTATAAATTCTGTCCACCAAAGGAATTTATAAGTGTTTAACCCATTTAAGACTGGCGTTGCGAAAACGCAACATTAATTTCTGTATTTTTTAAAGGCATGTTCAAAATTTTGTACGCCTGAAGTAACATTTTTATTTTATTCTCTGTACTTTAATTGATCATAATAATTTTTTTGTTTCCTCATTTCCTCGCTTTTAGCACTTGCAAAAAATTGTTTTTTCTGGTGTTTTGAAAGGGAAAAAAATGACTATTTTCAAATAATAACCTTAGATAGTAGCACATGTTAAATTTCCGATTTGAGGCTTGTTCCGAGTTTACTAGAGACGAAAGAACAAAATGGCTTCAACAGATAAATTATAATTTTTGTTTTTATGTTTCTAAATTCATATTTTTTAAAATGGTGCGAAAACGCAACATCAGTCCAAAGTGTATTACTTATTTCCAATGTGTTTTATTAGTGCTGCCTAGTTTTTCATGCAGTAAATTGGTATTGTTTGCATTTAGGATAAGTTTGTCTCGAGAAACAAAGCAATTTTTGACATTGGAAGAGACATTGGAGTATTTTCATGGGCTAGATGATGATATTTCAGAATCGTCCTCAACAGAAGCTAATGAGGAACCATAATTCGTCATTATCCCTCCAGATCCGGATGATTTGACAGATGAAGAAGCTATTGATGATAATATTTTATGTGAAAATGTCGAATCACCTAAAGACATTGCAGGTGAAATCGACATTTTTTTTCTAATAAATGTAAAAGTAAGCAATATAGTAAGAAAAAGGAGCATATTGTATGGGAAAAATGGAGACTCTACATGGATGTAATGAATTCTAAAATAAGTTTATTAGAGTTTAAGAGATCTATATCTTTGAGAGAGCCATATCTTTGATAAAAAGGCTTGAGGAAATGCAGATGAATTCTATTTTACCTAAAACTTCACATATTGGAAGACCATCTTTAATTCAAAATCTAACTCTCAACAAAACTCGGAAAAACCGTATGGGCCATATTATTACTAAAAATAGTGAAACTAAACAAAAAAATGTAAACACTGCAAAAGTCAAACAATTTCTCTATGAAATAAGTGTAATGTACCTCTTCATGCTAAATGTTTCAAAGATTTAAATTTTTTTTAAATTTTATAATTTTAAATTTTTTTTAAAATTTTATAATTTTAAATTTTTATATTTTTAAAATTTTTATACCGTTTTGGACTGATGTTGCGAAATCGCAACATTTTGTAACTCTCTTAAAAATAAATTTAATTTTATGGAAACAACTTATTAGTGTAATTAATGTTGTAGGAAGTGTTAAAAAACTGTTTGGTGCATTTCCAATAAAGGAAACATGGAGCGGTCCTAAATGGGTTAAAACACACTATACCAGATTTTCCCCGAAAAATTCAAATTTTAAAATACCATTTGTATTTTTTTTAAACGAAAAATGCCCCAAAGTGTAAAATTTCTTTCTCTATTACGGAGTGAATCATATAAACTTGATTATTCTATGTATTAAAAATACTTTAAAAATTTTTTTTGATGAATTATACCATCAAATTGAAAGAAAATGAAGTTAATTGGAAGTTAACTTGCATTTAACTTTTCGTTACCCTTGCAGCCAATAGATGGCAGCATCAGTCTACAAAACAAAATTAACTGAAAATAACTTAAAATTAATTTAATTCTGCTTAAAGATGGCTAAAAGTATTTAAAAAATACATTGTCATCGTGTTCTGAGCTATTCTAAAAGTTACAAATGTCTAACTAGTCGGGAAGTTAGTTAAAAATCGATTGCAAGATTTGTACTTGAGAAACACAAACACACAAGAAAGCAAGTTAATAAAATCATGGTAAAAATATCTTTAAATCCAAGTCGGCTAACTAGGGACATATTTTATCCTTAGCTTAACATTGAGGTGAGCGAATCCAATAGGGTTAGTACACAACAGCCTTAATTTCTAGTAATTGAAAATCCAATGGACTCTTCTGTTACACATGAAAATAATCCGTGTATGAGAATCACTACCTATGGGAGACTCTATAGTTTACGCCAACCGAAAAAGACGTGCTATTATTTTTCTTTCACATGTCATAGAAACATATTGTTCAGCTTGATTTTTTTGTGTAGTAGTTTAAACCAGGTTTATACTTTTCACATCACGTAATCATACAAATATAAAAATATTTAATTTTATATAAATATTTTTGTATAAAACTAAAATATCCATTGTTTATGTAAAAAATATTATTTATCATATATTCTATGAATTGTGACCATTATAACATTTACATCATGGAAACCAGTAAAAATAATTCAGATTTTGTAGCATCACGTAAATGTTTTTACAGACCATGTAAATAAGACTTAAAACATGGAATTTTCAATGAATTTTTTACATAACAGTCTTGACGTTTTTACAACTGTAGTTAATATACCGTTGTCTGCTTCCTTCTCTTAATCTATTTTTTAATAATACTTTCTTAAAAAATGCTTTAAAAGAGATACAAATCATAGCATTTCATACTAGCATCTACGCAATAATGTTTTTTGGACTGCATGTACGGATTTTACCTTTCCAACAGTGGAATTCTTTAAGAAATAAACCAAACACTTGTTCTCTTAAAATTACATTAACCGCTGCTTTGCAATTAATCACGTAGAACTTCCAAGTCAATTATGAAAGGATATTAATCACTGTACGTGTCAAATAAATTATTCAACCACGAGAAAAGTGCTTATTTCAACCTTCACAACTGCCGGTATGAAAGCTTTCGAAGTACGTGGCAAAGAAAAAAAATGCTTTTCATTTTCATATTTTTTTTTCATGCAAAAAAGAAAAACTTTTGTTGGTTCCATCAATTTTTGCAGCTGGAAACTCGATACTTCTTTTAATGTTAATCAGAATATTGTTTTTTTTTTGTACTTTCGTAGTTTTTATACGTGCTTCTAAATACACAATAAAATGATGGAGAAGAAAGTGAAAAGGGAAAGTACGCGGTTAATTAAATGTTTATTGAGGATCGTATTCTGAGATTCAAATCAATGTTTCCTGTTTCGTGTGATAGCTTTTTTCCGTTTCTCATTTTTGCTTTTTTACATGGGATTTTTTCCTCTTTTTATGAAAATGCTTTAGCCTAAATACTAAATGCATCCTTTCACAACCCTATTCAATACTGGATGTATTGGATATCCAAACCGCAGGGTCGGTATTATAGGTGAGACGGCGCGAGGCAACGCCTATGGAGCCGAATTGAAATAGGCGCCAAAATGAGACAGTAAAAAAATACGAAATTTTTAACAAATAACGAAAAAATATTAATAGTATAATATCCCGATGAGCGTTGGATGTTTTACGTCGAACATTAGAGAAAAAAATGGGGAGATAAAGAACATGGTACATTTTTAAGCATTTTCAAACATTAGTGAATATTTGATAAATGATTCTTCGAAACAAACCACAATTAGTCAGTATTTTGAAAAAATATAATCAAACTATTAAATAAATGAATTGAATGTATAATGTATTAAATTTAAGTGTCTTTGATTTCTTTTTTCACATTTATTTATGGAACTAAATCTTGTATGTAGGAAACATAAATCTCATTTTAAATGAATCGCCGGTTTTTAAAATCAGCCGCTTAATGAAATCAAATCCCTAGGGACGGATGTGATTTTACAAAGCGGCGGGGACTGTATACTAAAATATTCATAAAAATATACAAATTAAGACTATTTTTTAAACTCTTGAATTTGAGGTTATGAAAATTAAATTTTTAACGCATATTCCTAAATATTGTTGTAGGTATAAGAATTCGATTAACGCTATTTGTAAATGAAGCAGCAGATTTGCACAGCTTTTCGGAAATGAAAATTATTAAGAATTATCTATGAAAAAACAACTCAAGGGGAACTCAATGGAATGATCTAGCGATAATTTCCACAAAAAATGACGGTATGAAAGAACGAAAAATTATAGAGATGCAATCACAAAATTTTCTGAAACAAAAGGCTCAAATAATTATTTAGAAATTATTTTTATTATATAACAAAGAATATTAAAATGTATTTACTTTTCCTACTTTTTTTCTATAATGTTTTAAATCTTACGTTTCTTTTTAAATACAGGTAACCCCCCGTATAACACGGGAGTTATGTTCCAAAAAATTGCCATGTTATGCGAATTCGTGTTATACGAAACAAAGAACTAGTACGAAAAGAGGGGGTTAGGTTCCGAAAATTAAAAAACATGCTATTATATTTGCATAAGGAAGATAAATATATTTATTAAAATTTTCTTAAGAAGTAATACATATTAATATGAATTAAACAATGTTTTCTTCTTCATCACTAAGCACTGTTAACCGATCTGGATTAATAGCAGTTTCTCCGTTTTCCTTTAAGTAGTTGTAAATTTTCAAGGCTTTGTGTTCAATAATATTGGTGCTCAGTGGAAACCGTTTTTTTAACAGTCTTCAATCCAGATGTTAAGGGCTTTCTGCTGAATTATTGCTGCCCTAGGACGAGATGTGATGTTTAAGGAGACAGAACAGCCTACAGCAATGGAATCTCAAATTTTCTGTTCATTTTTCCTTATAGTCCGTATTGTCGTTTCATTTAAATCCAACGATTTGGCGACATATGATATCATTTCGCCATTTTTGAGCCGATCTAAAGTTTGTAATTTTGTTTCCATAGAGATGAAATGTCTTTTAAGAGACATTTTTTTTAAATTTTCGTCAGACATAGATTAGGGCTACAGATTAATTCATAAAAATAAAAACATTAATTATTATTTCTTTTAAAAAGGTTGAGTACAACTTACCCGAAAATTTTTAATCTACGTATTAAAAAAAAGATACACAATTAAAGTCTTAAAGTGTACTTAAGTATTAATTGTCCACGAAAAGTATGTAAAAAAATCTGATAGTACTTACGCGCTCGAATGAAAAATGTCTAATGAGGTATCTTTCGCACTTAAAAGTTTTATCACTTTTATGAGCTGTTGTACGAGGATATCCCTAATTTATAATTAGATAAAGCTAGCTTTCAATAGTTTTTATTACATTTCATGTTGTATGAGGGTGTAAATGGCATGCATGGTGCCTGAATAAATTGAGCGTGGACTGTATATTAAAAACAAAAACAACAGTTTATTAAAAAGAAAAATTGCGCTATGACGCGCTGCAAATGCCTTGGCGGCAGGTAAACAATTGTATGAATGCGCTATGACTCGCTGCAAGTGCCTTGACGGCTGAACAAGAGTAATAAGCTTGCGCTAAGACGCGCTGCGAGTGCCTTGGAGGCGTATCGGCACTGCCTAGTACATAGGGTAGGGCGACAGAGGGAGCCCTAATGCGGGGGTGGTCAGGACGCGCCATGAAAGAAGACAGGTGGCGACAACATCCCGCCCCACGTTGAAATAACATTTCAAAACATAATACAAATATAATTTGAAAAAAAATAAAGAACAATTCTTACACAAAAATACACAAAATGAACTTACACTAAAATACACAAAATAAACTTATACTAAAATACACGAAATGAAATATTTTAAATTTTGTTATCTTCGAATGGTAAGATTGCGATTTTTGACACTGGTCTTTTGAATATTCCTGTTTTAGTTTTAACTACGACAACTCTTACCTTTCCATCTTTACCCAATATTACATCTTGAATTCTTCCTAACAACCATTTCAGAGGGGGAAGATTATCTTCTTTGATTAAAACCATTGTATTAACCCTTATATTATCCTTAGTAAAATACCATTTGTGTCTTTGCTGCAATTGATTTAGATAATCTAAAGACCAACGACTCCAAAGTCTTTGGACAAATTTTGTAACACGTTGCCAACGCGAGAGTCTGGTTTCGTTTAGATCTAAATATTGGGGCTCAACAATGGATGTTACTGGGCGCCCAATGAGGAAATGCCCAGGGGTGAGGGGCTCTAAGTCTGAGGAATCAGACGACAGAGGAGAGATGGGTCTAGAGTTAAGGATACCTTCAATCTGGTTAATAACAGTTAAAAATTCCTCATACAAAAGTTTTGAATCGCCAACGACTCTTTTGAAGTGGAATTTAAGGGACTTGACGCCAGCCTCCCAAAGGCCACCAAAATGAGGTGCTCTTGGAGGAATGAACTTCCAATCAATGCGTTCTGAAGCAAGATAATCTGCAATTAGTTCATTAGGATTGGCAACAAGTTCATGAAGTCGCTTTAATTCTGCCCTTGCTCCCACAAAGTTTGTACCATTATCGGTAAATATCGTAGAGCTTTTTCCCCGTCTGGCAAAGAAGCGTTTCAAAGTAGCTAGAAACGATTCAGACGTTAAGTCAGATACAATTTCTAGATGGACAGCACGCGTAATAAAGCATACAAAAATACATACATAAATTTTGCTAAAAAGGCCCTTCCTTTGATACTTATACTTGATTAAAAAGGACCACAAAAATCTATACCAGTAACATTGAAAGGATGCGTTTGGGTTACGCGTTCTTGGGGTAAACTTCCCATAATTTGTTGAGCAGTAGTTGGTTTCACTTTGAAACAAACGACACATTCGTGCACAATTTGTCTGCACAGATTTCTGCCATTTAACGGCCAAAACATTTTTCTTATGGTATAAAGCAAAGATTGCGGGCCTAAGTGAAGATGTTTTCTGTGAAAATGACTAATTATTAATTTTGTTAATTTCTGCTTAGCAGGCAAAACAATAGGGAATTTTTCATCATAGGTTAAATCTGCATGATGAAGACGTCCACCTACACGAAGAATTTGATTTTCATCAAGAAATGGATTGAGGCTTTTAAGTTTACTATTTGGGGGAATAGGTTTCCCTTTCTTTAAGTTTCCAACTTCATCATGAAATTCTATCTCTTGGACAGACTTTATAAGAAACTGCTGGGCAACATCCTTTTCAGCAGCAGAGAGGGGACCAGAATGTTTCTCTCTAGGGTGTTGGGCATTGAAGCAAAATCTGAAAACAAAACTTAAAACACGTAGATTAGTATTAAAATTATTGCTTAAGTTTATAATAGAATGAGTTAAGTTGTTATCAGATGTAAGCAATAGAGTCTGGTTTGAAGTTGACTTTAGTTCTGAAATAAATTCCTCTGATGAGGAGACTTTAGCAGAGTCACTGTTCTGTTCACAAGGGGAAAAGTTCTCATCATGTAGAAAAGTGGGTCCAATCCACCATATGTCATTGTAATAAGAGTTAGGGTTGATGCCTCTCGAAATCAGGTCAGCCGGGTTGTCTGTAGAGCGAACGTGACACCACTGATATCCTTCGGTAGCTTGTTGGATCTGCGATACGCGATTGCTGATGAAGGTCTTCAGGAGATGAGGAGATGTTCTAATCCAGGCTAAAGTAATTGTTGAATCTGACCACAGAACAACTCTTTCAAATGTCATCTTTATGGAATGAATCAATTTGCGAACTAATTTCGACAGAAGCAATGCTGCACACAATTCGAGTCTGGGAATGCTGATTGATTTCAGTGGAGCTACTCTTGATTTACTGCACAATATCTTGACATTCACTTGATTTGAATATGAAACTGATCTTACATACACAACAGCTCCATAAGCCATGTTTGAAGCATCAGCAAAGCCATGTAACTCCAGTACCTTTACATCATCACAAGAAAGATATCTGTCAACTCTTATGGTTTTAACTGTGTTCAACTCAGATAACAAACATTTCCATTTTAAAGCTTCACTTTCAGGTAAGGGGTCATCCCAATTCAGTTTCAACAGCCAAAGTTGCTGCATGAACATTTTTGCCTTAGTAACTAAAGGTCCTAAGAATCCTAGTGGATCGAACAATTTGGCTATATGAGATAGAACAGTGCGTTTAGCGCAAGTAGTGGACGGGCTACTTGTAGGAGACACAGAAAATGTAAATATGTCACATTTGGGATCCCAGGAAAGTCCTAAAGTCTTCACCTTTACTTCTGGAGAGTCATGAAATACATATTCCTTGGTTTCGTGTGCTACAGAGTTGATCAGAGACTGTTCATTAGAAGCCCACTTATGAAGCTTCATACCACCTGAGAGTAACCATTCAACTAACTCTCTCTGTAAAGCTGAGGCAGACGCTATATCAGTTGCGCCGGAGAGGATGTCATCAACATAAAAATCGGCGTGTACAACTGGGGCAGCGATGGGAAATCGTTCAGCTTCATCAAGCGCTAATTGCTTGAGTGTTCTAGTTGCGAGATACGGAGCACTTGTTGTGACATAGGTAACAGTACATAACTTATAAATTTTTACGGGCCCATTAGGGCAGTCCTTCCAAACGATGCGTTGGAGGTCTCTCTGGGATGGATCGATAAAAATCATCCTGTACATCTTCTTGAATTACACCACCGCTCATTTGGAGTGAATTTAGTGAAGTGCCATTCAAAGAAGGGGCCGAGGCGTTGTAAACAACTCTTAATTTGGTAGTAGTTTTTTCTGGGCGAAAAACACTGTGATGAGGAATGTAGTATGTAATTGGAGGTTCATAAGTTTCCTCGACAATTTCCATGTGCCCTAAAGCAATATATTCCTGCATAAATTGCACATATAAATCTCTTAGTTGAGGTTGTCTTGATAATCTATTCCAAAGGGCATTCAGTTTGTTGATAGCCGCGTCTTTGGATTCACCCAATATCCCAGGATCATCTTTCAGTGGCATTTGGACAATGTATTTTCCTGTTTCATACCTCTTATGAGTCTTTTGAAAGTGGTCTTCGCAAAACAATTCTTCATTTGATTTAATATATTTTCCTTCGACCGAATCTAGTTCCCAAAATTTGGTCATTAATTGATCAAGGTTTTCTTGTTCTGCTAGTAACAAACAGTGTGGTGTAGGTCGAGAACAAGGTATGTTTCCTGAAACTATATATCCAAATGCGGAGTTTTGCAATACTATGGAGTCACTAATTTGAATTTGATCTCCCTTTAAAATTCTAAAGAACAGTTCCGCACCAATTAACATTTGTATTTTAGAAGGTTTGTAGAAGTTAATATCTGCGAGTTCAATGTTATCTGGAAATTGAAGTTTTTGATACATCTAAAACTGTGGATGGAATCAAAGATGTGATTTTCGGAACAAGCATAAAATGGGTATCATACTCAAATTCTTCATTTTTATTTGATATAACACCATGAATTTGGTGCTTAATGGATTGTTAATTATCATTAATTCCTATAATCGAAGAGTGAGCTCTCTCCTTTTTTAAACCAAGTGCAGATGCGCATTCAAAGGTTATCAAATTTGCTTGGCTACCGCAATCCAGAATTGCCTTGATTTTATTTCTTTCCCCGAACTTATTTTTAACAAACACTTCAGCAGTTGCGAGCAAAATCGTAGAACGCTGAATTGATCCGTGCCTTGAGTGGAGAGACATAGCTTCCTCCCCCACACTGGGGTTCAGAATATTCCTCTCGCCTGGCGAGGGGACTGAGGTCAAGAGTTCATCTGGGGTGAGAGAGGGTTTCGAAAATTCCGCCCCACCACGACGTTTGTGACGTTTCGAGCAGAATCTGCATGTATGCTGGGATCTGCAAGATGCGAGTGAATGTTTTCCGAAACAATTAATGCATAGCGAATACCTTTTAACAAGGTCAAATCTTTGTAAAGCAGTTAATTTCAAAAAAGACTCACACTTGTAAATTGGATGATTTGCCTTGCATGAAATACATAAATTGTTGGAACCATTAGATTTGATGAAAAAGTTTCTAGATTGACTGTTGCGATCTTGATAAATCTTAGGCTTCACAGAAGTGTTTTTCTTAATGTTTTCTAACATTTGAGACCGCTTTCCTAAGTGCAGAAGTAAATCGTCAAGTTTAGGCACCTCGTTTGAACTTATGCTTAATTCATATTGTTTGCGAGTCTCCTTATCGAATTTTTTCAAAACAATATTTAAGATTAAAGCATCGGAGAGATTATTTCTGTCAAATTCTAATACTTTTAATGCGCGAATGTTTTTCTTTACATTATCTATAAGGCTTCGCAAATGTTTAGCAGAATCGTGCGTAATGTTTTCTGCTTCCAAAATTGCATTGATGTGAATTTCTACTATAGCTCGGGTATTCTCATACCTCTCTTCTAAAGCCTGAAATAACGATGAAAATGAATCATCTGGCGTTTGTAAGTTCTTAGCTTCACCTGTTAAAGCAGCATTTAAATAGTGTAATTTCTGTGCTGGTAAAAGATGTTCATTTGACGCAATAATATTGTTAAACTGTGTTTTGAATGAACTCCACTCTTCATACTTTCCGGAGAATTTCGGAAGTGGAATCTCCGGGAGTTTTATGTTAGTTGTTATATTCTGAACAGTAGAACTCGAACGAGGAATTGCTGAAACGTTACTTAATTTTTTAATTTGTGATTGTAACTTGAACTTAATTCTAATTATGTTATCGTTGTACTCCTCACTTGCATTAATTTCGAATTCATAATCATTTGGAACCGATATTAAATCTTCTATACTCGCATTGAGTGATTTTAAAGATTCTTCCTTATTATTTAACTGCTCTAATATTTCTTTAAATTCATCAACTTCTTTATTTTCAGAAACAATTAAATTTTCAATTTTAGTAATTATTTTGGTTACACTTGTTCTTATAGAAGCTCGTTTTTTCTTACATTTTTCAAGTTTATCCATTTTTTTTATGTAATGATTAAACTAAATACCAAATTCAAAGAATGTCCTACCTTGTTCTTGGGCGTGGTTGGCGCTGATAGGTGTTATTCAATAGGAAGATTTCACACGAACTGAGATACAAAATTAATCCAAACTTGTTGTGGGACTTTCAACACAAAATTAATAGTAGAGTTGGTATTCCAAACTCATACATTCACTGAATAGGCTCCGTGAAGATCGGACCAGAATGTAAATGGCATGCATGGTGCCTGAATAAATTGAGCGTGGACTGTATATTAAAAACAAAAACAACAGTTTATTAAAAAGAAAAATTGCGCTATGACGCGCTGCAAATGCCTTGGCGGCAGGTAAACAATTGTATGAATGCGCTATGACGCGCTGCAAGTGCCTTGACGGCTGAACAAGAGTAATAAGCTTGCGCTAAGACGCGCTGCGAGTGCCTTGGAGGCGTATCGACAACTGCCTAGTACATAGGGTAGGGCGACAGAGGGAGCCCTAATGCGGGGGTGGTCAGGACGCGCCATGAAAGAAGACAGGTGGCGCCAACAGAGGGTTTTACCCAATTCTTGAACAATGTTAGAGTGAGTCCTTATTATAAAAGCAACGTGTTATAGGCGATGTTCCCATTTCTCGAACTGTGTTAGAGTGAATGCGTGCTATAGAAGTGCCGTGTTATACGGAGATGTTCCCAATTCTCGAACTGTGTTAGAGTGAATCCTTGCTATAGAAGAACCGTGTTCTACGGGAATGTTCCCAATTCTCGAACCGTGTTAGAGTGAATCCGTGCTATAGAAGAGCCGTGTTAAACGGGGATGTTCCCAATTCTTGAACCGTGTTAGAGTGAATCCGTGCTATAGAAGTGCCGTGTTATACGGGGGTTACCTGTAAATGCATATTTTTCTCAAAATGACCACCACACCAAAATTTTGAAATAGCGCCCTTTTTAAAAAACATCCCTCAGGGCCATAGTTGATCGGCCCGGCTCTACCTATCAGTAATGGATATATGCTGACGTTTAACTATTAAACAATTAAAACCTTTTTTTGGAAAACTTATTTTTAATATCTGTTGAATAAAAACAACCTACCTTTCCGTAAATAGAGAACTTTCTTTAATGAGAGTCTTATAAATAAATTCCTTTAAAAATAAGTATTTTCAAGAAATTAAAATGAATAATTTCAGAACCTATTTGTCCATCTTTTTCTAAAAAATAGTATCCCTTATTAGGTTATGCAAACGCATCAACACTCTACTGTTTTACCTCCAATATCGTATTCTTTTCATTATTCTGCATAAATGACATAAGCGGAAATTCAGCGTATTCATTTATTTATGAATACAGTCAAAACACATGATTTATTAACGTAGATAATGTTACTCAATCAATCTACTTAAGTTTTGGAAATATACTTTAACACCTTTGCTTTTATATTTTAAGACGAATTTTAATCTTTTACACCAGCAGTTCTCAACCTGGGGGGGGGGGGGGCGTAGAAGAATTTCAAGGGAGGCGTGATTAAAAAAGTAAAATAAAAAGTAAAACTAACTGTAATTTACTGTACTCAATTTTGCGGTCACAATTTAATCATAACATATTTTCGACATACGAACACAAATACGATAATTGTCGTACATGATAATTGTCGTAATTGTAAAAACACTATAATTGTCGCACGTCTGGACGTTGAAAGTGACCCGAGGTGTGCTTTGTAACAGTTACAACCTAATATTCAAAAACTTGTCAAGGACAAACATTGTGAGCCCTCTCATTAATGTTGTGAAAGTGACTTTTATTACATGCCAACCTCATCTAGATCCTTGATTACCTCAAATATATTTGATCTGTTTTTAATTCTTTGATTTCATATGTTCTAATAATGATATGGTCCAAATTAAGATATGTGTAGTAATATTAAATTTTTTGTATGAAATTATCTATTCTATATTTTCATTTAATAACCGGCTTCAGTTTCAAATTCCGATTGTACTACATGCATTGACCACATATGGTGGTAGTGGTGGTGGTGGGGGAGAGGGAGGCGTGACCTCACATCACTGTTCAAAGGGGGGCGCAGAGCCTGAAAGTTGAGAACCCCTATTTTACACTCTCAAACTGTCTGATATCATATTCTACAGTTATAAAGAAATAACTACATATAAATCTTAACCTGTCTTTATTTTCAAGCTATTGGGAAGTCTTAGAAATACGATACATCACTTGAAAAATATAAACACCATAATGAATAACATAGAGTACAAGATATCGTCCTAAAGTCACTGATTTTTGTGTTCTTTTTTTTAAGAACTATTTTTGTTCTTGTTTTCGCCCATCAGATGTTTATGAACAAATTCGTGAAAGGAAATAAGAATGTTAAAATCCCAAGGTGAGCCAAGACTATATGAAATACTAAATATCTAATGACTTATTAAGGTCTATGTCAAGTCTAAATACTTAGAATTGAAACTGTAGGACGTATGGGGCATAGATTATGACATACATTTGTTTAGATATATGTATCCATGAATTTGTAATGAACTTCTGTCAGTATTGTGTATTCCATGCAGCACTCAACTCCCTTAGTATAGCTAAATTCTGTTCCTAAATAAATGACTAGATATGAACTAGTATTTACGGAATTGTAAAACCGTTAAAAGGTTTATGTTTTCAGGAGATTTAATGCGTTTTGAAATTTAAAAATCTTTTTTAACCTGTTTCGCAAATTATAAAATTTTATTATATACCAGAACAACATCTATATAAAAAAATACAGAGGGAATTGGTACAGAGGTATGTAAGGTATACACAAGATTCGATTCACAAGAATCGAACTTTTGAGTGAATTAAAGAAGCTGCTTCAGATATGCTAATTTTGGCATACGCGCTTAGTATAAATACCACGCAGCGTCATTAATGAAAAAGGGAGTTGTTGTTAAGGTTGAAAAAGGTGTTATCCTGCGCTGGTGCTTTACGGGCCAGAAGTTTACGTGGCAGTACTGCTGGTTTGACTTACTGTTCGTGAGTATAAAATTATATTGTTCTTGAAAGCTGTATTTACATTCCGTACAAGTAGTACGCATGCTTATTGCTGTAAAAGCCAATTATATGTGCAATGAATCCAATAAACATTGTTTCATGTATAAATTGTGTTTGTATATAATTCAAATAGAGTGCCACTTCAAATTATATACACCCAAGTCTGGGTAGAAGTGAGCATAGATACTCTATACTGGCGCCCGAAAGATATATATACCCTGGTAGTTAGCGTTAAATTTGTAACGAACAACATAATTGAAATTAAAAACTGTGTACTGTGTACTTATATTGATAAAATTGTTGCAAGTACTTATATACTATTTAAAAAATGAGTGTTGTAGAACAAAATCCTGCTGGAAATTTTCCTCGGGTAATTATGGTTCAGCAAATTGCGCCATTCGAAGCCACCTTCAATGGCGGCCCCTCAAGCCAATTCCTAAAGAAAATTGAGCATTACTTTCAGCAACAATGCACCCCAGAGGGGGATAAACTTAAAATTGCTCTAGCCGCTTTAAGAGGTAGTGCATATCAGTGGTACACGTGTATGAAAAGCAGTAATCTGATTTTTGACTATTTGTCATTCAAGCAACAGTTTCTTAGTGTTTTTCCAAAGACCTTTAATCAAAGTGAAATTGAAGCGGAAATTTATTCGCTAAGGCAACGTGAAGGTCAGTCTGCATTAGATTTTGCTATGGAAAAGATTTCCAAGTGTGAGGAATATTTAGAGGGAATGACGGAAGCGATAATCTTAAAAATAGTTATCCAACGTTTGAAGCCAAGTGTTCAAGATTTTTTAGATAATCAAACAATTACAAGCAAGGTTACCCTCCTTCAAGCTTTAGCTAAATATGACAATAGACATTTCTTCGCTACCCCTCACCGTCATTCAGGTACGAGAAGTTTTATACAGCCGCGCCAAAATTTTTCGCGAGTTTCAAACCAGCAGCGTAAGCAGTACCGCAGGCAAAATAATAGAAGCGCACGGCGTTATAATGAAATTAGTGCACTTAAAGAAAATATGGAAGCACCTTACTTGCAATGGCAAGTTGATTCACATGATATGGTTCAACCTGTTGAAACTGTTTGGTCAAATGTATTATTTTGTCCGAGTAGTAATCATTATTTTGAGAATAGTGAAAGTCAGGGTATTTTTGTGGCTTATAAAGAAAGTGAGTCTAGCTGGAATAATGCGGTAATTCCAGTACAAATTTCTGAAAATAGTGCCGATAATAATGCTAGTGGTTTAGAAAATAAATCATCTGACACTTCTATTAATGCTATACCTGATATTATTAATGCTATACCTGATATTATTGATGCTATACCTGATATTTTAGATGATATTCACACATCTGTTAATGAAGGAAATTTAGTAGATGACGAAGTATGCGTTACGGAAGTTAGTGAATACTTATTAGTTGACGACAATAAAAATTCTTTAAACGATAGTAGGAACTCGCTAGGTAATGATGATATTATTTCAAGTTTCCAGCCGAATGGGGATTGTGTAGGCCAGGTTGATAATATGGCTTTAAATAAAGTACATGAAAACCAGACTGAGAATCAGGATGAAAAGTTGACACAGAGTTATAGTGTAGGTAATTTAGCTGATGCTTCGGAAGTTATAGAGAAAGTTTGCAATAAAACGCACGAGTACGAAAAGCTTAATCTTCCTAAAACTGAAGCAGTGTTAAAGAATTTAAATGATAACGATTCTGATATCGCAAGTTTCAAAGAGACTTTTTCGTCAAAAGAGGATAAAACTAAAGTTAAGGGGGATAAAAAACGTGAAAAAGAGCCTTCAGGTTCCAGCATTAAAACTGCAAATACTGAAGTAATTAAGGCGGTAAACAAGAAGTCGTATAAGCACAAATACCAAAAACAGAGTCAGTTTGTTGAAAAACATGACACAAGTAGAGAGATAAAGCCAGTTACTAAACACGTTGGTGCGACGTATAAGTTTCAAAAAATAGAATCTGCATTAAAATCTACTACCGATACAAGCAAAAGTACGAAGAAAAGTAAAGTGTGCACTACAAAACCTCCATCTAAGGATGAACGTGGCACACATAAGGTACACAAGGTTATAAAAAGGAAGAATGACAATTTTAAAGCTCCTTTGCATAAGTACAGGGAACGCAAGATATCAGCCGCCCAGCAAGGTTGGCCTCCTCCCAAGAGACCTCCTGTCCATCGTCAAGCCGGACCAGCGCCTCAGGACCTACGACCTGCTGCACGAAGGATGCCCACACGGTCAACGAACCCCTTTACTAGGACTGCGACCATCAAGAGAGGTTCAGCGGATTGGACAAACTGGTGCAGTGAAGTTGCTGCATTCATGAGGAACAAGTCTTGTATCAACTTTCTTATTCTAACTCCCACCCTTTAATAAAATCGAACCAAATTGGTTTGAAGTTCCCCAGTGTATATACCCAGTGTAAATGTTTACACAGTGTGATACTGTGTAAACATTTTGAGGGGAAGGGGTGAGCCACTGACAAAAAAACGGCATACTATTGTTTTATAAATTTTTGAAGGGGACATGTAGGAAAAAAAATAATACATACTAACTACAGATAACAAACAACTAACATACTAACTTCACAAATCATAACACATGTACATTATAAATTGGGGGAGAGCAGATACAGTCAAGAAATGTCATGCTGTGCAATTGTGTTGTGACTTTTAATTAAAATAGATATTTTAGGGCGCAGTTGGCCAGCCCAGTATCCGCAACTCTGCAAATCCACTGTGTAATGGTGTCACCTGGACCCCTCGGGGTTAGTTTTGTAAAATGGTAGTGGCGTTTTTCCCCCACACAACGTGTGGAAGGTTTTTTGGCTTTGCCACCCATTATGTAAAAAGTCAGACCAGCACGCGTTTTCAATTAGTTAACTGAAGCCGTTCAGACCTCAGTTACCTAATTTTTTTTTTCGAGGGAGGCCAGTGTAAGGTATACACAAGATTCGATTCACAAGAATCGAACTTTTGAGTGAATTAAAGAAGCTGCTTCAGATATGCTAATTTTGGCATACGCGCTTAGTATAAATACCACGCAGCGTCATTAATGAAAAAGGGAGTTGTTGTTAAGGTTGAAAAAGGTGTTATCCTGCGCTGGTGCTTTACGGGCCAGAAGTTTACGTGGCAGTACTGCTGGTTTGACTTACTGTTCGTGAGTATAAAATTATATTGTTCTTGAAAGCTGTATTTACATTCCGTACAAGTAGTACGCATGCTTATTGCTGTAAAAGCCAATTATATGTGCAATGAATCCAATAAACATTGTTTCATGTATAAATTGTGTTTGTATATAATTCAAATAGAGTGCCACTTCAAATTATATACACCCAAGTCTGGGTAGAAGTGAGCATAGATACTCTATAGGTAATCAGTTTGTTTCAAAAATTCCAGAAATACTTATTTTCCTTCTCACTAATTTTGATAATTTTCCAGTTTTTTCTTCTCTCATTGTGTTGTCATCAGTATCCTGCATAAGTTTAAACATCGTTTTCCCATTAAAATTTGTAATGAATTAATTTCTGTCAGTATTGCGTATTCCGTGCAGCACTCAACTCGCATAGTATAGTTAAATTCTCTTCCTAAATAAATGACTAGATATGAACAAGCATTTATGGAATCGTAAAACAATTAAAAGTTTTATGTTTTCAGAAGATTTAATGCGTTTTGAAATAAAAAATCCTTTTTAACCTCTTTCGCATACAATAAAATTCTATTATATACCAGAACAACATCTCTATAAAAAATAACATAGGAAATTGGTTCTGAGGTATTCGGTTTTTTAAAAAAATTCCAGAAATATTTTATTTTCCTTCTCATTACTTTTGATCATTTTCCAGTGTGTTTCTTCTCTCGTTATGTTGTCATCAGTATCCTGCATAAGTTTAAACATCGGTTTCACACTGATATTTGTAATGAATTAATTTTTGTCAGAATTACGTATTCCATGCAGCACTCAACTCGCTTAGTATAGATAAATTCTGTTCTTCAATAAATGACTACATATGAACTTGCATTTACGGAATTGTAAACCGGTAAAAGTTTTATGTTTTCAGGAGATTTAGTGCATTTTCAGTTTGAAAAAATATTTTTTAACCTGTTTCGCATATAAAAAAATTATATTATATACCAGAACAACATGTTTATAAAAAAATTACATTGGGAATTGGTACTGAGGTAGTCTGTTTAAAAAATTCCAGAAATATTTCATTTTCCTTCTCATTACTTTTGATGATTTTGCAGTTTTTTCTTCTCTCATCTTGTTCTCATGAGTATCCTGCATAAAATTAAACATCAATTTCACATTAAAATTTGACTAGCTCATGAGAAAACAAATTAAACAACTACAATTTTTGTTAAAAGATCAATAACTATATACTTTAATTAAAATATTTCCTTTTTTTCATTCTAGAGAGAAAAAATAATTTAAAAAAATTAATGGTTCAGTAATTTTATTAATTATTAATTAATTATTAATTCATTTTATAAAATAACTATATTACACTAACCCTACACAAAATATTAACAAAGATTTAATATCTCTTAATATTTTGACGCTTCTAACATTCACAAAAAACGTAATAGAAACGTCAAAGTAAGATTTCAAGCAAAATATTGATATTTCAATTACTTTTTTTCAAATTAAGGATGGTAAATAACTTTGAAAGTGAAAAAAGGGATATTCTTTAGGTAGTTATTAGGTTATGATAGACAAAAATTGACCTGTAATAAAGCTATTAAACTCTACTTCTTCTCTGCAACAGTTTTATTTCTGAAGTTGTGATATTGCCAAAGGTTAGCAGATACATACACAAAGAAAAGCAAAAGAAAAAAATATGTTAACTATGGAAAAATACCTTTTTCCTTTATTTTCTTATTTTCTGTCATAGAATGAAAGACGGTGCCTTAATTAATCTTCGATATCCATTCAGTGGCAAACATTGAAGTGGGAAAGAATTTCTTAAATATATTTTACCTCATAAAGGCAAGAAAGGAATTTCGTCCTTTTTTCATATGCAGTGATAAAACCCCTTTCCCTCGACAAACAATTGAATAAACAAACAATAAGGTATTTCCATCAAAAGAAAATGTCGTTCTTACGTTGAAAGCGAGATCTCGTAAAACCACTTTATTGGAAGCATTTTATTGAGAAATGACAACAAGTAAAATTATTTTCTCCAAACTTATCAGTACATAAAGAAAAGTTTGTGACAGTAAAAGAAGGTGATGTACTTTGTTTTATTTTACTTGTGCTCTTGAAATGACAAAAGATATGTAAGTGCATATCAGAAAGCCTTAGAATATAATAAATAATGCTTTCATTGTAGTTGAAATACTATGTTATGCGCATTATTTATTGGTTCGCATGGCATTTTATATCTAGATTCTCATAATATTGATTCTCAAGAATATTTACGGGAGCAAATTTGGGCGTATATGTGTATTTTACATACGTAAGTGTACATGTAAATATGTTCAAACATATACACACACATACATATATATATATATATATATATATATATATATATATATATATATATGTACATACTGACACAAACAAGAATAATGTAATACCATTTGTGTAATACCTAAATTTGTGTAATACCTAACTATCAATGATAAGCTAACCTTTATATCAAATATATATATAATGGATAGATTGTATAAATATTCCGACTCTGTTCTATATGTAGCCAATTATATCCCCCCTCTCTCTCTGTATATATATATATATATATATATATATATATATATATATATATATATATATATTTATATCTATCTATCTATCTATCTATATATATATATATATATATATATATATATATATACAGAGGCTGTTCGCACATTTTTTAGAAGATTTTGGTAAGCGGTAATAAAAAATCGGTTGCTGCAAAAGAAATAATTGCAATTGTACTATGTTTTTAAAAGTTAAAATTATCGACTGCGGCTTGAAAGTTTTGTTTTTATTCAAAATGGCGTTTTTAACAAAGCAGTGGTTCGAAGGCTAAATTTATGCTCTTTCCGCAGAGAAATATGCATACTCCGTTATCCAAAAACGATGTGAGAGTCATGGTTTTGTGATATCTAAAGCGTCGATAGGTAATATCGTCAACAAGAAAGGAAGAAAAACGTCAAATTCGAGCCTCAAGTGGGACAAAAATTCCAAACAAATATCCAACGAAAAAACGGACATCTTCGACTATTGCAAAGGTACGTTGTTTAATGTTAAAAAAAATCCCCCTAGTCAAAGGACAGTTGCAAAATTATTAAAATGCTCGGTGTCCACTGTAAACAAAACGATAAACGTTGATTCAAATCTTAAGAAAGCAAAAAAAACGCAATGTGCATTGTCTTCTTCCAAATCATATCGCTGGACGCAGGACACGCTGCAGAATTCTATATGAGAAACACTTATCCAAAGAAAAATGAAAAACAATTGTCATAATAGATGAATCATGGGTGTATTTAAATGACTGCAAGAAAAAAGAGCCATTTATTATCATAAAAGGGGAGAAAAAAATTTAAGTACATGGTTCAAAGAATCGAAAGAAAGTTTTTCTAAGGGATTCATGATTGTTGCTGGTTTTTCTTATAATGGCAAGTTAAAAATAAAGAGAGTGGAAAAAATGTCAAGATTAACTCTAAATACTATCAGTAACATATTTTATCGCCAATTTTTCTGAAAGAAATACCATCGCTTTACCCACTGTGCCATCAATCTGTGAGACTCCATCAGGACAAAGCTAGCAGTCACACATCAAAATCCACTGTAAATTTCCTTAAAGAAATGGAACAAATAACTGGTATCAAGGCCATACCCTTCACTGATATCCCTACTAAATCTCCCGATGTATCACCTATGGATTTTTGTGCTTTCGGACTTTTAAAATCTGCATTATCCAAACGTCGTCCCAAAACCCTTACAGGACTCTGGAAAGCTGTTCAGGAGAAATGGGATAGAAGACCTCTTCTGACACTTCAAAAGGCATTATTATCCTGGAAATTGCGGTGTCGAAAGATAGTTCAGAATAAGGGATGTCAAATTGAACATTTAAAACACAAGAATTTTATGTAATTTAGTTTTGTGAATACAATATACATCGTCTAAAAAATGTGTGAACAGCCTGTATATATATATATATATATATATATATATATATATATATATATATATATATATATACATATATATAGTGCCAGAAAAAATGGGATTTATCGATCCCATTCGGAATTCATAGTAACAAACACTTTCACATAAATGATACTGTCCGCATGCACCGTATTTAAAGCGACGTACATCCGTTGAAGCTAAAATATAGCCCAGTCAAAATAGGTTTTATGGCTAAAAAAATATGAAAGTTTTGAAAATTGGTGGAGATGTTTGTTTGGGAATACTGTTGAACATACTAAAAGTCCCCACCGAACTGACTTGAGCTTTCTCTGCCATCTTGGAAAATGTGTATACTTTTTTGTTTTTTTGCAAGTAACTTCAGAAATATTGATTTGATGTAAAAAAATTGAACAGCATTAAAATTGAAGCATACAAAAATATAAGAGAATTAAATTATAAACAAAAACATTATTTGCATTTTTTTATATGTCTAACACGAACAAAAATAATTGACTTTGAAAATAGCGAATAATCACTCGTAGGACGCGGATGTGCTGGTCATCCCCATCGCGATGGGGAGATGACCCGCTCATGTGCACCAAAAGTCTTGCACACTCACGTTTGTCAAACCTCTGCGCATCAAAGCTCGAGATAAAGTTGCAGCAATATCCAATCCATTGTTATTAGGTAGTGTTGTGAGGCTTGGTGGAATCTGTCTTTTTAATGTCATACTTAGACTGTATTGGGTACATAATGGCTGGAAGTGGGTAAAAATAAATACTAAATTTGATGTAGGCAACTACGTCAATGAAAAAATGTTGCCTGGGCATGGATACGCTAGAAAAATCCTAGTTTATTTATTTGCCGAAACAGCTTTAGCAAAAATAATTTTTGACGCCATGGACATATCTGATTTCTAAAGCAGTAATCCCCATGAATTGTTTAAAGATTTTTAAGGCCTTTTTTGTGTTTTTGTAAATAACTTGGGAAATATTAACTTTATGTAAAAAAAAGTTTTATACAAAAATTAAAGAACATTAAATTGTGTACAAAAAATATTAAATATATTTTGTCGGAACCCTAACACGAACCAAAATATTGAACATTAAATACGGGTAGATTATGAATGTAGCGTCCTCTCCTCACCTTCAATTCTCTCCTCTCCTTCATTTGAGAAATCTTTAAACACAAGAAAATAGACTAATCTTTTTTGGTATGTAGTTAATTTATCATTTTTTATTTTATGAACGAATGTAATAAACTTGTATTTATTCACTACCATATTTTCATTGTATAAATTTTTTTAAGCTTACCTACTTTATGGTTGTCTTGCTTTTTTCGGTACGGGATTGTTTGCGTCGTCAGTGTTGAAAATATCATCTATGGGTTAGCTAGCACCACCTCATTCATCAATTTATTTTATTGGATCCTCATCATTTTATTGGATCCGCATCCTACGCGTGATTGTTCGCTATTTTCAAAGTCAATTATCTTTGTTCGTGTTAGAATTATAAAAAAATGTAAAGAATGTTTTTCTTCATAATGTAATTTTCTTCAATTTTTGTGTTAAATTTTTTCACATAAAATCAATATTTCTGAAGTTACTTGCAAAAAACCAAAAAAGTCTACACATTTTCCAAGATGGCGGCGAAATCTCAACTCTGATCGGTGGGTCTTTTAGTATGTTCATCAACATGCTCAAACAAACATCTCTACCAATTTTCAAAACTTTCATATTTTTAGCCACTCGTCGAAATCGGGTCTATTCTGACTGGGGTTAGCCCACTGCGTCGTACAAATGGCAGGTGTTCGTGATTTACGTGAATTACAACGAGGTTCAGTAGATGGTGCTCTTGTGCGGGTCATGGCATTTCAAAGTTACGGCCAAATTTTATATTTTCAAGTTCGACCCTTTCAAGGGTGTTCCACGAATAGAAGAATTCCTGTAAAACATCGAAGAATATCGTAACCATCAAAGACTCTAGAACGGTTTGGTTTATCGAGAATCATTTCAAGCTAAAGCAGTGCAAACATTGCAACAAATAACAAAGCAACTTATAACTGGGACCTCCACTAACATCAGCGTTGGGACTGTACAACGTTCATTGCAAGATAGGCGCTTTAACCCTTCAGCGGACAAGCCAGTTTTTGGAACACCAGCAGGCGCGCGTGGCACAAAGTACAACGTCTCTTTGAACGTTGATTATTCCTTTTGTAATAAACTATTTTTTCAAATTGACAATAATAATTCTGCGTTTTATAACAAGACATATAATGTTTATAATATTGAGATATATTTATAATTAAAAGCGAAAAAATGCGGATACAATCGCCTAATTTCAAAACTGTCCGGTTTATTGGATCTAAGGACAATTTGCGAATGGATTCCTATTATATCCAAAAACCTAAAAAACAATGAGATTGTCCATATTCGTGATATGCGGGATACCGTGTAACAGCTGCCCATTTTATCAAGTACATCAACTCCTGGTTTTGTCGTATAACAATCTAGTATAATCGTTGGTTTACCACGGTTAAATGACGACTACCAATGAATGGAAAGGAATAGTAGGGTCATATAAATCAGAAGGGTCATAGAAATCAAGGAATAGAAAATATGACTTGCATTAGAAAGGGTGTAGCTATAAATGGAAACTGCTCAGAACATTCAAACTTTACATGCAAAAACAAACCGTTCAAAATTACAAAAATGTTGCACTCTGCACACGGGCGCGCCCACTGAAGGGATAATAGCCGATTTTCAACCAGGGTGTCACTAATTTCCTCATGACAGAGGTTTGAGCCCCTTTCATGGCCGGGTACACAGCGCATGGACACTTGAAGACTAAAACGAGTAGCCTAGTCCGACTTGTCTCGTTTCCAACTCATTAAGAATGGAAGGGTCTGCATGTGAAGAACACGCCATAAATCAATGAATCCAGCATATCAGCAAAGGAATGTAAAGATGGTGTTCCTTCAGTAATGGTATGGTGTGTGTTGAACTGGCACGAAGGAGGACTCTTCATTCGTCCACAACTTCCCTCACAAGTGAACGCTATGCTAACATATTTTCAGATGTGTTGCAGACATTCCTGCCATGCACTCACCTTCATAGGTTTAGGCGTCCTCCAACAAGAAACTGTACAACCACACACATTCACAGTTACCAAATATGTGTTTGAGGAACAATCATCCAAGTTTCGACTAATGAAATGCCTCACTTGTCCACCAGATCATAACGTTATTGATCATATCTTGAATACCATGCAGTGTTCCATTCAAACCAGAGATCCACCCCTCTAGGAATATAATAGAATTGTGGACCGCTGTTCGGAAGGCATGGTGTTCATTGTCTACATATTTTCTCAGATAGCTCAGGATGTCTCTTTCAAAACTAATTCATAAATTAACTTCATATGCATAGAAATAATAATAACATAATGTTTCCTGTCGAACGCGCGGTACTTTTTGGAATTTAGTGTATGCAATGCATAATAAATTTATGAAAGTTTGTTTGTATAAATCTCTACAGTGCTTGACACTCGGCTTACGGGCGTGGTAAAATGAATACTTCTAAATGCAACATATGTTGTGAATTATAATTTAATTAAGAGAAAGTAGAGATCAGAATAATTTGACTGTGTTGAGGGAGAAAATATATTCAGTGGACGGAAAAATAAGCAAGCTCATCTGAATATATAAGGCGAAACGCATTAGCACATGTGGCTCTTTCCGCTACGGCATCACACGCGAGGAGTAAAGTTAACCACAACGTTAAACCACCTTGGATTTTCCTTTTGATTTTAAATAAGTATAACTCGATTTTTCAGCTTAAATAATGAAATGATATAGGTATTTCTAGTTTATCTTAAATGTTTTTCTTTCTTTCAAGTTTACTGGCTTCTGGCCTCAACTGTACTACACAGTTTTAATATTTTTTTTAATTATTACAATAGCTATACTCTAAAATATGAAAAATTACCATATATAAAAAATATATAAAATATTTATCAGTATTAAGAAGTACTTTAATTATCTTCATTCTAAAGACTTTTGAGCAATCACCACCTGAAAAATGCAATGCCATTTAAACCATATAACTTTAAATTAAAATAGTGTATTTAAAGCACATATTGTACCTTTAATTTCAAGATTGAAAATTATTAACAATTCGAATATCGTTTTAAATTAACGTCGACGTGTTTCCATACTCTAATTTCGTGTTTTCATACTCTAATCTATTTTACATCATGGACAAAACATGGATCTCATTCGATTGTTTGAAACAATAAAGCTATCAGTGCCCAGAAAATCCGTTTACTAACTTTTTATAATGATCCGCCCACACTGCATAGGGGCTATTTTTGTGAGCTGCCATGCAATGGGCTTGGGTTCGAATCCTGAATAACGCTCGATCGTTTCCGTGTCGTTCCCCTCATAGGGAGCAATGCTGGCTCAGCTAAATGGTTCTTCCATAATAAAGAAGCCAAGAAACCATCGGTGAATATCGAAAAATCGGTTAATATCGAAAAATCGAAATGTCTCCCGACATAGTAACTCCGCATCAGAAAAAAAATTACCTACAGTATTTATTTAAGTTGCTAAGCCGATTTTTGGGCAGTCCGTGAGAGAAAACTACTGCATCAGATTACCCCATTTTGGTCTTAAACGAAATATTTTAATCTATAGATGTGTTAGATATTGTGTTTGTAACCGCAATTTCTAATAATTAGCGATAATTTACAATTAAAATATGCTTTCTGAGCATGCTCAGTGGCATGTTTAAATCTGGCTTTAGATACTTACTAAACACGAGACGGCATAAACACGTTAATTTCTTCATTCCGAGGAATCGCTCTAGATCTCCCTCTGACATTTTTATTTTTAATTATGTTTGTGCCGTATAGAACTAAACCCACCGGAAATTGTTTATTGAATAACGCTATTGCTTTTTATTGGGTTCAATAGTAATTTTTTAAAGTGCATTTCTCTATTCTTAATATTATGATTTTCATGTTTATTGAATAACACTATTGCTTTTTATTGGGTTCAATAGTAATTTTTTAAAGTGCATTTCTCTATTCTTAATATTATGATTTTCATGTTTATTGAATAACACTATTGCTTTTTATTGGGTTCAATAGTAATTTTTTAAAGTGCATTTCTCTATTCTTAATATTATGATTTTCAATATTTGGCAATGATGTGTGGAGTAAAATTTATGCATTAGTACATTTATTTACTATCTATACGTCAGACTTTGACGGGTACCAACTAGTTTTTCTATATTGAAGTTTGCCTTTTACTGCAATCTTCGCAAACGAACTCTATCTTTTAAAATAGATATAGAAATTAATCAAAAATGAGAATATTTTACCCGAATATCAAAAACTGAGATGTCAGACTCCTGTGTATGTTCATAATTTGCATTTATGAGGCAAACATCATGGGATTAAAATGATTTCAAAGGATGAACAATAATGTACTCTTAAAAAAAACGAAGTCCAATGTGAGCCTTGTTCATGCTTACTTTTAAAAAATTAAAATGTGCATTTAAGAAAAATGAAATGACGCAGATATTATAGAAAATATGACATTAAAATCCTGGATGTATTATTAACAATTTGTGTTTCATGAACAACACCTTATTTAGTAATAGTCCTTTCAGGGACAACGCCCTCCGACGTTTGCAAGGTGCAGATTTTTCCGATTTATTTAACCTAAGGAATCTTGCGAAAAAAATCCAATTGAAAGTTGCAAAATGTTTTTACCTCTTTAAACTGACAACAGATGGCGGTAGTAACCATTTTTCTGCTAATTTGACTGGAATACATTGAATGCAAGTGAACAAGAAAAAAAAAAACTATATTTAGGCGTTTGCAATGTGCAAACGGCGCCCCTCAAAGGGTCAAACTCGAGGATAGATTCCTCAACTTTCAAATTTGAACTTTTTACTAAGATATCTGTGTCCACTCAAAGGGGTCTACTTGTCGATCAATCGCTCATCAATTATAACATGAAGGTAAACTGTCTAACATACTTGGGGGTAAAGTTTAGAGCCATTCAACGTTTCGTAATCAATAAACCAAAATTGCAGGCCTAAAAAAATTGCCCTCAAAACTCTAGAAAAACAGATAGAATTACTTTCGTCCCATCTTTGTGCCCACGGCATTCAAAGATAGCAGAGAAACCAGAAATGTTACGTACAATCTTCTCCTCTTCTGCTGAAAGATTAAAAATTGGGCTTTTTGCATTTTTTTAAATTATATATATAAACATAATGACCACATGTGAGGGCTCGAGGTAGCCTAGCGGTAGCTCGTTGGGCTTCGTAAGAGATGTTTGGTTCGATTCCGATGACGCCTATAAATACCTACGTCTGTAGGCCGGATATGGGCGCGTTAAATTTGTGGGCCGGAAAGTCCCTCTATGGAGTCAGGGAAGGTGGGATAAAGTACGAGACAACCAGATATCGTCCCTACGGTTGCTCGGTCGAAATTGTGGTGGCAGCCTATTCACCGGCAGGCATTCAATCCCAGAAGATCTTAGTTGCTAAGTCGGGCCATATCTGGTGCAGTGTAAATTGTAAATTTCCACATGTGTGTATGTCTGTTCATGATATATAATCTATCAGGCAGCATGATTCTGTTATATCCCGTAATGTCTGTATTCTTAATGGTTATACCATTGCATGCTTATTAGCTTATTTATAAACCGTATGAGACTTTGAAATAAGTCTTTCAGTGCACACTGGAAATTTATTATATTTTTGTTGTTGTTGATAAACTGGAATTAGAATTTTAAAAGAAAGGGCATAAATCTGAGGGATACTTATTATTTTTGAAGATGTTCAAATTAAAACTTACTTGTCTCTTATTTTCATGAGTTGAAAAGCAGTTATCGTGCATAGTAAATACTGCATATATAAACCAAATAAAAAATAAATTATGCAAAAAGCTAAAATAAAAATTGAATTAATTGTAAATTTACAAACATGAGAAAGCCCTCGGTAAGCTTTAACTTTCAATATTGCGTAATCTTTTCCTATCGAGTCTCTAATGCAATCTGAAGTAATATTGCATAATCTGAAGTAATATATACACACGGTTGACAGTAGCAATTATATATTTTAAGGAAAAGGGGAGAATATACTTCTTAAGACAAGTAAATAAGGTAAAAAATATCAAAACATATCTTTGCAATGTAATATAAATTGCAGTACATGTTGCCACTTGTTTTTAATTGTACATCGATTGGGAACTGAATTAAATATTCATTTTTAAAGTCTTTACAACCAGCGACATTTTAACTGTTCTAATTTAAATGATCTCCCGATACCGTAAAACTTAAAACTTCTATATCTGTAATTTAAACTCCTTTTTTACTATTCTGTATCGTAAACATTTCATGAATACTTCAGTGATCCAGATAATTAAGGCACTTTATAAATCTGCAATTTAAATAAGAAAAAAAGATTCAGTTCCTGCGTGTTGATTGCAAGTTAAAGTTTTTTTTCTTGTTAAATTGTGAGATCTACCGTAATGTGATGTTTATACAGTATTTGTCATTGAAAATACGAGGCCGTTAAAATTCAATCATCCCTAATTAGATTCATCTGTAGCGTGTTTTAACTCACCTAGTGCATAAAATTTGGATAGAAGTAATTTCAAATGTTATAATTAGTCTTTATTTTTGTAAAATTGTCTTGTATTTATCAATACATTACTATGATTCAAGATTCAAAGTCAGTTCATTGCATTATTCCGGTAATAGAAACCTTAAAATACTAACTATAAAAAATGGTAAAATTATCTCAATTCGGAAATTTTCAAAGCAAATTCAGCGTTCATCCTCTAGAACAGTGTGAGACTACAACTACGAAGTAAGCAAAAAGAGGCAAAACATGCTGGTGATTGACTACAAATTAGGGAATTCAGCTTTTTATATTCTTAATTACGATAAATATTTAAGCGTTTCTAAATACGGGACTTCTTTCCCAAGTTTTGATGGGAAATTTTTAATCAGCTTTGGGAAAGATATGTTTTTTTTTATATCTTAGACGTTTGCCTTCATCACACCAGGCAGCGACTTGGCAAGAAAATACTCTGTAAGTGAAGTTATACCATTAGAACACAAATAACTATAGCCCCCATTCATAAAAATTGGGGCTCAGATGCGCACTAGCCATTACTAAATGAATTTCATATTGGCACAAAATGTGTGCCCAAATAGATACAACAAGATATCTTGCGAGAAACTGTGCCGAATTACCTGACACCATGCATATGCTACAGAATCTAAAGCATGGTAAAGCAGATTTTCGTATCACATTCTCATTGCTGTTGCAGAAGCAAATGAAATCGAGAGAAAAAAAAAAACTTTTGTGTTCTGCGGCCAACAACTGCACATTTCCTGCATCCCTTGAAACAATGCAAAATCCAACGAGAATAGTTCTTCTGCACTTTTATTTACTGCACCATATTCATTAAAGGTGTTGTGACAGGCGAGAAATGTGGCTGTTCCTAAGATTGCCGAGACAAATCTTTAGAGACTAAGTGTCATATGTCATCAACTGCAGTCATCACAGCCGCACAAATCTTTTGAAATTCAACTCATGTGACTTCTGTTAAGGTTTCTTGGAAGAAGCAAGTTAATTAGAAAATATAAACAAAAAAATTAGACATCATTTATTGGTGACTGTAAAATAACTTTTACTTTCTGCTGTAGAAAATGCCGTGCTTCCTTTGCGTGCAATTATTTACCACCAGCAACAACACGCTAAATCATATTTTATGTGGTACTGGTCCCTTGGTTTGTTCCGTTGTTTAATGAGTCTAAAAATTATAAATATAACTATTCTTTTCATAAATTTTGAACCTATCAATTTAGGTATCCATTTCTCATCATTACAAGACTTAAAAAAATAGACATAATTTGTTGGTGACTATAAAATAACTTTTGCGTTATACTGTAGAAATGCCATGCTTCCTTTGCGTGCAATTATTTACCATCAGCAACAAGACGCTATATCATATTTTATGTGGTACTGGTCACTTGGTTTGCCCCGTTGCTACTTAATGAGTCTAAAAATTATAAATATAACTATCCTTTTCATAAATTTTAAACCTATAAATTTAGGTATCCATTTCTCATCATTACAAGACTTAAAAAAATAGACATAATTTGTTGGCGACTATAAAATAACTTTTGCTTTCTGCTGTAGAAAATGCCGTGCTTCCATTGCGTGCAATTATTTACCACCAGCAACAACACGCTAAATCATATCTTATGTGGTACTGGTCCCTTGGTTTGCCCCGTTGCTACTTAATGAGTCTAAAATTATACATATAACTATCATTTTCATAAATTTTAAACCTATCAATTTAGGTATCGATTTTTTGTCATTACAAGACTTAAAACTAATTCAAAAGCATTTTAAATGGGAACTCTGTATTATAGAAGAAAAGGTACTACTGATTATTGTACCTAAACCAATATTTTGAGAACACCTACGAATTAAATGATACCCGAAATTTCAACAAGTATTAAACTAATTTGGACAACGGTGCATTTGTTTCCTATGATTTAATATCCAGTCTTCTGAGATCTGAAATAATTGACATAAACTAAGTAATTACTCAAACTAAGAAGACCGAAGAATATACTTTTGGGTTAAATGTATTCAACATTTACTTGATTAACATACCGTAGATATTGTGACAGGTAACAATGATTAATTTCATATATAAACTGGCTTCCACATCTTCAGTGATTAATAACTTTGAAAACTTGAACAAGTTACAAATTGTTCCATTTTATCGTAGAGTTTCTCGTGACCAAAATTTCAAATAAATTCATTCTACGATTGAATCGAGGCTAGATATCATATATCAGAGTTATGTAAGATGATCCGTTAAATTGTACGTGGTAATTTCATAAATGTTTAGAAATTAAAACAATGATTGCTTTAAAACCTTTTCAAAGGAGAAGCATAACTTAACTCAATAACGTTCAAAAGATGATTTTATATAAGAAATCTAAAAATTAGCAATGATATATGATTAATGAGATATTCAGTGCAAAGTCTTTTCAAAATAGCTTCATATGATTCATCGGTGCATTTATAAGTATGGGTGCATGAAAATGTCATCCAATTCTTAAAATTTACCATGATAAATCAAATAACATTGTACATTCTTCTTAGTATAATTTATCAAGAAAAACATCTATTACCTTTATCATCTGCCATTAATTATTCAATAATATTTATTATTCAAATATGTGTAAGTTCCCACTGATAACTTCCCCATAGTTATCCTGGTTATTGATACTTAATGAGACTTATTTTTATATAAACATTTCGCCATGTCATATGCTTAGTTCAAACAGGAAGTCTGGGAGCATAATCCGCACGCTTGGCCAGATTCTTTTATATATGATCACAAGGCTTTCATTGTGTATATTGATTTAACATCTGTTGTAAAACACTATCGTTACATTAGTACTAAGCCACTGCAGATATCCACTAGAATTGTCTTCAGACAAAACTGTGCTTATGCTTTTAACAGGGAGATCATAAAAGGGTGAAGTTCTAAATTAAACAGCAATCACGATGCGAGCTAGACGTACTCTGTTTCATATATTACTTTCTTGTTTTGGTATTCAACTTTAAATATTTTATTTTACTTCATACATTTCTTCAGTATTGTGATCTGCGATTTCGATGCAAGTATTCATAATAAAATCCTCTTTTGCATTACTTTTTTTGTTTGAATAAATCTGCAATTTTTACAGAGTTATTTTTAATTTATTATATATAAATATAACTTTTATGCTTTTTTAAATGAATATTTTCTTAAACGTTATTATTTTTATTATGTAATATTTTTCAAACATTCTTTTTACCAACGCAACTAAATATTAAATAATAAAGTTAAACTACATTCAAGCTGAAATAAATACATATTCATTGACTGCTGTTGAAGTTTTTAAATAAATAACAATTTCATTCATCATCATCCGTTGAATGATGAAAATATTTCAACTCAGTAGCTCCAGTACGTTTAAATTATATTTTTATCTATATTAGCAATCAAATGGTGACGCAAAATAATCATGAATGAGATAGTAGTTTGATAAAATGTGCAGAAGAAGTAAAAGTAAAGCTAAACCACTTCAGTTCGAGAAGGTTTATATTTCAATTTCTTCATTCCATCTTTATTGCAGATGGTTTGAAATTAATTATTCTGATCAAAATAAATCGCTTTAAAAAAATGTACATTTAGATGAAATGTCAAAGATTTAAAAATTATTACGGAACAACAGATACTATTTACATTAGAATTTAAGGTGTCCTAAAGTAAACTTCATCAACCATTTTTTGGAAATGCCCTAAAACACTAATAAATTACTATTTTTATTGATTTTATGAGTTATTTACGATTCCTTCAAAGTACATTCTTACGTCTTCTGAAGTAATCATCAAAAAATATATTAAAACAATTATATTTGGAAAACGTTCCACACCAAAACATATATATTCAGTAAGCTAAAATTCTGACAGCTGACCTGACATTTAAAATTTTGACAAATTTAATCAACTTTAAACAATCAACTGTTACCATTTCTTAGACTTACTATTCTTCACAAATTTTCACAAAGAAGGAAGAAGTACACTACTAAAAATTATTATTTAATATACTTGAGGTACATCATGGACCTTAGTATTTTTTAAATATATCTTTCAATTTCCCCAAAACAAGGATTTTTCTTATATAAGCGTAATAGATAGAAAGACGACAGATTTTCTTGTAGAGGATAAAGATAAAAAAAAGTATTTTTATAAGTATAATAAAAAACAACAGAAGGTTTTCTTTAAACTGAAATTAACCTCCATAGTATACACAATGTCTAGTAATCTTTTTTATAAAGCCTAAGATAAATCACAAACACTTATGTCTTTTTATTGAGCTATAAAGTTTAGAGTTAAACGTTCTCCCTTAACCTTATATTTACGTCTGATCATAAGATTTTTCTCCGATTAATCTCTAATTTTCTTTTGAGGTTTCAGTCTTAAATTGCCTCTTTTAAACTCATTTTCTTCAAAACAATTTCTTAGCTGTAAAATACTAGTAATTTAAACTCTGAAAATTTATTCACTTTACAATATTACAATAAATTCCTAAATCTAAAAAAAACAATAATTTTTTAATTATTTGCACGTGTTAAAAAACTGAATGTTTAACTTACGGTGTCAAAAAACAATATTACGCTTCAGTTATATATTTTTCTTGCCATTCTTATGTACAACTTTCAGAAGTCGATATAAAAGGTTGGTAAATAATCTATAAAATTTAAATAAGTATGACAAGTGCATTATTTAACAAAATATAAACAGCAGTACCGTAAGAAGCTATTTTGTGATTACAGGGGTAAATTTGTGACACATTGCATTTTTTTCGTGTTTCGGATCTAGTGCCCGTGATTCCGGGAGGCAAAGACAGCCCCAATAGCTTGTTCGACATACAGAGACACCTAGTGGCCAGTGTCCGAAGCATCTTTGCGCCATTTGTTCTCGTGGGCCAGTGTATTGTTCAAACCTGTTGTCAAGCTATTGGCTCAAACTTCGGAAACTTTGTGTGCTGAAGGCTAACACCTTATGCAACCAACTACCACAGGTAATTATTTTTTATTGTCAATATGTTGGTTAGATTGTGGAGCAATATAACGTTTGTGTAGTAATATTTCCGAGAGATATGATAACATAACCTAAATATCGAAAAGTGAGGGGGTTACATTGTGATACATTGACACTGTCACAAAATAACCTACAAAGTCGACCCACCTCCTCCTGTCCCTTTGTTGTTTCATTTTTCCGTCCTCTAAAATACTATTGGATAGAAAGAAATATTGACTATCTAGGAGAAAACTACCCGAAGGAGCAGAATGTTCCGAAAGTCGAATTTCCTCATCTTCTCAAAGAACTGATGACTGGCCTGGGCATCCAGGTCTCTTTGATGTCAAAGATATAGATAAAATTATCCAATATTTGTAATCTATATGTATATATAAAACAGTTCTGCAGCTGACTCATTGATTGATTGACTGACTGACTGACTGATGTCGTAGTGAGACACGACAGGTTCTCAGAAAAGTGGGAAAGGAAGATCACAGGTGCAGAAAACGACATTTAGAGGCTGTAGAGAATTGTTACTTGAGGAAAACAGGCAACGAAATGCCTTGTCCAGCTGGATTGAATGGTCTGCGGAGGCGAAAGGGGAAGACGAGAGATGACAAGTTGGGAGTTGAAAACAAGAAAAAGGGTTACCAGCGGTGGATAACGAACTGGGGAAAGTGAAAATTGGATACGAAGAGGGGGTTAAGTTGAGATAAGAAAGGGATTTAGGAAGTTTTACGAGGTTAATTTCGTTAGGAGTACAGCAGGAGGTCGAAAGAAGGGTGAGAATATGGGAGTGTGAAAAAGCCCCAGAGAAACCCCAGAAGGGTGCACGGGCCAACGCCCCCTTCAATTTAGAGTGGAAAATAGTAGTATTAAAATGCGGAGGCAGCCAATAATAGAAACATAGTTTAGCTCATTGGTCAGGGAGTAGCCACCAGTGGAGGCCTGAATAAGAAATTATCAAAGTTTAGCTCGGTATGAAAAGAGGTAGAAAAGATTCAGATTATTTTGAGAACTCGAAAAAGGAAGGCGCAGGTAGCATTAAGATGAGCGCAGAGGGCCGCAGTGAGTGCGCCCGGCGGAGATAAAGCCCCATAGTTAGACGGAGATTGAGATGCCAAGTAGCCTACGGTCGGACCCTAGCAACCCAAGGCCGTCGTACACGCCAGATATCTAAGAGCTTGATATTGAAAGCTCGACAGATGACGAGTGGAAGTGCTATTGAATTTTTAGTGGAGAAGTAGATGCAAGCCCCATGTACCAGTATAACCGAAAGCTTCCCGTGCCGACAACAGGAGTGGAGCTGACCAAGCGAAGTCTGAACAACGCTCAGCCGTGACGAGTTCTTAGTGACGAACAACGTCCGCTGAGCTAGCCCGCAGTCACATCGAGAGGGTCCCGTAGCGAGTTTGGATCGACGGGCAAAGTCACCTGAGCTACGCCGCAGTTGCATCGAGAGGGTCCCGCTACGCAGTACCGGTGATGTTAGTTAAGCTGAGTCAACCAATGAGAATGAGGCGCCGCGCCATTGTCTGAATCCCCGACGGAGAGCATCCATTGTTGAAAGGGAGCGGAGTTTATTGTTGTTACGGCGAATCTTCAAAACAAGGTAGGGAAGTTTTGGTTTGCTTTTCTGCCAATGCCCAGTGCATATTAGGGAAAGAGTTAGTTAAATGGGATCAGTAATATGGATTGATGATTGTTGATAGATATATATATCACAGGGTCGCATTAATTGAAATGTCAATGTGCATGAAATCTTAATCAATATGAAGTATATATATATATATATATATATATATATATATATATATATATATATGTGTGTGTGTGTGTGTGTGTGTGTGTGTGTGTGTGTGTGCGTATTGTGTTAATGTTTAATAAATTGATTTGTTATGGTACATGTGAGTAATCACTATCTGGTGTTCCAAGTACTACCACGAACTAACCACTGCAGTTCACGGTTATAACTGACTGACTGACATATAACACACAGACCAAACGGCTGGACCTAAAGGGCTGAAATTTTGCGTGGTGATTTTTCTTATAGTGTAGTGGTGCACTAGGAAAGATTTTTGAAATGTTCTTCTTAGATTTTTAAAATTAAATTATTAAGCTTCTTTTGTAACTCTTTTTAAGTTAGCTTTTTTGTAACTTTTTTTAAGTAATATTAAAATTCTAATCTGAGGTTTATAGAACTTATATCACAAGAAAGAGCATAAAAAATCCTTTAAAATGAAATCTTTGTCGAATTTTTACCTTCATTTTCTGATTTTTGGTGATTTTTTAAAGATTAATTTTTAGTATTTAATTTATTAAATGCTGATCACGTGACTTATTTTTCTGGTACTCTAAATTAATTTATCATCACGTGCATAAAAACAAAATAAATTGACAAAAAATATAAAAATACAGTAAAAAATAAAATTTAACCACTAGACTAATTGAGTTGTAAGTTTATTAAGAATTTAATTCAAATTGGTGACTACCATCCAGGAACTGATAGATCACATTTATCCAGGCATTGCTCAAATACAGAATAAGCTTGTAGAATGGTTTTGCGAAAGGATCTTTTGACTCCAAAAAAAAGATCAAGCTGCGTTAATTAATGACATGTTGCTAAAGTCCTTTGACGGGTAAGAAATGGTCTACCAGTCGATAGACACTGTTTGTAATTCAGATGATGCCATTAACTATCAGGTAGAGTTTTATATTTCCTTAAATCACCGGGTCTTCCATACCATAAGCTCTTTTGTGGAAGAGCACACCCGTAATGTTCCTTCGTAATTTAAAAACACCGAAAATGTGTAACGGAACTAGACTGCAAGTCAAAGCCCAGCATAAAAATTTAATGGAAGTCAATATTTTAACCGGGTGTACACAAGGAGAAAAAGTGTTCGTACCACGTGTTTCTCTAATACCCAATGAACCTCCCCCTCCCCCCTTTGATTTTATTAGACTCCAATTTCCCCTCAAAGCATGTTTCGTCATGACGATAAGTAAGTCTCAAGGCCAAACATTAAAATACGCTGGCGTAGATTTAAGAGAAAATTGTTTCTCCCACGGTCAGTTTTACGTAGCTTGCTCAAGCGTAATTTTGCGGACGAACCTGGTAATATTAGTTCTGCCCAATGGAGTAACAAAAAATATTGTTTATAAGGAAATCCTCTAAAAAGCAATTTCATTATTTTTTCATTCTAATTATCCTAAAATTTATTCCGTAGCGAAGCACGGGTATTAAGCTAGTAGGTATATATAATTATGTTTCAAGCTTTTGATAAGCGTTTTATTGTCTAACTTTGTGTCAAGTAATTTTTCTTCTTGGATTTCAAGGCGAAAACACAAATGTCACAAAGTAGCCCCACTCAGCGGGACAACTTTGTGACACTTTTTAACTTTAATTTCTCAATGGTAATTAAAGATCCGGGTTAGCGCAATACATAACTACGTAAGGAAAGAATGTACCAATCTTTTGCAATTGTCCGTTTTGGGCTTCTTTTAAGACTGGTCGGATGACACAGGAGAGAACTTAAAATACGTCACAAAGTATGCCCATCCTTAGGGTATTTGTTCTGAAATTTAATTTGTCCATCTTCTCCTTCCATGGTTGTGAAAAATGTTGCATTTTATCAATTATATTCATTAATATTAGATTGATCGAAAATTTATATAGTACTTTAAATACATAGCATTAGTAACATTTCGAAAAATCATATATTTTGTTTGATATTCAGTATTTTTTACAAATATGGGGCACAAACAAACTCAAAATCATTTCTAGGAGAAATATCGATATCTATCTACCTTAGAATTACACATTTTTATCCAAGAATTCTTACTGTTCTTATGGATGGGGTTATGACCCTTAATCCTGTCTGACTTAAATATTCATAGCTTGCTATTAAATATATTATTCCAGAACCTGTAACTTGCGCCCACAACTCATTTGCGCCCTCTAAACTAATTTTAGAAATAATTTATCGGTTATTCCTCAGATAAGAATCATCATATTAAGAATCATCGTAATTCAAATAATTGTTATGAATGTTCAATTTTTCACGTTTCAATTTTTCCCAATGATAGTGGATCTCAAGTGAAGAACCCTTACGTAAAGGTCATACATTTCTTTTCGGCTCAGTTAACACAAATTTACAGATGCTATTATTTAAGTTTACTGAGGGAGATTACGAATGTTAGTAGATGTAAATGGATGTAAAAGTTGTAATGGATTTAACTCTTATCCGCTCTTAATTAGGATTGAAGGTGATTGAAAACTCAAGCTGTATATTCCTAAACCATGTTAAGTTTAAACTACCTTATTATATAATTCATAAACTCGCACAGGATGAAATTATAAATGATAATATCGGTTTATATGAGAAAGAACTTTTAACAATTTTATAGAGATTAGAGTGGCAGGGGGAGCCAGCACTGTCAAGTGTATGCACAGAGACATATCTTCATTTAGGGTTGCTGTACTTTGTATAAACAAAATTTTAAGCAAATAGAATCTGGGGTTGAAATAACTATAAAGGTATTTAATACTTAATATGCATTATTTTGTTTTCCTGGGGTGCCACCAATAATATAAACATAAAATCGTAAAATATTTGAAATTGTGTTAACAGAGTAGATGAATAGTTATAAGCCATGTAAAATGCAGGAAAAACTTTAAAAAAGTATATTCAGTGAAATATCGATCTATCGTTTTTCAAGGGACCGATTGAACTGAAAGATAAATGCGGGAAAACGATAGATGCGGGAACATAACAAAGCAATATGTTGATCGGAACTGGGTGAAATAAACGACACATGCGAAAAATCGATGATTCGGAGAATAATCGATCGAGATTTCACTGTATATATATATATATATATATATATATATATATATATATATATATATATATATATATATATATATATATACATTTTTTCAGAAGCGAATTTTGGTGGAAACATGCACATTCTTAATTTATCATGGGATGCTAATTGCTACCATATAATGGTGACATAGCGATAAGGCCATTTAAGCCACAAAGATAGAGAATTATAATTCAACTTAATTTCGACAGACATTTTTACAGTAATACACATTCAACGTGATATACTAGAATCTTAAAGCTTATATTGATAATCATATACACCAGTCTAACATGTACATACCTTATATATTAATTTCGGTATAATCTATTGAACTAGCATAATCATTCTTTAAGCGTCTGAGTTAATTCATTAAAATCATTCATTATTCATCGTGTCTCCTCAACACATCCATTCATTATTGTTTGAATACTTCTTGATATGTTCATCATTTTCGACTGAAACAATTTAATAATGCTGTCCTGGAACATATGTCGATGCTCATCTCAATCATATATTTATTAAGAAAGCTTTGAAGCACCTCTTAACGTCTGGAAAAGATGTTGGGAAATATAACTACTGGTAATTGCGATAAACATTAAAATATGTAATACAACACCTAGAAGGATTGAATAAGAAAAAAAGGATTTAGATTTATATAATTAGTATTAAAGAAGAGTTTTACCAGTGCGCAGCAGTATGAAATATTTCATTACGTTACTCAACATGATTTCTTACGAATTTTATTTGCAACGAGAATCATCTTTATCAAAAGCGTAATAGAGGATTAGAAGACAGGTTGTTTTTGTAAAGGATAAAGATAAAAAAAAATTACTTTAAAAGTTCAATAAAAAGTTTTCTTTGAACTAAAATTAACCTCCATAGTATACACAATCTTTCGGTAATCGTTTTATAAAGCCTAAGATAAATCACAAACACTCATGTCCTTTTATTAAGCTATAAAGTTTAGAGTTTAAGGTTCTTACGTAAACTTCGATGTTTCAGTCTGAATAAGATTTTTCTTCGATTAATCTCAATTTTCTTCTAAGGTTTCAATTTTTAATTGCCTCTTTTAAACTCATTATCTTCAAAAATTATTTCTTAGCTGTAAAATGGTAGCTATTTAAAGTCAGAAGAGTGAATCACTTTAAAATATCAGAATAAATTCATAAATCTAAAAAACACTAATATTTTTTTAATTATTTGTACATGTTTAAAATATTAATGTTTAACTCACACTGTCATAAAGGGCAACATTACGCTACAGTTATATATTTTTTTCTTGCCATTTTTATGTACAACTGTCAGAAGAAAATATAAAATGTTGATAAATAATCTATACCAGAACTTCCTAATTAGTGAATTTTCTTATTAATTAAATTCTTAATTTTTCTCAATTTTTATGCATTCAGCGCGGACCCTCCGCCTCCAAAAAAAAAGTTTAT
The DNA here is from genome assembly GCA_907164885.2 of Dolomedes plantarius. Lineage (NCBI taxonomy): Eukaryota > Metazoa > Arthropoda > Arachnida > Araneae > Dolomedidae > Dolomedes > Dolomedes plantarius. The sequence continues at coordinate 119,094,560 of OU015498.1, read as the reverse complement.
ATTGGCATTAAAAATATAAAAATTAAGCTATTTATGTTTTCCTTTTTATCGAGCACTAGCTGAAGTACCCGACGATGCCCGGGATTTTAAGAATGTTTGTTGTTAACCAAAATCAATTTAAAAATTAACACAGTATAAATAACATAAAAAATATATGTGAAATGTTATACACGTCTCAGAATTTCAGCCTTTCATCATTTTAATACTAAAATCTGAAAAGTAAAAATGTCAAATTCTCTAATGTTTGTTAACCAAAATTAATTTAAAACTAAGCACAGTATAAATAACATAGAAAAAAAACCTTGTGAAATCTATAAATATATAAATTTATAATAAACTCCTCAGAATTCAGCTAGAATTAGCCTTTCATCATTGGGGTAAAAAAAAAGCTGCAATTACAGGTTCAGCAGAAATTTCCAATAGAACAATGATATGACTGCAGCGTTGCCTCTTAAAAAAATGAAGTGTTTGATTGAGGGCTGCAAACCATTCAACTCCTCTCCACATTTAACTCCTATAAACATCCTCTACATATTAAATTCCTTTTCTCTCCATAATAAACTCCTCAGAATTTTGGTATATTCAGCCTTTCATTATAGTACCACTAAAATCTGAAACATCCTCTCCAGAAATATAAATTTATTAATTTCAATAATTAAACACACACAAATATATAAATTACGCAAAAGTTTTTTAACCAACATTTGAATAATTCGTAAATGAAAAAGCATATGAAAATAAAGACAAGAACTTCCGGAATCGAAATTAATTACCCTTAATTTTTAATTAATAAAAAACCAACATAATATGAATAAAAACGATAGTTGCTTAAAACCATATGAAAATAAAGCTATTATAAAGATGATAATAATAAAAAAAGCATAAAAAAATAATGCTCGCGCATGAAGTTAACGTTACGATATAAAGATAGTAATAATAATATAAACCGCGTGCATAAAATATTTAGCTTTTCAAGCGAAATAAATTGATTTTTAGAAAATAACTACTTTTAATCGAGAAATTAAAATACATTGCACAAAATTTTAATTTTACCAACTTTCCACCCTACAATTTACACCCTACTTCTTTTAAATAGGATGTAAATATAAAGTTTTAACAGCCAATTGAATGCCAGTTAAAAATAATGTGTGCGCATGAAGTTAACGTTACGATATAGAGATAGTAATAAAAATCTATATATATAAAACAGTTCCGTAACTGACTCATTCATTCATTCATTCATTCACTGACTGACTGACATACAACGCACAGACCAAACCGCTGGACCTAAAGGGCTGAAATTTTGCATGGCGATTCTTCTAATAATGTAGGGGTGCACTAAGAAAGATTTTTGAAAAATTCTTCTTAGATTTTTTTAAATTAAATTTTTAATCTGTTTTTGTAACTTTTTTCAAGTTTGCATTTAAAATAATAATTTGAGGGTTGTAAAATTTATATCACGAAAAAGATCATAAAAATTCCTTTAAAATGAAATTCTTTTCGCATCTTTACCTCCATTTTCTAATTTTTGGTGAATTTTTAAAGATTAATTTTTACAATTTAATTTATTAAACACTGATCATGTGATTTCTTTATCTGGTACTTTAAATAAATTTATCGTCACATAACAACGAAATAGACACAAAAAAAATTAAAATAGTGGCGCCATCTACTGTACGCTTGTGAATCGAGAGTTGTTGGTTATTTATTAATTAAAAATATTGGAAAGTTCTTGTGGATCTGTAAATATACATGTGGTAACAGTTTTAAAATTTAATAATTATCAACCTACACAGGTGATAATTTATCCGGCGTTGCCCAGGATTTTAAGAATGTTTGTTAACCAAAATCAATTTAAAAACTAAACACAGTATAAATATCATAGAATAAAAAGCATGTGAAATGTTATACACATGAATAAAAAGAAAACCCAACATAAAAAAACATAAATTTACAATAATTTCTTCAGAATTCAGCTAGATTTAGCGTTTCATCATTGGAGCAAAAAAACCCTGAAAAGTAAAGCATAAAATATATACATTTATAATAAACCACTAACAGCTGAAAAGGAAAAATGTCAAATTGTCTTTAGGAAAGTAAAGCTGAAAAGTAAAAATGTCAAATTGTCGAATGTTTGTTAACCAAAATCAATTTAAAAACTAAATACAGTATAAATAACATAGAAAAGATTTAGCCTTTATCATTGGAGCAAAAATTCCTGAAAAGTAAACATAAAATACATAAATTTATAATAAACCTACCAAAATCCATTAAAAAAATAAACACAGTATAAATAACATAGAAAAAAAAGTATACGAAATGTTATACACATTAATAATATGAAAAATAAAATAAAATAAAAATAATAATTTTTAAAAATAATAAAATAAAATAAAAATAATTTTAAAAAATAATAAATAAAAATAATAATAATAATAATTTAAAAAATAATAAAATAAAAGGTTTAATAAAATACAGGTTTAGCAAAATCTGTACGATCCGTATTCGAACCCGCTTCGTGTAGTGTAGTAAATGAACGCTCTTACCGAATGAGCCACAATATCATGCTAGTGTATTGTGTAAATAGGAGAATATTTGTACTAAAATTACTGGAAAGTTGCTATGGGTTGGTGAATATACATGTATTTATGGAGTAAGAGGAGTTTTAAGTTAGAAATAAGTTAGCAGGAAAGAAGCTTAGTCTTTAACTCTTCAATAGACACAAAGACATAAGCGAGGGGGGTTGCAGTAGCGATTAAAAATGATCTTGTGACACTTAGCGTGGTTGATTCGAATTTTCCATCGCGTGTGATAGTGTCAATATGCCGTTGGATCCGATTTATTTTAGAGTATAAAATCTGACTTGAAAAATTATTATTTTCATTTATTATTCTGGCTTAATATGTAACTTGAAACTTTTTGATTTTATTTATTTTTATCTTTTCGCTCGCTGTTCGCTTCAGCTAACCCTAACGTGGACGCCATATTCAGAGGGATGATTCCACAAAGTGTAACATCTTACATTTAGTTTCAAAATTTTTGGTTTTTTATTAATTAAAAATCAACGGTAATTAATTTCGATTTTTGAAGTTCTTCAGACCCTCGGCTGTTTTTAAAGACGCCTGTATGTAAAATTTCACGATCGTTGCTCCTAAACTGTGGATTTCTATACAATTACAGAGATACAAACATTCATTTTTATATATTAGATGTTAAAAGAAATTGTAAATCTGAAGTTTTCTGAGGGTAAAAGTTTCTGTAGACCCTTACACAGTGTGAGAGTTAGAAAATACAGTACCACCCATTAACAGCTGTTTACAAATACAAAACAGTGTAACCCTTCCAGGCATTCAATAAATTTGATTAGCGTATGTCTCTGTTTAGCTTTGCCTTCTTCGTCATAGGTTCATCTCATGTATTCCGGTAAGGAAACTGAATGGTTATGTATTTGTAAGATATTTCTTTATCCCGTAGACTGTTGTCCTCTGTATCAAAAAATGAGAAAAAGTTTAGTCTATAGTTAGTTAATGGCACCTACAGTGGAATTCCTGCAGCCAAGATTTCATCACCTTTAAAAACGAACTTTTTGTCCGATAGCACGAATGAAAATCAAAAAATTCTTATCTATATGGCAAGCGCTTTGCGACGATAATTCAAAAATTAATATTGTCAGCTTTTACTTTTGCTACTTATTTGTAACGACCAGTTTCAGTTCATCCTATTCTTAGGGGAGAGTCATTTATTTTATTTATTTTTATCTTTTCGCTCGCTGTTCGCTTCAGCTAACCCTAACGTGGACGCCATATTCAGAGGGATGATTCCACAAAGTGTAACATCTTACATTTAGTTTCAAAATTTTTGGTTTTTTATTAATTAAAAATCAACGGTAATTAATTTCGATTTTTGAAGTTCTTCAGACCCTCGGCTGTTTTTAAAGACGCCTGTATGTAAAATTTCACGATCGTTGCTCCTAAACTGTGGATTTCTATACAATTACAGAGATACAAACATTCATTTTTATATATTAGATGTTAAAAGAAATTGTAAATCTGAAGTTTTCTGAGGGTAAAAGTTTCTGTAGACCCTTACACAGTGTGAGAGTTAGAAAATACAGTACCACCCATTAACAGCTGTTTACAAATACAAAACAGTGTAACCCTTCCAGGCATTCAATAAATTTGGTTAGCGTATGTCTCTGTTTAGCTTTGCCTTCTTCGTCATAGGTTCATCTCATGTATTCCGGTAAGGAAACTGAATGGTTATGTATTTGTAAGATATTTCTTTATCCCGTAGACTGTTGTCCTCTGTATCAAAAAATGAGAAAAAGTTTAGTCTATAGTTAGTTAATGGCACCTACAGTGGAATTCCTGCAGCCAAGATTTCATCACCTTTAAAAACGAACTTTTTGTCCGATAGCACGAATGAAAATCAAAAAATTCTTATCTATATGGCAAGCGCTTTGCGACGATAATTCAAAAATTAATATTGTCAGCTTTTACTTTTGCTACTTATTTGTAACGACCAGTTTCAGTTCATCCTATTCTTAGGGGAGAGTCAAAACACGGCCCAATTTTCTGCTGAGAACAATCTGTTGCCTTAAAAAATCTCTCGAGTCCTTAAGCAAAATTATTTCCAGCCCTGAAGTAAAGCTATGATTTGAGTAGATTTTCTTTAATGAGAATTTATTTGTTTCTCACTTTACTGAAACTATTGTCTGGCATCTTCACCAATTCTGGATAGTTTTCTTCAAGAAAATACATACGTGAAGGTATGATTTAAGGGGATCCGGGACACATTTAAAAAAAAAATATTTATTGAGATAAAATTTGAATTTTTTGTGATGGTTAACCATGTAATTTGTATCACGTCATAAAACTTCTCAAACTGTTTTTTAAAAAATTTTAAAAAAATGGAGTAATTTAAAATTGTTAGAACTCGAAATATTATTTATAGAATTTCAAAATTTTTTCATTTAATTAAACATAAATATATAAGTTTTAATTATGATTCAGCATTTTTTAAAATAGTAATTTTAAAAAAAATAAAAAATATTTATATTAAAAATTACAAAAATATGATATAACTTATATTTAAAAAATCATATTTTCAAAAGTAAATGTTTTCTTTTTCAAATTTGCTGAATCAAAATTAAAGTAAAGTAGTTGAAAAAGACATGTTCTAAGTTTCAACCATTTATCTTTAACAGTTGTTGACTTATAACAATTTAAATACGAGAAATGGGAAGAAAACCCATCATGCAGAAAAACGCACTTACAGGTTTAAACAACGCTTGGCTACTATTAGAATGTTGAAAAAAAATAATAATTTCTCCTATTCTAATTAAGATAGAAAAAATTAAGATGATTTAAATGTCATTTTAAGCATAAACGATCACAGAAATTTTTAATGCCATAATATTTTTTTCGAAAATTCGAACAATTTTGTGTCCTGGGCCCCCTTAATCACAGTAATCGGAAACAGAAACGATCTTTTTTCTTACCTTTAATTATTATAAATGGCCAGTTTCTGGAAATTACGAAAATTTTTGCCGTTTATTTCCTTGTATACAGAATAAGAGAAATGTTGTGGAATTGAGTTGGTGAAGAAGAGAGCGTGCATTTCTTGTTCGTAATTTAAGCAGAAAAATTTTATTGCTCCCATTTTGTAGTGTTAGGTGCCAACAAATGAATTCAGATATTGTGAAAGAAATATTGTTCCCTATCGTGAAAATTAACTAGCAGGGGTTAACTTTTACAACAAGAAGTTAACTTTTTAAAACAAGATGATAGGCTGTATTCAGATTCGTTTAGAACACAACTCGCTTTCCCAATATCAAAGCACTTCTGTGGAATAAGTTTTTTCCTTTACTTTCTCTTCTTGGCCACTTTAAGTAACCACAGAGATCTGGAGTTGTTCTGTTTCATTTACTGGTGGTTCCACTCTAAAACATGATAATAGCAATTTAAACATTTTGTCTCAGTTGCCTGCTTGGTGTCTTAAATGGACAGTATCTTTCGAACTTCTCTTTTTTATTTTAAAATTGTGCGTAGACATACTCTTTTGGTTCTGATATAATTTTTTCAAAGGTATCAAGCATTCATGAGGGAAGTATACGTAAAGAAATAATTTGTTCTCCACTAAAATTTAAGCAGGACTTTATTACTAAACATATTTATTGTTAAAAATAAAATAGGTAAAAATTTAAAGTGGGAAAGTCAAATGTGACAAACATTTTAAGAAACGGGATTCGTCAATTTTTTCAATGAAATAAAATTTAAGGCCCTTGTATGTTTCGATATATCGAACCTGCTATATAAGTGTTATACTTCCTTTTTTTAAATACAAAAATGTATTTGTCATTTAATTTGTATTTGCATTTGCAAGCATTAGTTGTAGCAGATTTGAATGAAAGTTAAAATATATATATACTATAAATATATATATATATATATATATATATATATATATATATATATATATATATATATATATATATATATATATATATATATAAATGTATATAAATGTATATAAATGTATATATATATACATATACATATATACAGGGTGTCCCAAAACGACCGCATAAACTCTGCACAGCTATTTTCCTCGTTGGGAGTACATAAAAACTGCCCAAAGAAGCGTTCCTGCACGATCCATAGTTTACTAGAAAAATACGAAAAACAAAGTATGACGTCACTGCCAGTGCAAGAAAAAACACTTTATTGAACATACCGACAGCATGCACAATTTAAAGCAGATGTTCAAAGTGTCCGCCGTGCATGTCGAGACAGACTTGAGCACTCCGTGGAATGGCTGTCATCACACGTTGCAGCATCGCGGGGTCCACCGAAGTACAAACAGCATGCAGACGAGCAACTAAGTCCATTTGTGTTGTCACTACGTCTCGATACACCAGTTCCTTGATATGGCAGCATAGAAAAAAATCCAATGGTGTAAGATCTGGTGAAAGTGGCGGCCATAGAACCGGACCCCCACGTCCGATCCAACGGCCGGGGTATTCCATATCTAGCCAACCAAGTACAGGATCAGAAATGCGCCGGAATCCCATCATGCTGGAACCAAAGTCCCTGTATTGCCGCTAATGGTATGTCATCGTGGAACTCTGCTAAGACCTCATTGAGAAACAACAAGTACGACTGTCCCGAGAGCCGTCCAGGCAACAGATATGGTCCAAGCAGGCGATCCCCGAGTATGCCGGCCCACACGTTAAGAGACCAACGTTCCTGATGTTTCTGCGGCCGGATTGCATGCGGATTGACCTGGGACCACATATGGCTGTTGTGATGGTTGAATACCCCATCACGAGTGAAACGTGATTCATCAGTCCACAGGATATGTGCAATGAAACAATTATCTGTGTTCTGTTGCTGCAACAGCCATTCACAGAAGGCCACGCGTTTCTGAAAGTCATCTGGTTTCATACCTTGCACGGTTGTGTACCGAAATGGGTGTAGCCTCTCAGACCGTAAAAGACTGTGCACAGTACTTTTACTCGAAGTCATCTCACGGGCTAATGTGCGTGTGCTTACGTAGGGCGTCTCTTCTACCCGCTGCAGTATTGCATCCGCCTGTGCTACCATCAGGCCGCTCCGCGGTCTTCCAGTATCATGAAGATTGGCTGTTTGGCAAGACGCTTCCCGTATTTCGCAGTCTGCCGTCCAGCCTACGGATGACGTTGACATCGGGAGGACGGCGGGACGGATATCGACGGGCATACTACCTAGCAGTTCGTAAGGCATTTACATTACATCGGCCGTACAACAAGTACATGTCGCAGTAGTCACGAATGTAGTACATGGCCACCATACGAAGACTACCGGTATCTGCAAGATGCAGCCTTTTAAATACCAGTTCAACGGCAGCTTAACGTCATTCCATGGCGCGCGGGTATGCATGACGGGATATGCGCTGCGAACGTTTTAAACATTATCGTCTAGAAAGATATGCAAATATTGTTGTTGATATGTCCAATATAGTGTTTTTTTCTTGCAACGGCAGTGACGTCATACTTTATTTTTAGTATTTTTCTCGTAAACTATGGATCGTACAGGAACGCTTCTTTGGGCAGTTTTTATGTACTGCCAACGAGGAATCTAGCTGTGCAGAGTTTATGCGGTCGTTTTGGGACACCCTGTATATATATATATATATATATATATATATATATATATATATATATATATATATATATATATATATATATATATACATATATATATATATATATAAAAGACATATATGATAGAGAAAAACCAGTATGAGAACTAAAACTACTTGCAACCTGGAACTAAAAACATGAAAAGATAAGAATGAAAGAGGTTATTGACAGCATCTCTTCATCAACGGTGTCGATACTGTCTAAAAACCTATGGATTGTTTCCGATAAGTAAGATCTAAACAATAAAGATACTTAGACACCGTATAATCCATGCGAAACTGTAGAATTGGATAAAGAGTTACTTATCCATAGAACACGAAGCCTGGCGCTAGACAGAGTGGAAGTTAAGAAAAGGTAACCGCAAGATGACTGATGTCACAAAACTTTCTGCCAAGGAGCAAATGGAAACACAGAAACTGACCTACTATGGAGACAGTGTTTTAGGACAATTAAACCTTAATTAAAAGAGTTTTTATGATTATTTTATTTTTATTTTATTTTAACTTAATCTATTAATATTATATATATATATATATATATATATATATATATATATATATATATATATATATATATATATATGTATATATATATATATATATATATATATATATATATATGGTGTTTTTCAAAACATTGAAAAACAAAATGCTATAAATACCAACATTATAGCAAACGGATAACACACCTATCTATGCCCCATCGTCTTTAACTTAAGAACAATCAATAGAAGATTTATAAAAGCTTTTTCAAAATAAAAATGTCCAGTAAAAGGAACTTACACTTCCTCAGCGAGTCAGAGAATGACAATTTCAAAACACTTTCTGAAAAACTAATATATCGCAATAAAATACTTTCCACAATCTAATAAATGAATAGCGAAATAATAAAATTTGAGCGTCATATGAAAGTTACTATCAAAAGTTGAAAGCTGTAACTCGTAAAGAAGTTCCCGAAGAGAAGCGTTTTACTGAAGGATGACAAGAAATACAAATTATTGCCCTGGAACATCTCTGAAGGGGGAGAACTTGTTGCAATAAAAGATTATAGCCTTTCTTTACTGTTGACAGTGGTGCATAAGATAAGGTGAAACAAATAAATTCTTGCCTTTATTTTATGGTTGCATTATGTTCTTACGTTTAGATTTATAAACGTGTGGATTGAAGTTGCGAAAGACTGTTATTTTCGAAGTATACGGGAATGTAAAGTATGCTGAAATCCACCCGAAGAAAGAAAATGGAGTTCGAAAGTTTGGATGAATTAGATATACAGTGTTATGTATAATTTGATGAAAAAAAATAGTTGTAATATTATCATTTTGTTACTTTTTACAAAAAAGTTTTACAATTTTTTTTTACAAAATTGCTTTTATATAGTGAGTTAATAATTTTAAAAACCATATATTTGTGAGATATGTGGATTTTGTATTTAGTTTCGAAGCAATTTATTCACGATTTATGCATAATACATGGGATTTAAGAGTTTTTATTAATGGAATAAAAAAAACTTACACAACCAAAAACATTATTACTGTGTGTTTCTGCACTGTAATTTTGTACCCCAAAATTCCGTAAGCCCTAAAAAATAATGACTTCTTTACACTTAAATAAACTGCTTTAGTATATTTCGGAGTATCTTTCTAGCTTTCATCAGTACCCAGTCAGGTAGTTAGTAATAATGGGAATCAATAACGAAGACTTCGATTCTATGTAAAAACACTAACATACTCAAAGTAGATGAAACTGACTCAGAATAAAACATTGTAATGCCGATATAGTATGATTTAATGCTAGTAACTGAAGTTGGATGTTGCTTTTCCCTTTTAGAATTATATCACGTACATTTGAAAGATACACTCTAGTGAAAACAAGATGCTATAACAAATTTTTAAGTACCACAGATTCCTATTTGTTACTGATATTACATCCAAATGTACTCTGTTGGGATATTCAATGCTCATTCCTCGTTTGTCGCCAAAGGCTGCGTAGAGCTCAGCCATTGCTAAGGTTGGCGCACTTACGTCTGCACTTCCCCTGTTGTCTCATTCGCGTGCGAATGTGTTTACATGAGGGGTCAGTAATTAGGCGTTCCTCGTTTTAAACCTTTTACTAAATATGTATAGTTGGTGCTGTAAATAAAGCTTAATGTTACAACTCTGCTAGTCATTTTTCCTAATAACCTAACATACTCTTTAGATAAGGATTTACTATTTTGACTTTTCTGTCTTTAATGGTGAAAAATCTTTTTGTGCCGTTATAAACACAAATATATTTCCTTTTAATTCCCAATAACATTTATTTTAGGTAAGAACACATCGAAAGTTAATCGGACAATTAAAATATACCTTAAGATCAAACTTTATGGTCGATTATATTAACGTCAGATTTAAAGCATTGCCAGTGGAATATTAAGTTTGTTTGAGGTTATATTTTAAAATTTAAAATGCAGTTAAAATGTAAGGTATTATTGATCGTATAAAACATAATTTTTATTTTATAAGATTTTAAAATTTAGACAAAATATGGACTTAATTTCTTCCATAATTTATTCGTACTTGGCTGCTCTCCCAAAACTTCTAAAACATAAATAAAATATAAAATCAAATGGACAAATAGACAGTTTGTTTTATCCTTTATTTTTGTGTGCATCTAAAAAGAGATTAAGAAAAAAACAACTTGAAAATTCAACTATGATTGAAGAAATGCACCTAGACAGAATACCTAATGAGAAATCCTACTACTAAACAAATTATGAATTCTAATTTATATTTTTCACCCCAAATAAATGGTAATTCATCAAGAGGCACTTATATGGCTAGGTTCAGATCTATTTTCTTTTCCAAACAGAATAAGCCTCGATTATCTGAACAACATTTATTGACTTCTTAAACGTATAACGCTTTATACGGTCTTGGGGGAATCATCCTACATTTCAATTATTCTTCCTACTCCTTGAATCAACTTCCTTGAATCGCACATGCATTTTGTTCTTAAAATGCTCGCTTGTTTAAAGGCTTATTAACAAGAAAATTTTAAAACAAAAACGACAAAAATACAGTCTGATTCACAATGAAAATTAAAACTTCAGTATTTATATATAAATGTATAGAGAAATTTATCAAATACGGCTTTAATTCTAACTATTAAGGGTTACGCTTAACATACACCTTTGAAACAAATTTTGAAAGAAAAAAAAATTTTTTTTCGTTTATGGAAAAGTTGGTTCTTACTTAAAATTTTGTATCCATCGACTTTTTCTGAAAATATTCTACAGTTTTTAGCTTTTAAATTATCACAATTTATGTTTTAGATTTCCAGATTTCTACTTTACAACTTTCCGAAGGTTGAGATCGAAATTTAGTTAATAATTAAAGACCGTCTGAAATCTAAATTCATACAAGCAGATTGATTTTACTATTCCAGAGAAATGTCCTGGAAATAACCTAATAGATAGACCGGTCTTTTCTCCCCACCGATTGTATATTAACATCCCTTGTATTCTAGGAACTTCTATTCTTTGGTATTCTAGGAACCGGAGTGAAAAATTGCTAATTAAGTTTCGAGACTTAGCGATTCTTTTACTTGTAAGGCTTCAATTCTATATCCTCCCCGGGGCTTAAACTACTCTTTTAGTCAAAATATCTGGTAGAAAATGAAACTTTCTGTCTTAAAAAAATCAGTTAAGAGATAAAATATGTTTTAAGCCAAAAAACATAGGCTTTGGGTGAAAAAAAGTGAATTTAATTGAAATGATCCTCATCACTGGTACACAGTTATTTGTTAACTTTCCATTAACTTTTCAATCGTTTCTATTTTAATGTTTTCATTTCCGTTTAAATTTAATTTAATGTTTATTAACTTACCTTGGACCGCCAGCCAGAGTTGACGCCCTGGATATGACATCTAATATATATATATATATATATATATATATATATATATATATATGTGTGTGTGTGTGTGTGTGTGTGTGTGTGTATGTGTGTGTGTGTGTGTAAGTAAGTAAGTAAGTAAGTGTAATACCCACGCCGCTGTAGGTATTTCGTTGATATTCGTAGCGCAAATGAGGCAAAAATATGTTGCTGTCGTAGCCATAGTGACGAGGGTTTATACACATACTTTTTAACATTGTCATTATTTTGGACACTCACTGTGAAGACGTACAGCTCATATTAACATATTACGGCGTTTTGACGTATTTTGAAGCTTCAAGTCACAAACAGTACAATTCCGGGCAAGCCGGAGCATTTCACTGCGTTTTACATAGTTGGATGTAGAAAAGACGCAGCGTGATAGATTTATACAGGACAGAAGGGTGAATGCACGGGATAACGTAGACGGACAGTCACGGAACAAAAAGCTGCGAAAAAACACTTGCTCACACTTTTACGCAGAGTTCAGCGCGTCGAACGCTAGAGCGCCAAAACCCAAAATAGGTTAACAGAGCTCATCTGACCTCGTGCGTCAGAAACCGAATGATCTCATGGAACCTCGTAGAAATTTCGAGAAGGATTGCATCATATTATTTTTGAAAACAACTCACTCTTTACACGTCCATTAAGGGACAATTTAGTTGGTTATTTCGGTTATCTTTACGTCATAATTTGAAATAGGGGGCTATATTTTAATAAAACAGTGTGTTTCATATATATATATATATGTGTGTGTGTGTGTGTGTGCGTATTTAAGGAATTAGGTTATTTCTTCTAGGAGGCACGATTAATTTATATTTTTCAGTGAAAAGATCTGCATGTTGTTATGTGACTAGTTATTTCCAAAATAAGACATTGCACAATATAAATTAAAAGAGTGAGTTAAATTAAAAGATAGGGATAATTTTTTATTTTGAATACCTACATACATCAGTTTAAATATTTATACGAGCTTACAATTTGGATTTATCTTCACCGTTAGACACTAGGAATAATTGTGATTGTTCTATGCGAATATCCATCATATTCTATGTTTACTTGACTTCTATTTTTTGCTCGATTTATAACTGTCTTTTAGAAATTTGATCTCTATCCCGCTACCTTTCCCCCTCCATTTTTTTTTGTTAAATCGAATTCTAGAAAAATTAAGATCTCGTAAGAAATAAATTGACTAAGAATTGTGTTTTGCGATCGATGTCATAGATAAAGTACATTAAAAGAAAACTAAAAGCTGTGCTTTATTTATTGAACTTTTCTCTACTTCTGACGATATTTATTTGATGCAGTTATTAAAAGAACGGGGAAATCAATACAATAATGACAAGTACATCCGATAATGAATTGTTTATGATGCTTTTGAAGAAAAGTCTATATTTCCGATAGGAAAATTAAGAAAAAAAAATAATCACGTTTCTGATTTTACGAATAAAGTAATGAACGTTTTGAATCCGTGATTTATCTATGAGGGGAGAAGGCAGCGCATTCTCAATCATGAAAATATTGCTAGAATTAAAAAATATTGAAATGAAGTGATGGAAAAACTGATTAAAATTTATCGATATAAGCAATTTTTCGCGAGAAATTTCTCAATCAATTTCGATAAGATTAGAAATGTCGATTTTTATTATCTGTATACTTATGCAAACTAAATATTTTCCAAAACATTGTCTGACAAAATTTTATGCACTAAAAAGAATCTGTCCATATATATATTCAATTTAGGTCAATGTCAGTTTTAGAAGTTTTAAAGTCTCTGGCTTACCCTCAATTATTACACATTCAAACAGCAGGTACCTAGTCTGTACTAACATACCAATCATTTGTAATAATAGCTTTCCAGATTTTCAGTTTGAATTCACTTTGGACGACAGTTGGGGACATATAAATGTAGTTTTTATTCTATAGAATTTTATTGATGGCTATTGAATTTAACTGTCAAGCGTATTGTTTTTAACAGGAAAAAATATAGTTAGTTAAGTTAAAATGATTAGCTCAGTTCAAATATGCATAAACATTTTAAAGAAAACGATAAAAATGCACACACATGCTTGTAATCTGTTTATTTTTATTATCACCTACCTCAAAAGATCTGTCTTTCTTTATTTCCCTTCCAAAAAGCTCTAGAACTTAAAGTATGGAAGCTTAAAGAGGGGTCTCTCTTTGCTTTTACATAAAACGTAACCTTTTAATTCTCTATATTCACTAAGTGACGCCGATCAACTCGTTTTCAAACAAACCTCAAAGGGTTTCCAATCTTGTGTAATGCTGGCAGTTTGTTTGTAACTCCATTAACCTTTATTATTATGCCCTTCAATTCATCGTGAACTGAAATGGGGCAGTGGGAATTCAGTCAACATTGTTCAAAAAGACGTTTTTGTATTAGAAAATGTTGTATCTCATGAATTCATCTACTCCGTTTGAATACATATTTATATATAGAATGCATCAAAACATGGTCCTTATGAATGACTAGACTTAATCACATTAGAGGATTGGGAGGCATTAAATACCATCATAAAGCTCTGTTTTCGGGGGACAAATACTTTAAGAATAACTAAACAACACAGATAACAGGAGAGAAAGTATGCAACTCTGATTATATCTTTAACATACACAGATATACACAAATATACACATACAATTGGAGAGAAAGTATGAGACTCTGATTATGTCTTTAACATTATGTATATTTACATATATTTGCAGATAACACTTGAAATACACCTGAGAAAACAAAGAATGTTTATTGGGCAAAGATTGTCATAGAAATAAAATGGGTGAATTTCCTGGATTCGTTCATTAATTTCCTAAGAGAAGGATGAGGTTCACTTTGCTTTTCGTTTTGGTACACCCACAGGACTACACGTCCTCCAGAGTACGGAGAATCTCGACTAGTGGTTTCTATTGAAAATCAAGATATCTGTCCACTGTTCTGTCACATTTTTTCCCATAGCACTCCCTTTTTAAAAATCTTCATTGGAGTCTACTCATACAACGAGTGTATGTAGAGAAATATATACTGTGTTGTTGTTGCTTATGTTACTTGACCGACAGCGACATCAGATCAAGTCCCAAAGGCTATGGGCGATGACGGTGCGGCTCCTGCTTTGACTGACACCACAAGGGTCGTAGTCCGACTTGGCCAAAGGACCAGACTCGTAATTTTGAACCGAGTCAAATAACGAGAGCAGAACGCTTGATCCTGCACCTCCAGAGGAAATTTTGAGAACTTGGAAGACATTGCAGTCACGACAGATTTTACGTGCACCAGCCGCCATTAGTGTACACGGCAATGGATTTGCCAGCGATGATCATCGAAACAGTGACTTTCACATCACTAGCCCGCTGCCCTTGCCAACTGGGCCACTGCGTCCCTGCGCGAGAAATATACTGTTCCTGATCTGAAGAAATTTTAAAATCCCGGAGCAGTTTCTGAGAGAAAAGCAGGACTAACGCAAAAAGCCAGATAGGTGATCCAACTGAAACAGAATTTTTACAGACTTCGAACGGGTCGTGTCATGTTCCGTACAAAAACTTAAGATATAGTATGGAATTCTTTGAGATATTAAGCTGTAGGACTAATTAGTGAATTTTAATAATATTGGCTATCAAGATTAGTATGAAATAGAAATAGTCTCTTCAATTTAGCATTAATAATAAGGAAGCAAAATTATTTTCAGACGGATATTCCACTAAATGTACAATATATTTTTTACAACGAATAATACAGTATAGTGGGAAGTCAGCATAATTTCAATAAAGTGTTGAACATTGCATCATTGCAGTAAAACTTCAAAATACGTAACCGTAATCTATAATTCCTCAGTTATTTCTGTAAGTGAAGCAAAGATATTAATGAGTAGTCCCTTTATTTCGACTTAAGGGGGCTCGGGGTGCCTTGTGTGGATGACGGATCTGTACCGTTTGTTCAGCATCCTCGGGCCCTACATGAATGCAAAATGGCACCGAATCTGGGAAATTAACCCTCGGCTGCGAGTACAGGTATTGCTCCGTAGCTTCCGGTCGTCAGTTTGAACAAGGCGTATAAGCGAAAGCTGTGGTCGCTGTAATTTATGAATACTTATTTCGTCTTAAACACATTGTTGACCGGTTCCGAATAAACTCGCATTTTTACAAGCAAATGTTGAAGACAATTTAAGGAAAAGGAAAGTCATATTGGAAAAATCGTCACGTTTTATGATTTAAACAGTGAACCTCAGAATCTCTATATTTCTGAAAATATAAATGCATCTCAAAATTTCAGCCTTTTCCAGTGACTTGCATATACACTGCTGGCCACCCAAATTGCAACACCAAAGAAAGACAAGAGAAATCACAACAAAATTTATTTTGTAGATAACATATTGACCAAGTATCAAATGATTAAATTTATAGACTTCCGTGAAGTGTGGTTCCTGCCAAAATCAGTAGCCAGAGTAGCCGCCATTGTTGGAGATCACCGCTGCCACACGCCTCGGCATTGATTCAAAGAGACTTTGGATGAGTTCTTTTGGTACAGCAGACCAAGCAGCTTCCACACGTTGCCAAAGTTGATCTGCTGTGGAAGCTGGGGATGGAATCTGGGTCAATCGTAGAGCAACCATGGAGCACATGTTTTCTATCAGCGAAAGATCCGGAGAGCGAGGCGGCTAGGGAAGCAATTCAATCTGGCGATTGACGAAGAACCGTTGGACAATGCTTGCCACGTGTGGTCGCGCATTATCCTGTTGAAATATGGCTGTGGGCAAGCCCTGAAGGTAAGGAGGAAAACTGGCTCCAACACCTCGGAGATGTAGCGCTGGCTGTTTAAAGTACCGGCAATGCGTACTAGAGGTGTGCGAGAGTGATATCCAATACCGCCCCATACCATAATACCCGGTGCAGGACCAGTGTGGCGGTGCATAACGCAGCTGTTCAGCATCCTCTCTTCACGGTGTCTCCAGACTCGAATGCGACCATCGTGGTGTTGCAGACAGAAGCGTGACTCGTCGGTAAAGACAATTTCATTCTATTCTGCCGTCCACATCCTTCTATCATCGCACCATTGGCGGCGGAGACGTCTGTGGTTCTGCGTCAAGGGTAGACAAAGCAATGGACGTCTTGCGGACAGACCACTCTGCTGTAAACGGCGTCGAATGGTACGCGCAAACACTGGATGATGCGTTACAGACTGCATGTGCTGTGCTATGGTTCGTGATGTGACTGAGCGATCCGTCAATGCCATGCGCACAATTTGCCTGTCATCACGTGAAGTGGTGCGCTGAGGTGGATGCGATCGAACACGCCGGTCCGTCGTACAGTCCTACATCCAACGATCACATATCCGCATTACAGTTGTTTGGTTTCGTCCTACACGACTACCGATTTCCCTGAAAGATAATCCACAATCTCAGTAGGCCACTATCCTTACTCTGTAGAACTCGGATACTTCATCAAAAGATGATCGTTGTTTTCGACGAGGCATAATTGATTGTTTTTTTGAAAAAAACACAAGAAAAACACAATTGCCGAACTTGAAATCGTCGAAATCTCCAAGCCTTAAATAGCGCTTTGAAGTGGTGCCACAGGCGCCCGTGATGCGCTCTGCGCTGAAATTCTAATCATTTGCATATCTCACCTCCGCTAATGCATGTTGTAAATTTCATGTTATTTGCATGTTTCCTTCAGGGTGTTGCATTTACAGTGGCCAGCAGTGTATATATTTTAAAAAATTATCGGTTAAAAATGTGTTAATATATTTGGAGTCCAATATTCTAAATAATTCCTAACATTTAACACTAGTAAGACGGGTTTTTTTTACTAAATAGACTGAACGCCGTCATTCTGATGGTTAAAAATAAAATCAAGAATTTAAAATATTTAATGTTTTTTGTTTTTTAATTGGTTTAATACTTTAAATTTTGAACCACTTCATACCAATATATAATAAATTAGTATATATTTAGATATATTTTTATGCAGATATGCCGAGCTGTCAACCTGGTATGGTTTATCCGTAAAAATATATGCATGGTTTGTGCAGTCCTTATTTTTCAACACCAATATTTCCGAAGAGCGAATATTTCTATTTTTGCAAATGGGGAATGAGACGAAAAGTAACTAACATTTTTCCGGTATCATTTTAAAGGTTTCTTCTTGTTTTCTATATTGCTGTCATATTTACGGCTTTCACTCTTAGTAGGTATACAACACATTTTCTCCTCCTCTTTACTATCGAATGCAATTTTGTAAATGTGTGTGCATATTTCGCGTAAAATTAGAAAAAGTCATAAAATTTCAGAAAACTGAGGACATAAATACAGACATTGCGCTCAAAAGTATGTCCCAAACTGTCAAAATGACGGCAGTCGTCTTTCTATTGTTAAATTATATTTGTAATAAATACATAATTATTTAGTACATAAATGAAAAAAATGACATTTGGTCCAAATAGTCTTATTTAACAAAAAATACATTTGAAGGAAAAAATCATGAAGTTTTGAATAAATGAATTAATTTGAATGAATTCTTTTTGAATGTTCCAATTTAGTAAATGCATAGGTTCAAGAAAATGTTTATTAAAAATTGTCACAATAATCCGTCCAGAAATAATCCGTCTTTCACAAGTTCTAGGGACTCCTAAAATGTCCCAGGAATAATCTATATTCAGGCTCTAGCATAGCGTAAATGTAACAAAGAAAGGAAACATCAAAAAAGAGACAGCCAATATCGCATACAGGAAGGTACATGTCGAAGTGAGAAAGTAATCATTTAATGAATTTCGGTAATCTCTCACCAAGCTAATCATAAGAAACTCAGCAAATATTATGTATTCGGCTCACGTTCGAAGGGAATGCGACATCTGAGTCTCTATGCGCTTTTTCGCACCTTTTAGGGAGTAATGAACTGAATTGACTTAGTGAAGAACTAAAACGATGTACAAAAGTTTATAGTGCATTTTTTCTTTTGACGTACAGTGGCTAAGAATGCATTCGGTTGTGTTTCGAGTAGATAAAAAGGATATGATATAAGTGATACAAGATATTGCATTAAAAATTAAATTTATTTAATATAGTTAAGGGAAAAATATTTGCTTCGTTTTCTACAAAAATATTTCATTCCATTGAAATATTGCACTTTTATTTTAAATATGGATGCTACAAATAAAAATTGTGACATGTTATACAGAGCGTTGACACGAAGTGTTTAGTGCTTCTGCACATATATGCTTTCCTAAAAATTGGTTTACAAGCATTTTATATTCATGTCATATTTTTTCTGTATTATGGAACACTAAATGCTTTCCTTCCATTGCTAGTATAAGAGAACTTGTCTTTTTTCCAAGTTTATTGTTCCAATTTATATTCTGTTTCTTTAATTTTATTTTGAAAACCTGGTATTCAAAGGCATACGGAATTTTAATTTTTGTAGTTTAACACATTGATGAAGATATTGACCTCAAATATTGTACTGCTCCTGAATGAAGTACACTGCGACAGCTAAGCTCCTAATTTTTCCTCTCCAAGGCTACTGTGTTCAATACGTACACATGTAGTTACTCTTCATTCCTATTCTAAGATAACAGTATAACTAAAAGAAATACTCTCCATGAAATGCACACATTTTTACGAGGGCAATATGTGTCCTTTCTCCCCTGGTTATCAAACCTTCTCAATCCCGATTTATCAAAAGTGCTCTCTCATTTTCCTCATCAAACCTTCCAAATTTTCTTGCCAAACTTTATATTTTATCAATGAGAAAATATCAAAAATATCCTTTTTTCTGAGGGAATACTATAAATAAATGAAATACCCTCCATTAAATACACACATGTTCACAAGGGCCATATGCATCATCTCCCCCTCGTATTTTGTATTTTAAATTACGCCCGCCATCGTCTTCTCAGACACAAGGCGTCTTGCAGTCCAATACAACAGGGAGGTGGCTCCAGAAAGGAGGAGAACACCAAAGTCACCACAAGAGCGAACCTCAAGTAGGGAGGGGCAGCTGAAAAGATGCTCCCCGGTCATGTGCATAGTTTTTCTTAATGGGCAGAATGGACAATCAGCTAGTTTAATTCTATATAGATGGGCCTGCAAGTAATCATGTCCGGTGATGACTCTAAAACACGTCACTCCCTCGACTCTGGGGAGGAGGGAAAATTCAGCATGTGTCTGGTTATCAAGTAAAAAGCCCAAGATTTTCCATCATCTAAATCTTTAAGAGTAGAAATTATTTTGTGCAGGATATTGCTTCTGAAAAGTGTCTGTCATTTCGAATAGAAGTCGGGAGACAAGGTGGATGTAGCGTCGAAGCCTCCTTAGCCAACATGTCGGCTTGCTTATTGCCATAAATGTCGCAATGGCAAGGAATCCATTGGAGGACGACCTCTTTTCGAGTACTAAGAAATGAGTCTATACGCTGTTTAAATTCAAACTCGAGTTCTGATGGGTATTGACTATAGTCAGTAATGGCCTGAATTGCAGCCTGAGAGTCAATGAAGAGAACAATGATGGGTCTCACCAATAGCTCAAGGGCCATAAATATTGCAAAAATTTCGCTGCCGAAATTATCCGTCCAGGCACTGAGTCTCACCCTCTTTTCAAACCTAATCTCACTCCTTGTTATCAAAACTGCTCTCTTCCCTACCTTAACGAACCCTCTAATATTTCTTACCAATTTTGATATTTTATGAATAAAACATTGTTAAAAATATTACTACATTCAAACATATTAGTTTACAGTTGAATAACTGGCACCCAAAGCTTATATTTTGTTTTCCTATTCTTATGTTATGTATAAAATATCTCTTCAAAGGAAACATCAAATAGAGGCAAATTTAATTTGGGATCGGAATATGTTGTCGATTCAATTAATACAACAAAAGAAAATTATATTAAAAAATAAAGAATCTAACAGTAGATAATGCTTTCAACAGTATAAAACGCTTGTGGGTGTTGGCAAAGACCGATTTTGCGAAGAAATATTTTTGCGATTTCATTTCTTTCTTATGCTCTTTTTGGTTAAGTATTATTATTTAAAAAACAAAAAATTGAAAACAACTTTTAGTATCGTTTTTTGTAACAATACAAGCTGAGTCTGTTCAGTAGTTTATTAAATAATTTAGTAAACATGCTCCAAACAGAAACATCTTTAAATAATCCTTTCTCTATTACAGCTGCCTGAGTACCGAAATCAACAGGACCCTGACAACAATTTTGATTCAGCCGGAAATTTTGGAGTGTAACAGAATTTTAAATCTGATTGAGAACAGAGCATTGATCTTATTTATAACTTCTATGTTTCAAACAACTCGTGATTGTGTTGCAGAATGAAATTTTCCCCATTAGTACAAAATATTGATTGCATAAATATCAAATGATTCTCTATTTGACTGTACTAAAATCGTAGAAACCAATGATCATATAATCTGGTTTGAGAATAGCAATATTGACGTTTGAGATGACAACAGCTTGTGAAAGAAGTATCATTACATGCCCTAAACGCTTATGTTGAAAAAGTTGGATACAAATATAATAATCCAAAAATTAATCTCAGTCTTGGCAGAAGATGCGAGTACATGGAAGAATTTGAGTAAATATCAGCAGAGGGAGATTAAGACTGAAAGAAATGCACATATCTATCTTATTAGACGACATTGGTAAAGGCTTTGTAAAACATTAGTACCGTACAGAGCAACACATTTTAAAAATTGGTGAAGGTTTTGTAATACTTGTAAATTACAATCTTACAGAGCAAGACATTTTGAAAATTGGTGAAGCCACTGTAGCAGATTAGTATCCTACAGACAATGACATTTTTATAGTTGGTGAACGCTTTCTAATAGATTACTATCCTACAGAGAATGAAATTTTGAAAAATTGGTGAAGGCTTTGTAATAGATTGGTATCATATAGAGCAAAACATTTTAAAAATTGGTAAAGGTTTTGAAATATATTACTATCTTACAGAGCAAGACATTTTGAAAATTGGTGAAGCCATTGTAGCAGATTACTATCCTACAGAGCATGCCATTTTGAAAATTAGAGAAGTCTTTGTAATAGATTAGTTTCCCACAGCACAAGGCATTTTGGAAATTAATGAAGCTAATATAATTAGTGAAAATAAGGATAAGAAGGTTAGGAGATAAGGATGAAACAAATACTTAGAAAAATCTTCACGAGGCGAAAAACTAAAATGTGTCAAGGTGTTTCGACCAGATATGATTTAATACAGAGTTACATGGCTGAAGCATTTCGTTCCTTTTAAACATATGAAAATATTTAATACCATTATTCTTTTTATAATACGTGTACAACAGTTTATTTATTACACTCTAGGATAATATGTCAAGAAAATCATATTAACCTTTGCACTATATTAATTTTAAAATTTTAAAATCCACCAATATCTGTGAAAATTTCTATTTCCATTAGGTAATTTATTTTAGAACTGCTTCGCGCATACTAATTAAGATGGTATGTAATCAATTTTATCACTTTAAATTATTTCTGTGCTATTCCTCATAGTATTATTTTTGCCTCGTTTTTTATAAATTCATTTTCAACTATCCGAATTGAATATCTGTACTTCTTTATAAATAATAACTTCCGGTTATACAAGGAATCATTAATTGTACTCAAGAATTCATAAAAATGTAACTATTTTTTATTTCTATCCTTTGTCCTCTTAATAGTATGCCACTCAATTTCTATTACTTAAATTTTTTACAAAACGAAATTGTTTGGGAGGAACAAAGGCAGTTCAACGAATAAAAACGCATATTCTAGAATAATATGATATAGAGGAGAACAATCTCTATGCAATATACCTTTAGAATATAATTATATATTCTATGTTTTCGAGCGGAATAGAATTCAATAACTGGATGATAAACAAAATTTGTTTCGTAACCAAATTCCGAAATTGATGGATATTGGATTCATTTCTGAGATTATTTTGTTATGTTCTGGTTCATTTCGTGTACTGTTAAAATCCATCGTCATCTCGTTTAATCAATTACCTTCCTCTATTTAATGTAAATTTATTTTTCTGAGGATTATCATCTCATTGTTTTTTGACTCGGAAGACTTTCTATCGAACATCTGGAAATAGCAAGGTATCTATGTGTTTAGTTAAAACATATTTTGATTCTGTATTTATTCAGAACTTTGGTGCACCAACTTTATTGCATAGTATAAATGTTTAATGATAATAATTTCTGCTGTTGTTTTTGATAATGCCCCCTGGCCGGTATTGTTCAAGACCAGGACAATAAAGGCTTTATACGGCTGAGCAGTGCGGCTCAAGTTTACAATAGTACCACATTGTTGAGAGTTCGTTTTAGCTAGGTGCCACCTCAATTTTGACTGAAAACCCCCAAGGTTGACATCTGGGTGTTCGTACCCTCTCCCACCCTGTCTGACCTCATATAGGGACTTTCCGGTCTAATGATTTAACATGTCCATATCTAGCCTAGACACAAAGGTATTTAATGAATCTTGTCGGTATTTGAACCAAGCACAGTCGGTGACGAAATCCAAAGTGCTACCACCAGGCAGCCCCAGGTCCTATAATAATTTTTGAAATTTAGATTAATATAAACTTTTGTTTATATTCTAAAAATATAAGCTAACTTTTT
Organism: Dolomedes plantarius; assembly: GCA_907164885.2. Taxonomy (NCBI): domain Eukaryota; kingdom Metazoa; phylum Arthropoda; class Arachnida; order Araneae; family Dolomedidae; genus Dolomedes; species Dolomedes plantarius. The sequence goes on along the minus strand of OU015498.1, from coordinate 119,070,827 downwards.
CGCTTTATAATTGCAGATTTGTTTGCGTAAAATGTTGCAATATGTTTTCGTTCCTAAGTATTGGTATCTCTCTTTCACTTATTTTACTCTAACAAATGGCTTAAAACATAAGTTTTAATTTATACATTTTCAGAATATTAAAAAAATATGAAAGTACTCGAAACAAAGTGTGTATAGTTCTAGTCATTGATTCCTTGCTCTTACGATGTGACAGGAGCAGTTTCGATAATAGATTAAAACTCCATTTATCAACACCGGTAGACATCCTGTTATTACGATAACAGTTCACAGTGCATATATTCTAAGACAAAATTTTTCATTTTCATTCCAGATTTAAGATATTTTTACTTCATAACCTGAAATTTTTAACTGGGGACAGTATAGGAATGTGTTCTATTCATGGGCACTTATGTACTCTCTAAAAGTTTTCCAAAGGTGTTATGAACTTGACGTATGTCAGAACTTTGCTGCAAAGATGAATTACCATCGAAATTGTTTAAGCACGATTCCTTTATCAATTTTCATTGTAAATATATATATATATATATATATTGTTAGCTCTTCTTTTGCTAACAAGGCAAGCTTCTGGTTACTTAATAACGGAAGATCAACATGACATTATATTTAAAACGATAACAACAGTTTTATTTGAGGAATATAGAAAACAATTAGTGGCTGGCCGTCAACGTGCGACCGCCATCCATTACACATCGCTCTCTCTCTGTTACAATATTGCAGTGCGCATGCGCTCACATTCTTCGTGCGGTCTGTTACATGCTGCCATCTATTAACATAGAAAATTGCTTACATTCGGGCATCCTGACAGAGAATTGCCCTCAATTCGTACTTATAACACTACTAAAAATACAACTTAAACATTTAGAAATATAAACAATGTGCTAAAAAACAAAAATAATAGATGGTCTTCAAAGTCTTTTGGATAATGTCCTAATTGAGTCCTTCTTAGAGTTCAAGAGTTCTTGGGTAAAATTTAAAAAAGAATAAAAAAAACTATATTACCTGATCTTCGGAGGTTGTTATCTGGTGATGATTTGAACTAAGTTAAGGTGGTTCAGGAGGTTCTGCACTGGGAGCCTCGTTGTCTGAATCGTCATCGTCATCGTCTTCATATCGAGGTTTAGGCCATGGCTTGAGTTGACTGACGTGAGCTGTGGTGGTGTAAAATCGTCCTTTCTGCTTTTCCTTCAGCTGAGTAACTCTGTATGTGTCATTCGGCAGTGTTTCTGTAATTATCAGTGGTCCTCTATATTTCGCTTGCGTCTTCGTAGGTTCTCCTGTTGGTTTTGGTGGTCGTCTGACAACTACTATTTCTCCTGGTTCGTATGTTATAGTTCGACACCTTTTCTTGTCATAATCTTCCTTCATTTTTTGTTGCTTCTTTTCAATCTCTTTACGTGTTTTCTCTTGAATTTCTTTCGGGTCTTCCCATTTTTCTGCGTCTGCGTCTGCTACTTTCCTGAGGATACCATCATTGAATCTGGGCAAGTAGCCATGTAGCATCTCGAAGGGAGTTTTATCTGTGGTTTTGTTAACTACGTTGTTTAAATTTCTTTCAGTTTCTTTAATTCGTAAGTCCCAGTCTTTATGACGTTGGTCCTTCATTGATGTCGTTATTGTTGATAAGATGGTTCGATTAACTCACTCTACCATACCATTGCCTTGTGGATGTTGCGTAGAATTTAAGGTATGATGAATTCCGTTTTCTTGGCAGTATTGTTCGAACTGACGAGAGGTGAAGCAAGTGCCTCTGTCGCTTACAATTCTATCTGGTAATCCAAATTCTTCAACAAAATTTTTGAGAGCTTTTAAGACATGTAGCGATGAAGTATTCTTGACTGGAAAAAGTCGTGTGAATCTGGTGAAGTTATCAATTATTACTAGTAAGTCTTGATTTCTTCGAGAACTTTTCACAAATGGACCCAGATGATCCATGTGTATAAGTGAGAATGGTCGTTTTTCCTGGCTTAATGGGGTGCAAATAGCCTTGTTGTTTTCCTCCTGGTACTTTGTTCATCAGGCATTCAAAGCACATAGATATATGTCTTCGTAAGTAACGCTTCATATAAGGGAACCAATATAATTCTTTAATTTTGTTGGCAGTTCTGTCGACTGAAAAGTGTCCCATCAGATCATGGAACTTCACTGCGGTACTTTTCCTCATGCTTTTGGGGATTACATAAAGTAGCTTTTCTTTTCCCTTCTCTTTAACCTTTCTATACAGCTTATTTCCTTTAAAAACATAATTGCATATTTTCTGTTTGTCGTCACTTGCCCTTTCATACTCATCTTTTCGAAAAATGTCTATTAATTTCCTTAACTCTGGATCTGCATGTTGAATTATTAAAACTTGTTCTTCTTCACTAAGTGTAAGACAAACTTCTAGATTTCGTTCTATTATGCTTGTCATAGTATCTTCTGCCTCTAAAACTGGAGCTCTGCTCATCGCATCGACGTGACTCATCTTCGTACCCGGTCTATGCTTTACCTCTATATCAAATTCCTGAATCAAATCATACCATCGAGCTATCTGGGGATTCGTCGTTTTCTTCGAATTCATGTAGATCAATGCTTGGCAGTCAGTAACAATTGTAAACTTAATTCCAAGGAGATACTGTCTTAATCTGTCAAGTGTCCATACAATGGTCATTAATTCTAGCTTACTTGAGTGGTAATTCTTTTCTACATCAGTTGTCTTCTTACTTACGCAATACACCAAATGCCATTTTCCATCGTCTCCACGTTGAAGTAGCATTCCGCTTAATCCATCTGAACTCGCATCTGTGTGTACTTCCGTCTCTAATGTGGGGTTATAGTGAGCTAAAACTGGTTGATTACTAAGAATTTCTTTCAAAGCTTTAAAAGCATTCTTCTGTTCTTCTTTCCACTCAAAATCTTTATTTTTCTTAGTTAATCTACTCAATGGTTCGGCCTTCTCCGCATACTTGGAAACAAAACGCCTAAAAAAACCTGTAAGTCCTAGAAATCTTTTTACTTCATAAATATTCTTAGGTTCAACGTATTCTTCAATAGCTTTTATTTTCCTTAAACCTGGCTTTAAACCATCGGCATTTATTACAAAACCCAAAAATTGTACTTCCTTTTTACCAAATTCGCACTTAGCAAGTTTAAGAGTAAGTTTCGCTAATCGTAGACGTTCCAAAACTAATACCAATCTTTCAAGCATGTCCTCCCAAGAGAAAGCAGGTATGAGGATATCATCTAAGTAACAAACAGCTTTAGTAAGAAATAACGGTCCTAGTACTTGATACATTAATCTTTGAAACTCTGAGGGAGCATTAACCAATCCAAAAATCATTCTCTCGAATTGTCCGGTTTCGTCAGGTGTAATAAAGGCTGTTTTTTTCTTCGCTTCCTCCGACAATGGAATCTGCAAGTAACCGTGAGCTAAATCCAAGGTGGTAAATAATTTAGCACCGCTCAAACTTTCCAATAAATCATCTATTTTTGGCAGGGGGAATTTATCCTTTACCGTTTGATTATTAAGACGGCGAAAATCAATAACTAATCTGTGTTCACCTGTTTTCTTTTTCACTAGCAAAACTGGACTTGCGTATGGTGACCGTGTTTCCGAAACAATCTTGCTATCTTTCCATTCTTTTACAATTTGTTTGATAATATTACGCTCAGAAGCATTCGTCTTATACGGTCGGGAACATACCGGCTTACTACCGTCTATCTCTTTAATATCCATGAAAGTTAAATCTGTGCATCCTAATTCATTTAAATCAAATGCAAAACAGTCTCTATATTCATTCAACAAACGAACTATATCTTGCTTTTGGTCTTCAAGTAACGTCTCGTCAAATTTAATTTGTTCTAAAGTTATAGGTTCTCGTTCTACGTTAGTACTCATGTCTAGAGGTTCTAATGATTGTGCTTCATTAACAAAATTTATATTGTCCTTATACGACTTTAAATTGACATCGTCCACTAATTCCGCTTTACCAACATTTTGATTTCTATTCAATATAATATTACTATCTCTGGTATTAATAACTGGTACAATTGTTTCCCCTTCCTTGACTTCCAATAATGAGTCTAAATTTTCACCTTCTCCCCTAATCATAATTAAACCATCATTTAAATCTTCAGTCTTCGCTTTGACAAAATTTATACTATTCTTCACAATTTGTACTGTTTCAGTTACTTTCAATTTAACCGTTGGGTTTTCCTCAATAAATTCTAAATTAATGAATGGGTAATCTTTCGCATATCCGATATGCAAGTTTTCTCCAACCCTAGCATAAGCTATGTACGGTAAATCGAGTAATGTTCTTCCAACTAATAAATCAACTGGTTGTGTATTGTCTGACACGATCAAAATAGTAACTTCCTTAGCCAAAACATCGTCTATCTCTATATCTGTAACTGTAACACCTAGACTTTGCGAAACTGGATTAATTTGGTTTCCAAACGAATAAAGATTCTTTTTACATGGAGTAATATTTAATCCTAACTTTTTAGCAATTGACATTTTCATCAGACAACAGCTACTTCCCGTGTCAAGTAAAATACTAATGCTTTGATTGTTTATCTTTGCCTGGCGTAGATATTTGTCTGGCGCCGTCATTTCACGATTCCCATAAACATTCAGATTTTCGCTCCGCGGTTCATTCGTTTTTCTGCAAAACCTAGCAATGTGGTTTCTCCCTCCACAAACAAAACATGCTCTATCATCGCCTATCGAAGAACTAAATACTTTATGAGTTGCGGTTTCTTTTTCATTTATTTTACTTCTGCTGACGTTCGCGTTTTTGTTCTCAAACTTGCTCGAATCGAACCTATTCGTATTACGATTACTCATCCTGTAATTTGAATGCGGGTAGTATTTAAAATCATCACGATAGTTAGTATGCTTCGTATTTCTGCTTTCGCTATTAGTTTTAATTCCTGATCGAACGTTTTCATAATCGTCCAGCACTTGGGCTAAATCATTCGCTTTAACAAACTTTGGCCAAGAATCAATGAAATGTTCACGCATCGTATTTGGGACTCGCTTTTTTAATTGATCTGTAATCATAAGTTCTTTTAGGGATTCAAAGTCATTTATATTTAATCCTGTTAACCACTCATTGAAATAGGTGCGTAATTCGAATACAAAATCAGTCCACGTGCCGTTTACATCTTTAACACGGTTGACAAATTTCTGTCTAAAACTTTCGGGACTTAGTTTATATCTTTTTAACAATAAATTCTTCACAAATATATATTCATTAGTTTCCTGTTCCGATTCTCTCGCAATTAGCTGAGTAATTTCAAGAGGCAATAGCCCTAATAAGTGTGTTACATAGTCACTCTCCGTAAATCCTACTCGTTTAGCTTGCCTTTCAAATAATACCAAAAATGAAGCTATATCTCCGTCTTTTAAGTCAAATTTCTGCATTAAATTCCTCAAATCTATAGTGTTTTTCTTTACTTCTGGTACAATAACATTACTTTCAGCCTGAGAAATTATCTTATTTTGATTCTGGATTTTTAATTTTTCCAATTCAAAAGCATATTGTTGTTCAATTTTATGTAATTCCTGTTCATCTATCTTATTCTGATTTTCAATTTTTAGTTTCTCTACTTGCAAAGCTCGCTCAAATTCAAATTTTTGTGTTTCCTGTTTCACTCTTTCGTCAACTAATCCTGCTAACACTTCTTTAACAAACGGTTCATCATAGTTTTTACTTTTGGTTATAATATCCTTCAAAATAACTATCGTACTAATTTCAGGGACACTCTCGCCCAACTCAATCGCTAACTGAACTAAATCACACTTTTTATATCTACCTAAGTACGCCATTTTTAAGTAAAACAAAAATTCAAATATTCAAGATTACCTTGTACGTTGCCGTTGTCAGGAAGTTCCTCTATCCCACTTCTGATAATTGTTAGCTCTTCTTTTGCTAACAAGGCAAGCTTCTGGTTACTTAATAACGGAAGATCAACATGACATTATACTTAAAACGATAACAACAGTTTTATTTGAGGAATATAGAAAACACTTAGTGGCTGGCCGTCAACGTGCGACCGCCATCCATTACACATCGCTCTCTCTCTGTTACAATATTGCAGTGCGCATGCGCTCACATTCTTCGTGCGGTCTGTTACATGCTGCCATCTATTAACATAGAAAATTGCTTACAATATATATATATATATATATATATATATATATATATATATATATATATATATATATATATGTATATATATATATAAATATACTGCTCAAAACAATTAGGGGAGCACATGGTTTTAACGAAATTGCGCAAATACTTACACCGATAAATAACATACAATAAATCATCCATAATTTAAAGCCTAGCAGGAAACAGAAGAAGAAAACTGGATATGCAAATCAAAGTTCATGATGTCAAAAACCAGAAAAAGAACATATGGGCGGAAATCGGGATGTTGCAGAAACGTCTGTTTCACTCCCTTAACTATGAAATTCGATTGCTCAGTTATTATTTTTGAGAAAAGGTGACTTGAAAATGTCTCAACAACGTGATTTACTGGAATCCATGGCATGGCGTATTATAGGCAGACTTGAATCCGGACAAACACAACGTAGTGTCGCAGACGCTGTTGGAGTCGCCAGAAGTGTCATTGCAAGGCTGTGGAATCGATTCCAAGAAACAGGGAATGTTAGACGTCGATCAGGGCAAGGTCGGCCACGGACCACTACAGCAACTGATGTCCGGTTTAAACTGTTAACGGCTCGTCGAAACAGAACAGACAATGCTACTCAGCTGCAAAGACAGTTGCTCTTGGCAACAGGACGAAGGGTGTCCAGCCAAACAGTACGTAATAGGCTTCATCAGGGAGGTCTCTATGCACGTAGGCCAAAGGTCTGCATTCCGTTGACCTCACGCCACCGTGCGGCCCGAAGAAGATGGGCTGCTGAACATCGAGATTGGGATCAACATGATTGGAGACAAGTGCTGTTTACAGACGAGTCCCGATTCAGTCTGGAGTGTGACACCCGACGTGTTTTGGTATACAGACGAGCTGGTTTTATGGTATGGGGTGAATTCAGTAGAAACGCGCTAAGCGCAATCTGTCTTGCCAGATGACCATGAAGAGCGGGGGGGGGTGCAGCCCAGTATTTTTTTGATGGAATGCATCAAACATTTTATATCTATATATCTACCCGAACATCGTCGGGCAAAAATGCTAGTATATATATATATATATATATATATATATAAATTTTGGTATCCTATTGCTATATGGTTTTTTGGGGGGACGAGACAGCGGGAGAAAGGGGTACTGAGAATCTTTCTTCTAGTGTTTGCGAGCATTTAAGAGAAAATGCATGAACTTAAAAATTCATAATTTTATGATCAGACGCATACACTGGGCAAAATAAAAATGTAAAAATGGCCGTTTCTCTGCTGAAACTATCTGTTTACATTACCGTCTTTAATGATAACAAATTCTCAAAGCATAAAATTTCAGAAGGAAAGTGAACCAAGTCCAGCTTACAATCATTCTCCCTGGTGGCTGAATTATAGTTGTATGACAATATCAATAAAATAGTTTAAACAAAACATAGCACTACATTATGGAAGAAGAACGAACACTTAAAAGTAAATGGTTAGTTAATTACAATATTTCATATTTGAGATTAGTTTTCTCAGAACTAGATCGTATGGAGTTGGTTCACTTTAACTCTGAGTCCTCTATATATAGATGAGGAAAATGTCAGCGTTAAAAATAAGTTATATGATATTATAGTGAATCTGATACTTGTTAACTTAACAAAAGAGTTACTCCATTATTTAGTCCATTACCTTCAGAAAATACTTTTATTTATAATACTGATATCCCTTTCAATGCGTCATTATATGTCTCGAAAAATAATTGATATATAATATACTTTTCAAAGTTTCATAGTACTATAGTTATTCATAATAATAATTTTAGGATGAAACTGACAAAAACTTAAGAAATTTAAAATAAAATTATTATTTTCGTTCATTTTATTTGCTAATTTTCTGATTTTTTAATTTAAAGTGCTCAATAAATATTTGTTTCAGATATATTTAAATGATTTTTTATTTAAATGTCATGCTTAACTGTTTATGTTTTTAGTCAAATGAATAAGTTGAACCATTTATTAGATATCTTAGAGCAAAACATGGCATAACTTCATGGCGTAGTGACTCAACGAGTCAATCCTTTATCAAGTAAACAAATGATTGAAATTATTTATACACCATCGTTTTTTTCATTTTCAATGTCAATGTTCAATGGTAAGATAAAACAAAACTGCAAAAAGCTAAATAAAAAAAGAAAGATAACTTTCCATTAACGAATACGGTCTCCCAGTAGCGGTGGTGTTCCTCGGAAGCAAAGTTAGTTGGACAGTGGGATAGGTGAGATGTATCCATAATAACATGTATGTTGCAGAGTTTACAATAAAGGTCGTTCAGGACGTTAATACATCAAATGTGTAGAGAGATACGATTGTGGCCTGTGATGAGCTGGAAGATTGAAACCGTTTTTTTTTCTCCCTAGGACGATCCGGAATGTTTTGGATATCGAACCATCATTATTTTGAATTATAATTGTCAAACGGCTTTTCTTTAAATCTGATTTTTATACGATCGCTTATCAAATACTTAATAAAGAGAAAGAGACGTCAATAAGAGAGGTCTGGAGAGCATCTGCTCCCCTTTCAGCCAGGGGGTCAGCTCTCCCCGCGATATCGCAGTTTCCACGGATGTATTGCAGAAAATTTGCTTGCACACAGACAGCTCCCGTAGGATAATCTAGCATATTTCAATGGTAACAGATTGAGGTACGAATGTGGAACTGATTGCTTGTAATGAGGACTTACATTCAGACTCGATGACTTTGCATTAAAATTTCTGGAGCTGACACTGCAGCTGAGATAGAGCAATGTGAACGGTCTCAACTTCATTATCAAAAGTGAAACCAAGTCGTCCAGCCGGAGAAAGAAAAGTAAAATAGGTCACACGTAATCCGATCTCCTGTGTTAATGCAGTCACTTATACAAGAGCCGTCGGTGTAAATACGTAACAACTTGGATTTTGGTTGAAGGACATCAGTAGTTTTATAAGTTAGTGTTTTAAATCGGTGATTTGTTCTCATAAGTCAGCAGTTTGTGTCCTTCTTAAAGACTGAAAAAGCGTTCTGTTCAGTCATTAACGATATGTTTATCGAGTGCAAAAACGGGAAGCCAACAGCCATTCAGGACTGTAATTAATATCATAATGCTCTTTGGACACGAGAACTCCCTGCAAAAAGGCTTTTTGGGATCTTACGGTTGCGTTCCCTTTAAGTTTCTTAGCTGCAGAAGGGACTCTATTCTGGTGTTCTGAGCTTTTTCCCCCCCACAAGAGAATGTCTCTCTTCAATAACAAACTCTATCAGTTTGTTATTCTTGCAGATATGGATAGCTCCTATACGAATTGGTTTTACGGCTACACTGATCAGACCAACAGCCTGATTGTGAAACATTTCAGCGGAATGTTTCAGTAGGTGGAAAGAAGCTTACAATGGCTCACAACAGTGATCAGTATAGGGAGAACATATGTCTCGTATGTCATATTGAAAGTTGATCTAGAACTACCCCCCTTTCATCCCCCTAGAAGCTTTAACAAGGACAGGCGATCAAAAGCTGCTCAAAAATTTCTCAGTGGTCCAATCAAACAATACAAACCGACAAATCAATAATATCTCATAAACGCTTAAAAAAAATCATGTAAAATCTTACAGCAATATTTGAATTCTTTGAAAGTAAGTAATGGCACAGTTTTATGTATTGTTAAATACTGATAAAAACGTAAGCCAATTTTTGTGATACACAACTCTAAAAGGGCGTGTGTGTTTTCAATTGCTTACCTGTAGGATGTAGTTTCTTCATTCAATTAGCAGTCCATAATGGAATTTTAAGAAAGAGCTTAAGCAACACAAAGGGTTGACGAATGTGACTGTATACATAGTGGGGTAATCTCTTTTAATAACAGTAGATTAAGGACTAATTAGAATCATTTGAAGCTCGAAGTTACCAAAATTTTCCTTTGCTGAATAAGAACCATTTATTCTACACGTAGTCTGTGTTCACGGTGATGGTTAGAGAAAATAAGAAATTCTCTCTGGATATCCTTTCCACATAATTTACAATGTATTCTATTAAAAAATATTACCTTATTTTGTTCACAGTTTTATTCCAGTCATAAACTCCCGTCACATAAGGAAAAATATACTTTAAAGGAACCAAATTTTCAAAGCCCTCAAATCTTATAATAAAATTAAACAAAAAAAAAACTATCAAACTTCCACTCTAGATATCAGAATATCATGAAGTTTTAAGTATATGAGATACACTTGGTGGTGATAACCCTTTATCTCCAACCACAATTGGTCTGCATTTCGTTTTACATGATCCGGTTGCTGTCAATATCACATAAATCATATGTCAAAAGAGGGGTATAATCAGTTCATTATCGTTAGGTGTCCATCAAAATAATCGTCATGTCGACATTTAAGCGGGCTAAACTGTGACTGAATGATATTAGAGATTATCAGATATTTTAAAACTACTCCTATATTAGAACACATAGTTGAAACTTTCTATGCTATTAGACTCCCTGTTTAAGACTAATCTATTTATTTACATCCTAATATAGCGATTAATACTCTTTCACTGTCTGGCAAAATCCCTCTATATGTTGCCAGACAGTGAAATATATACATGCATAAACATTTAGTAACATTTAACATATAGTTAATCTTACTTAAGCAGCTTTTATCTGTGATATCATCGTCTTCTTCATCTTATCTATCATTGGTAAGTTCTTTATTTCGTTGGCTACATTATCGTAACAATGTAACAATGTAAATACCTTTTAAATACAAACACTTAAACCTTTGTATTGAGAAATAGCTGATTTTGAAATTTTAGTTACTTAATACCAAATTATTATTGAAAGTCAACGGATTTACACATCCGTGTTAAATAAGATTTTTTTTTACAATATTTCATTTTTTACTATAATTTAGTCTGAGTTTTATTTATTGTTTTAAATCTAAGCCATATTTTATTCATGCGTATATTCAAATATTTATATCACATATTGTTTACTTACTTACTTATTTGTTATTTACAGAAAAATAGTTTTTAATAATTATTTATTGTTTAGATGGGAAGTTTTGGTGTTTAGTAAAATTGTTTCATTCCATTTGAAATTTCGAATAAGATTTATTTTGTAATAAAATATACTTTTCGGTTGGATATATAGTATGTATTTTTCAAACATATATCAAATAAATACAACATATGTTAATAAAATTTTGCAAAATTTATATTTAAGTCCCTAGATTGGTCTGATTTAGGTGGAGACTCCAAAAATCATTTCTTTCAGAATTTATGACTATATTTCACTTTTAGTAGTGAGTTGCTGCGCCTGGACATTCGTTACAACAATGCCCAAACTTCGTTTGTCAATCATGAATAATGAAATATACCTCTATCCATATCATGAAACCAGACTTATTTTCAATACTTTATTTGTATCAAAAGTATTTGGTACAGTTTTTTAGTCATGTTATGCATAAATCGGCAGAGATTTTTAGCATTATTTTCATTTTATAACATATTTTCAAACTTTCATAGAGGACAATAATTTGTAAAAAAATATCATATTTTACAAAGCATCCATGATTGTAGAAACCTATATTATATATTTATTAATACTCATCACAGATTTTTTTGACGAGTATTAATAAACAGGTAATACTGGTTTAGTCAAACAACACTGCAAAAATTGCTAATGATTAATTTATTCCAAGACATGATTTTGAACAAATTTTTCTGCCATATTATCTAAATATATAAAACAGTGCCATAAGTGACTGACTGACTGATGGACTGAATGACATATAACGCACAGACCAAACCGCTGGACCTAAAGGGCTGACATTTTCCATAGCTATTCTTCTTATAGTGTAAGTGTGCACTAAGAAAGATTTTTGAAAAAGTCTTCTTAGATATTTTAATTAAATTTTTAAGCTTTTTTTGTAATATTCTTTAAAGTTCGCATTTACAATAATTATCTTAGGGTTATAAAATTTATATAACGAGAAAGATCTTAAAAATTCCTTTAAACTGAAATCTTTTTCGAATCTTTACCTCCGTTTTCTGATTTTTGGAGAATTTTTAAAGATTAATTTTTAGAATTTAATTTATTAAATGCTGATCACGTGGTTTCTTTTCTTTTTTGTCATACTTTAAATTGATTTATCGTCACTTGCATAATAACGAAATAAATTGACAAAAAAATTGAAATACGGTAAAAGATAAAATTTAATCACTAGACTAATTGAAATGGAAGTTTTTTAAGAATTTAATTCAAATTAGTATGTATTATGGATATTAAACATAGAAACTAATTGCATACATTGACCGTTGTATTTAATTTGAATAATTTCTTCTACATTATTTTGTTTATAAAAATATCCGCTATGATTTTTTTATAAATAATTTTTTTTGGCATTAATTGCATACATTGACAGTTGTATTTAATTTGAATGTACTCCGTAGTGAATTGAAGGGTTTTCAGCTAGTCAGCATATAAAGTAAATTCAACAAACTCTCAAAAACATTTTTTTATTTGTTCTGTATATGTACATTCAGTAATAAAAAATCGCTGTACAAATCGGAAGTAACATGATAAATTTTAAAAACAACTAGTTGGGTGTTGTTTATGTTGTTACTAATGTCGTCTGGCCGGATAAATTTTGATCAGGTCTTGTCAACCCGTCCATTGAAAGCTGCAGGGCTAAGAGAAGTGACTCATGTTTAGCTCTTTGCTATCGGGCCCAACGCCACCCCAATTTTGACCGCGTACTCCCAGGGGAAACTAGTATGTAGTTGTTCTATGGGCACAAGATAGATCCATTTGGGGAAGATCAATCAATGAAAGAATTTGAAATCTGCAAATATCAAGAGATTACAGATACTGAGAACTAAGAAAATATATCAAATTATTAAATCTAAGAAAAGGATTTCCGCTTCAATCAGTGTGACATATTATACGTAAAACATATAAGGTATCGGAAAATATATTACACTTATGTAACTCTGTGTAGATCATAATGAGTGTTTATTGAACATTTTCTATTTAATCTAGGAGTTATAATAAAAAAATGTAAATGAAAAATTAACCTTTGAAGAAAACTAGATAAGTGTAGTTTCTAAACCTATGACTTCAAAAATGTGGGAGCGATCCATCAATTCGTGAATATGTGGATCGATTATAATTAAAAATACAGTTAGCTCTGTGTTTAACGACTTTCAAGGGACTGTGAAAAATCGTCCTTAGGTAGAGATCGTCCTTAAACAGAATTTGTGAAATAATAACATTTCCTATCACGTCGGAGGGGCCGGGACTGGGAAATATCGTCTTTAAATAGAGATCGTTAAGTATAGCGTCGTTAAACAGAGAGTCAACTTTATAATTAAAACTATAGCATCTGAAAACATGCTAAATGTGTTACAGGTGTGCGAGATGTAAACACCGGTTTTATAAATATCCAAAGAGAATACTGACTCTTCACAGAGTATTTTCTTTTTAGTCCATGAATTTTAATACGGGGAATGTAGACGAAGTATTAATCATCAGATTTTATATACAGAAAAATTGGAAATTGCATAATTTCCACACATGACTAAGAGCCATTAGCTTTTGCGAATGATCAACAAGTCTGTGAATATTTGAGTAGATTAAAACGAGAGTTTTAATACTGTGGAGTAGGAAAATATATCAAATTCATGTATAAAAGCTGTGTGAGATGTAAAGACATAATTTCTGGGCACCTAGGAAGTTTCCTAGAACTCCGTTATCAATGATGTAACTACTAAAGAGTAACAAATTGAATGTAAGAGGTAAAAGTAAAACTAAGAGCAATGAAAATTCAAATTCACTAATTTTAAGGCTTAAAACTAAAGTGTGAGGATTGGGTAAAACAAAGTTTTGAAGAATGACTAGAATCAAACCCATGCTTAACAGAAAAGGCCTGAAAAACCTGCTTTCACTTCGATAGAGTAAATAAGTCAAAAAATTTTTCCCAAGATTACAAATTGGAGAAAAGATGCAATACAGAAAATTCCTTAGGACAAATACAGGATGACGATTTGGTTGAATGGGATTTTCCCAGAAGTTGCATTGATTACTAGCAAGGGAGTTCCTCAAGTATGCGCTGGTTGTATTACTGTACAACCAACAAAATCGACAAAACTACTCATGAAAGATATACAAAAGCTCTGTGGACACGCTATCGAAAAAGAGTCTAATCCGGCTGTATTTGGACAGTATAGTCCGGCAGTAAAGTCGACTTGTCCAAAAGAGGACAGTTTTTCGACATGTTGATAATTCGACAGTTTCTTAGAATTTATAACAAAGATGAGACACGTATTCGTATTATTGTTATAAGTTCTTTAAAATAGAAATTATTGTGTCATGACAATTATGTTTGTTTTATATCAACGCAAGACAAGTATTTTCTATAAACATATTATATCTATTATTTAAAGTTATTTAATTTCCTATTGTATTTAGAAGATCAAACTCTTTTTATATTCATAACATTCAAATTATAATATAGAGTATTATAAAACAGAAATAATCCTTATGTGTATTCAACAATGTGATCACAGATTGATATTATGTAATGTTGGTAGTTATATAAAGTATGACTGAGGCGGCAATAATTCAAATGAAGATTTAAGATACTTGCTATATTCTTTGTGTATTTATTATTGGATTAATTTAATGCCAATACACTATCTACGAATTAGTATTTGGGCAGACATGAAATTGGTCATATCTGCGGTCCTTATATACGCATGCCCTCCGCCATTAAATATAGTGTAGGAAGCAACATTGGCATTAGTCGCATGGAAGATGCCACGAAGTGCAGAGTTATCTTATTTCGAGAAAGGTGAAATTGTCGGGTATCACAGAAATTTCAGATCCTTGAGGGACATACCTAGTGAGCTGAACTACCCAAAGTCGACAATGGCCTGTGTGATTCAGAAATGGATGGTGAAAGGGGATTGTGAAAATGTGCCCGAGTCTGTAGACCCACGAAACTGGGAAATACAAACCGGCGGATACTGTCCAGAGAAATTCGGAAGAACCGCACCCAACTGATGGCCCACATACTCCAGGAGTTTAAACAGTCATCCAGGAGTGTTGTTTCGAGGAATACTATCCGTAAGGAAAAACATCTGCTTGTTTTATAAGGTCATGCTGACGCCCATAAACCTTTGATCACGAATTCCAACCGCGCTGCTTGGTTAAAGCGGTGCATAGCACATCGAAACTGGACCGTAGATCAGTGGAAATAGGTTTCCTGGAGAGGCGAATCCAATTTCAACCTCTACCTTATAGAATATAGGGTCTGGATCTGGCACCTGCCTGGAGAACGTCTCCTACCAGAATGCTTTGTACCCACAGTAAAGTTCAGCGGAGGTGGAATTTTTGTCTGGGGGTGTTTCTCCTGGTATGGACTGGGGCACTTGGTCCCAATTCATGGTAAGCTCAACGCCGAGGCCTACTAAACTATTTTGGATTACATTGTGCTTCCTACGTTGTGGCAGTTTTACTGGTTGGGTTCATGTTACTTCCACGACGACAACTCCAGCTGTCATGTTGCGAGGTACACCATGGATTGGTATGGTGACAATTGGGTTAAACGGATAGAATGGCCTGCTCAGAGTCCAGAGCTGAACTCTTTCGAGAACCTCTGGGACGAGTGGAATCGTCGAATTAAGGGGTGCAACTACCGTCCAAAATAGGTTAAGGAACTTGCATGTCTTCTCCAATAGAGTGGAAGCAAATACCACTAACTGCTATACAAGGACTTGTGGAAAGCATGCCCCAGAGGGCTGAGGCTCTAATTGCCTCTCGGGGAGGCTCTTCCAACTATTGAATATGAATAAATTTTGTTTTTCTTTTCTGTCAGAGGTGTCCAAATACTTATTGGTAGATAATGTGTTTAAGCATGCGTCATAACGATATTCTTGTACGCATCATCTAAATAAAACTATGTAATATTAATCTGGTTCCTTTTAAGGCATAAATATACATAATAATAATTTTTCTTATAAATAATATTTCATTTTTATACAACTTTCAATATTATTTTGTTGTCTCAATCAGGTTTATTTTGTCATTTTGATAACAAATGTAACTTCTAAATGGTTTCACTATTTTTTTTCTAAGACATACTGGAAAGAAAGAAAGCTCTGGCCATAAGAAAAACTTCAGGTTTCCGCATTTCATTCTCTAGGATTGATTTTCAGCAGGTAAAAGCTTCTAAAACCATTTTTCTCGGAAGTGAGTGACGTAAGGCTTTCGGACATGCCTTACCAAATAGTTCACATCAGTTGTCACTGAAGAGTAATGAATTCTATCTCTTTCCATATCTACAATTCGTCCCTTCTGCAGGTGCAGCTTCTATTTTTTTTTTACCATCTTTCACCGGATGTTTTTAGGGAATGTCGTTTGTCATATAGAATTCGATTCGACTATTTATTTATTTTTGGGTATTTCATTTATATAAGTTAAAATTCAGGGCTGTTCGAGTGTTAATGGGAATAAGATTTTACTTGTGGATTTTTTTATAAACTTTCTGCATAAATATCATTATCGAGAAAAGGAAATTATTTTTATTACCATCGAAAATATCGTATGCACTTAAGATGTGGTGCAAGTAAAATCTATTTCTAAGGGGTAATTAAGTCCCTCATCACTTAAAATAATACAAGCAATAGAAACAATATAATATTTTTAAATGTTAATCATTTAAATTGAAACATTATTTAAATTGGATTAAACTATTAAAGATAGTTTCCTAAAAGTATATATCACGATATTGATAAACATTTTGTGGAACAAAATTGTAACTCTAGTCATAAAAATTTAGCAATTGGCTTTACATAATCCCAATTCGCCTGTTAGACTCCTTTAGGGGGGTCATTACATAGCTTTATTGCGTAATATAACTACACGTCTTTGAAAAAGAGAAGTAACTAGTGAGACTGGTTTCTTTTTAAGCTTAAGAAAGAAAATGTCATTAGGAATGTCTGGCAGAATCATCGTAATTATAGGGAGGACAATCGAAAATTGAAAAAGTTACATCAAGGCATTAAAGAATTGTTTTTGTGTATTTCAGATAACGGGAATATGAGTTATTGATTTGGGTTCAATATGATGAAAGTAACCCCATCTAACCAAAAAACATGAGTTTGGCTTTGATCCTTAAATTAGACTAACCATTTAAAGATGAAAGACATAAATGTTGGAAAATGGGGCAGTATGGTTATCGTTAAACATTTAGTACATTGGATTTTCCTATATGACATAAGATGAAATTATGATCTAAGACTTAAAATCGAATGTAATAAAAAGAGGAGATGTAAATTTTAATAGAATTTTTATATTAGTTATTGAAAAAACATTCCTACACTATGAGAAACTTTTGCATGGGGCATCTATTGGCCTGTACATTAGATTTTTGTTTTATAACATGTTGGAAAAAGGGTTTTTAACTTCCTTTTCAGAATTCTAGATTTTTTTAAAAATTGAAACAATTTAAAAAGATTAATGTTGTAGTCCATCACCTATGAACTGTAAAAAAATGAATTCTTCTAATTCGATATGTTAAGATAGCTATTCATTCCCATAAGACAGTTTCGATTCGATGTGATACAACTTGTCAGGTATTTGTAGTTATACACCTTGACAACTGTAGAATAAAAACCTTTTGGTATTTCTGGATTTATGAGAGCAGTAGAAGTGAAAATAATATAATTTTTTAAGGGATTTATTACGAATGGACGACTAAAGCTAAGAAATTAAATCCAGTGCGCTTGAATGTTTATTCCCTTTATATCTAATTATCCAAAAATTGTATTACATGAGCATATTTTACACTGCAATATTCGTATCAGGGAAGTAAAGTGACAGGCCTCCTCGTGATGCACACTGGGTAATGCAAAATCTGTCACCGCGTTGCCATTTACTGGTTTCCTTCCTTTTCTGATTATTGCTTATGGATTTTATTTCGGATTAGGCCGATTGGACATATCTACATTAGCTAGGAGAAAGGCCTGGGAACGACTCTGTAATAGTGGAACGCCGATCCCGAACTTTTCACGTAGTTCTGCTGATGCCACCTTTCGTCTTTTAACAGGACACGGTGGTATCTTTTTGAATTTGACCCATCTTTTTGAAATTGGACTAAAGGACTCCCCTGCCTGCTGTCTCTGTAACTCTGGACGCTCGATGGTCAGTTGCTACATTGACACGTGCCCTGCACTTAACAGTTTGAAATGTACTGTTCAGAAATATTGGGAAACCAGAGGGTTAACAATTTAATTGTTAAAGCCTGGCATTTGGGATAAATAAATAAATATTCGTATCAAAAGATTATTTTTCTAAGATTGGATGAGTTAATTTAAAAGATACAGTTTTTTCTGAATTATTTTGTAGGAATTTGTAGTTTACACCCAAACTACCCCAATTTATCTATAGCGAGTGTGACTTTATTGAAAATGGCATATATCTTGTTAATATCAGTATTTAAAGAACTCTTATTAACTGATGGCAAAATAAAATTGAAGATTTAATTACTTACAATAAACTACAAACTTTATTCAATAGTGTACATTTTGATAAATGTTAATAAAAAGACTGAAAGAATAAATATTATGAAATATGTTTAGCAAAAATTTTTCGACTGTATGTGATACATTCTGTTTTTACTCTACATAGGTTTCGTTAAAAAATGAGTAAAATATTAGCATTGTTTCAAGCGTGTTAGATTTTTTCCTACTAGGATTTTTCCATAAGTAAAATCTAAATTAATTTTGGAATTCATATGGAGTATTTTATAACTTGAAAAGACATGGTTATTGCTAGAATGAAATGCTTAACTCAATTTCATTTTTCTTAACCTAATTCATTTTTTAATGTTTCATTCCCTTGGGATATGGATTTTATGAAATGTATGCATTTTATCCCCTCTATCTAGATTTTATGAAAGAAATGAGGTCATAATGTCAGAAATAAGTGAATCATTTCCACAATTTCTCCTACAAAAGCAAAAAAGACACATAATAGATGATTAATTAAAAAATCAATAAAAATTTATGAAATAAATATTAGCTATAGAATTTTATTATCTTTGTAGATACTTATATATATATACATACATATTTATGTTTAATATTATTTGATAAAATATCATTTATCATCAACTATTTATTTTATTCGTTTAACTGTTTCTATTCATTGAGAATAAAATGTTTATAGCTTGAAAGACACCCCGGAGGGTACTCGGTCTAAATTGTGGTGGCACCCACTTTGGGAACAACGTTGGTTCACCTGAATGGTGCTTCCATAGTGAAGAAACAAATATATGATAGAATGAATGTTTCCACACAAGCGCCTAAAAGAATTAGCTTGCATGAATAATATTAATTTTTGTTTTTCCAATTTACTTAATGGCAGCCTAATGGATATGAGTTATTAAAAACTAAGAAGAACAATGCAATTCATTTTAACATAATATAGTTCATTATAAAGAAAGCGTTTGTTTCTGAGTTATGCAAAATTCAAGTTGTTAAGGACGTTTTCTGCAGATTTTTACTACATTAGTCTTCCAGCGATGTTTTACTAAACAGCAAATCCGTTCCCCTCAAAAATGAAAAAAATGTTATTAATTTTATAAACCCATTCATTGTCCATTGTAATGATTTTAAATGTTATCCTTTCAAATATTCTCAACGAGATACCAAGAAATTTACAGCTTTTCACAATCACGGTGACATTAATATCCGTTAACAAAACAGTGCAGCATTTTCTATTTTGTGCAATATGATGGATTTGCAGCAAATGAAAGAATCGAATGCTATATTTTTTCAGAAATAAGAGACATAAGGCTCAAAGTTTTGTAATTAAAAATAAAAGACTCTGGATATCACTAGAAAGTAATCAGATTTCTTTAACTTATGAGTTATAAACAGTCTTATAAGCACCCACACATACTTTTTTTTGTGTGTAAGGGATCGTATGTATATTGTATGCATCATTTATTTTTTTCCATGTGCAGACATTTTTTTCGAGATATTTTTAGAATGAGCTATTGCCAAAGATAATACAAATAACTCCCGTAGTATTTCGCAAGCATTTTAAAAATAATTTGCTTCAGCAAACATCTTAGAAGAAATATTCAAATTTTTAAAGCCTTTATAATTTGATGTCAAAAGTTTGTAGATTACATTTAAACTACTTGTTCTGAATGCACTTGGCAGTTTTGCCAAAGGCCGTTTTATGATTACATCATAAGCAAACATAATTTATTAACATTTTTACTATAGTTATGTCAACAGTGTGAAATAAATCTCGAAGAAACAATTAAATGTATTGTTTAATCAAATCAGTTTTAGAGTAGAATTTTCACTGTATTAATGACTTTTTCATTTTTGTGGGGTTACGCTACAATTGTTTTTAACTTGTATTAATTCTGCACCTCATTTTCTTTAGGCATAACTTATTTTGATCCAATCTCGCTAAATTGTTTGGGCTTTTTTAAGCTTCGGATTTCATTATTCTACACAAAGAAATATGGTTATTTACAGTCATATGATTAATGGTAAGCAAAACGAGAATCTCAAAGATATTTATTGTATTTGTAACTTTACACTGGTCATATTATATGTTAAACATTAAAAAATGTATATTTATAAACCAGATAATGGCATACTACCCCATCTATTATGTATATAATTCTGGCGTAAATACAAATTATTTACACTATTTCTGAGCAAACGAAAAGTGATTCCGAAATGTGCAAGCAGTTTTTATTTACAAGGTTTATTAAAAATCCATCTTAAGAATGAATTTTAATAGGATTTTCTTTAGCTGATAATATAACTGAAATTACGGAAAGTGTTTATCTGATAATAAATTCATCTAATCATAATAAAAACATATATAAGTATACATTTCAGATTAGAATTATTTAAACACGATTTTTTTTTATTGGGGTGAGACTAAGAAAGTTTCGGACATGCGTTTCCAAAAAATTCAAATTTCCTGCAGAGATTAGTGAATTCTTTGTAAGTTTGACGTACCCTTTAATAACATTTTCTTAACATCCCCAATTTATCTCAACTACTTCTCTCAGAAGACCGAAACAACAGTTTTAACATTATATATAATTCCGCTTGTCAATGTTTATCGAAGGAAGTCTTCGATATACATGTATGGTATTCATTAACAAAATTTTCAATCCTTGGTTGTTTTTACAGCTTAGACATGGACTTTTGGTATATGGCTTGCAGAATGGTACACGTAAATTGAAATATTTTAATTTACCATTTTATATATCTGTAGTACTCCTTAAAATAGGACTTAAATTTCAATTCAATACATAAGTTTTCTGTTGGCTAAATTTACTTATCCTACGCAGCAGTTACGCAGATCTGCATCTGCTTTCTTTAACGCTGTATAGAATTTTCCTCTTATTAATGCTTAAAGTTAATTTAGCCCAGGAAAAAGGTTTTTCTTACAACCGTATTTTTTCCCTTAGAGTTTCAATTACTGAGTCTGAAATTTTCAATTTTCATTCGTTTACTTTAGTTTCAGTAACAATGAAAAAATAATTGTAATGTTAAAATGTTGGTAACAAAAATATATCTCCAATCTGAGATATAAATTTATTCTCTGACATATGTTAAGTAGTACCCAAACAAAGGATCATACCATAAAAAACTTCACTTTGATTCCTTTTAGATTTGTTTTCCGATGTGAAAATCTAAATGCTTGTCAATCTCCAGGACATTACGTTTATTTGCACTGACACATGTGTACGTCTTGGGACTGAAAACAGACCACACACACACACACACACACACATATATATATATATATATATATATATATATATATATATATATATTATATTGGGTGTTTAATGTTTTTAGTGAATATTCCGCAATAACTAAAATTGTTAATCTTGCTCATTAAATGATTAGTATCAAGGTAGTTAAATTTGGGGTGTATTGGCAATATATAAATTATTTAACATACTACCTGATTGTTTGATCGATTTGTCTCATATTCTTGAATTGCGTTGTGTTTTTAAAATAATCTAATCATCTGATTGAAATTGTAAATGGATAGATTTATTGAATATACCAACACATATAAATACATTACAATACATGTCATAACTGTTATCCTAACTACCTTATTTAATTCTTCTATTTTTTCACTATCTATACGTGGACTTCATTGTACTCAACTACATATAATTAACTTATTTATCACTGAGGTATTATTTAAATTGTTAATGGATGAGTGGTATATAGACATTCACAATATCATAGGATCAATGATTGACTGCCACACGTACCTTTACTGACGCTTCATTTGTAGATATGGGCACGCGTAAAGAATCACGTTGAACCTCGGACGGCTATAAAACAGGCGGGGGGTCTAGCAGGTAGCTGATGGTGGAACGTCATTCATTAGGTCCCCTGGGAACGGGTAGTCATTCTTTCGTCTAGCGGTAAGTTCTCGGGAATCGATCTGTCATCCGTCGGGTAAGGGCGCTCGTCTCGTAGCAGAACTCCCAGTTCTGGTTCACGGTCACTGTCGATGGGTCAATCGTCGGGCATCACCTCTTTCCAATATCACTCTTTCAGCTGACTGGGTAGAGCTTTCATTACGTATCCGGACATTCGGTCATCCTTCTTAGGCCAAACAAAATCTCTGTGTCTAATCTTTATTCCGCTTCTTTTTTATCCTTTTCTTCTGCCGCTAACTCCTCCTATATTCTCTTGATTGGTCCCTTATTTTTTCTGGGACTTTCTATCCCGCCCTGCTGAAGGCGTGTCCCATCATCTCATTATCACTACATTTCCCGGGACCGCATTTGAACTATGCCGCTCTCCTCTTACTTCCGACCTCTTATTATTTCGACTGTCATTTTTCTTCCGTCTCACATGCCTCCCTATTCACCTTCTTCCTTCCTAAAGACCTATTTTTCTTTTTAAACATTTCCCCCTCTGTAATCTCTTTTCCGTGCCATAATTGCTCCGTTCCACCTGAATCATCTGGCGTCTCCTAATAGCCTTTTTACTTCTTCAGGATCTAGCTATCTAAGCCGCCTATTCACCTCCTGTATCCATTAATATTCTCTTTTTACCCTCTTCTATGGTCTATTATTTTCCCCAGTTCGCTTCATCTTCCGACATTTTCAAAGGTCCATTCATTATACTTTTTACTCTATATAATGTCACTGTTTAACCGTGACATATATATATATATATATATATATATATATATATATATAGGGTAACTCTAGGAGAGATGGCCAGACTAAATACTTCCAAAACTTGATCATAGATGGCAGTTTAAACATTTTTTCGTAGGAAGTGTTCAACGAGTTCATTCATTGCGAGGTACAGATATGTTTTTCTTTTATAAAAAGAAAGTGAAATTTTAATGCTTATTTAATTTAGTGGTTGAACATTTTTGTTGAGTTAGGTATTTGAATGTTTTGCAATATGTGCGTTACATTTTTTATTTACTTTACGGACTTTTAAGACACGTATATAATCCAATCTTTGTTTCTAAGCTTAAAACAAAGAAGTACAATGGCGGAGTGGCACTTTAAATTGGGTTGCCATCTGTCCTTCAATTTCAGGATAGATGGCTACATAAAATCGAGGAGAGATGACTACCTTTAATCAATATTTAAAAATTTTACGGAGTGAGGATTTTAACTAAATTAAATTATATTAAAAATAATTATATAACTTTTATGTTTATAATTATATTATATGCACCAGTTCCTAATGTAACCATGACAAAAACAGTTAGAAAACGTACCAGATATGTAGCTATGCTTTTGACATCACCAGAAAATATTGACAAACATCGGAAACTTTCATCCCAGAAACAGATAAAGTTGATAAATAAGCTTAAAACCAGTAAAAAGCCTAAATTAAACGCGAGAAAGAAACAAAAACATGACACTTCCAATAGCGAAGAAGATGAAATACATTTGAAATTATCAGGTTCTACAGATTCCGAGGGAATAGAATTTGATGAGGATCTCTGTGTTGGTTGGGGAGAAGAATACAATACCATAACCATAAAGGATGACTGGATAAAATGTATAAGATGTTTCAAGTGGTTCTATGAAACGTGTACAAACAATCAAGACCTTTGCCAAAAGTGTGGTACAATTTTACGAAAAGTGAAGGGTTGAAATTATACTTCAAATGTTGTTTATTTGAATTTTATGAACTCATTTTCCTTGATATAATTGCATCTTTGCAAATTGCTATAAGTTTTTCATGATTAACTGTAGGAAATGTGTTGTTTTTTGCTATTTTAACTTCACTATTTCTTTCTTGTAATGGATGGCCATCTCTCCTCGGCTTGAAGGAGAGATGGCCAACTGCCATTTCAATTCCAAACTATGTTTCCCACTTTTTGTTCTCAATGTTTAAATATATTTTGCTCAAAATATGATGAGTGTATATATAAGAATTTTAAATATGCATAAATATTTCTTGTGTTTGCAACCTAAGAATTTTCATTTCAATCTTTAAAAACTATGGCCATCTATCCTAGAGTTACCCTATATATATATATATATATATATATATATATATATATCTTTATATATAAAAGGCAAAGTCTGTGTGTGTGTGTGACCGAGTTTTTGTCTGCTCGCGGCACAGCGCAAAGACGGCAATTCGGAGTCTTGAGATCCGACACGAAGATGCCCCCCGAGGTCTCATTATGCACCTCGAAGCCCTTTTTTCGATTTTTTAATTAGATTTTCCGTAATTAAATACTTAGTCGCGATTTGGAGCTCCCGGACGACTAAAAGCTCCGTAAATCCTAACGTATCCGTCCAAATTTTTTTTTTCGGACGAGCCTATACGGGAAAGATGACACTATACGGAAATCACAATTAAAATTGTCTGTCTTAATTTATCGATTAATTGTGATTTTTTTTCGATCGCCTGTACGCACCCGTTTTTCGGGAAAAAACGCGATTTTGGCCGCGACCCTTTTTTCCAAATTGTCGAATCGATATGTAAATGTCGTTACATTTTTACGAAATTTTTATCTCAGAGACCCTAGACATCACAGTTTCGAAAGCCAGAACCAAAATTAATTTACAAATTGTAGTTATTTTTTAATAATTTATTTTATGATTCGGAAACTCTTGCGAGAAATCTCATTTTGGAGGTTTTGTTCTTCATTTCCGGACGAAGGTAAAGCGGGGGAAAACAGGCGTGTCTTTTTCGACGTCAAGCTCGTGATGTGTTGGGGCGTTTGTTTTCTATGAGGGATTGGGTGGTTAAAGGAAATCGATTACTATTGCAGTGATAATCGATTAAAAAATCGCATTTAGTCATGCCGTAATTTTTTTGGCCAACACTTAGTTAATATCATATAATTTGTGGTGTGTTTGTGGAAAAAATCTATGAAGATTTCAAAGAATTTCAGCATGTGGAGGATGTGACGTATTCGCTTTCAAGGAAATCGATTACTATTGCAGTGATATTCGATTAAAAAGTCCAATTTCCTAATGCCGTATTTTTTTGGCAACAGTTACTTATTCTCATATAACTTGCGCTTTGTTGCTTGAAAAAATGTGTGAAGAATTTAAACAATGACTTCATTTGTTTAGTAGTTTTGATTTGTTTAATAATTTTATTTTATTGAACAGGAATTTGTACGTTTTAAGTAATCCTATGTCAAAAATTTTGCCAAAATGTGCCAGAAAGGATTAAATTTATATGGGTAAAATAATGTATCGTGGTGAGGAAAAGGATGACAGCGACGCCCATTAACAAAGGGTTAAGGCTACTAAAATTTGGTAATTACATTACCCGAGCAACGCCGGGACGGGTACAGCTAGTATATATATATATATATATATAAAAGGTGCGCCCATAAAGTAACCGGACAATTTTTTATAAATAAGACAAATATTACTCACCTTCAAATAAATTTATCTCCTTCAAAATAATCGCCAAAGGAGTCCATACAATTTTTCCAACGTTTCTTCAAGTCATCGAAACACTGTTTATAGCAGTTGGAACTAACCGGTCGCAAAATACGCATAACATTTTATTTAATAGCCGAGACGTTTCCTAATCTATGTCCTTTCATGGATTTTGCATTTTTTGATTATAAAGGACTTTTTCACCACGAATTTGTCCCTGAAAATCAAACATTTTATCAGTATTTTTACTAGGAGGTGCTCTTTCGATCAAGAAACAGGATTAGGCGAGTTAAGAAGGAACCGTTTGATTTTGGGCAATGGTTTCTTTTACACGATAATGCTAGGCCCCATACAGCAATTTCTGTACAACAATATCTTGATAAGCATTCAATTACAGTGATAAATCACCCACCATATTTTCCCGAATTATCGCCAGCTAATTTTTTCCTTTTTTTGAAGCTTAAGATGGCTATGAAAGGACATAGATTTGAAAACGTCTCGGATATTAAATGAAATGTTAGGCGTATTTTGCGAACGGTTTGTTCCAACGCCTATAGACAGTGTTTCGATGACTTGAAGAAACGTTGGAAATATTGTATAGACTCCTTTCGGGATTTGAAGAAGATACATTTATTTGAAGGTGAGTAATATGTTTCTTATTTATAAAAAATTGTCCGGTTACTTTATGAGTACACCTTGTTTATAACTTTTATCTTAAGATTTTTAAGATGTCAAAAGACTTTTACATAGAATTTTAGCCAATTCTTTTTCACAGCCAGAATCCCCTTTAATAAAATTATCGTTGTATTATTATTTTTTTAAATCTTGTTATAGGGTTCCTTTAAAAAAGAAGAAAAATAAAATAAAACACCTATGAATTTTAGGAAAAAGATCATTTGTGTTTTTGTCAAAAAGCTTTCGAGTACTACATTATTCATTCTGTTATCTTAAATATACATTCAGATTAATATTAGAATCCTCACTTTCATACAAAAAACTGACATATACGTTTTTAAGTACTTCGTTACGTTTTTCCTTTTGTATGAAAATGAAAATAATACTGAAAATAATTTCGCAATTTGTGAAAAAAAAATTCGCGTCAACAAAGTTTTCATCAGTTCTATATATCGATGAGTTAGCAAAATAGAGAAGCAACTTATTTCACTCTGTCTGTCATTTATGCAATTGTTCAATGCATTTATTATCTGCTTGAAAAGAAAATTTACATCACAAATCAATGATGGTCCTGTAATGAAAAGAATAATTTATAATAGAAGAAAACTAGTCTCGTAAACAAGATAATTGTAATGACGTTTTCTAAAGATTGAATTTTACCAAAGACTAATATTTTATTACTTGTCTAGTTTACATCCCCATTCAACAGGAATTGCTGAAAATATTGAATGGCTTGAAAACTGCTTGAAATATCCGATACATTTCTTTTGTACTCTTTAAAGGTTCATGGTGCTAATATTTAAAATATCAAAATCTAGAGGATAATCTTTTTTAATAAAACTTGTAGCTCTGCTCTCTCGTCAGCATGCCTATAGGGTGGACATAGAAGAATCAGGGTATAATTACAGACCATTCTGCAGTTTACAAATAACCGTTGCCCAGAAGAACCACATGGAGAAAGGTCTGTCATGCTCGCTTTTCCACCTTTTCCACGGAAGAATTCAGTAGCCATGATAGGAATTTCATCTTGTCATAACTGCTTAACTAGATATCTGAGCCACTTGAAAATTCAAAAAAGTCCTTTCTGCACTTTTTGTGATGAACTACAAGTGATGGACATTTCTTACCTGCAGACCTGTGAGGCACTGTCAACTTGAAATCGCTGTAGCCAATAAATAATGATTCTTTCTTCGTTTTACCTTTTATATTGTTGCTGTTTGTTTTCGTGTTTTGTTTTTTGTTTATTGATGACCATTGGTAACAAAATAAATCCGTTTTTAGTAGTTTTTACACGTATGTTCGGAATCAAATTTTTTTAAATTTGAACAATTATTTGGTAATGCAAACTGTAGGAATATGAACTTTAGTGACAAACAGGTCTACTTTCCTCTACTCTAAACTTATATTTTAACGATGTGAATTTCATACAATCTTAGAAAGAGAAAATACACATTGAATATATTTTACCGCATGTTTTTTGCAAATCATTTGATTACAACACTTTTCATTGCAAATAAATTTTCGGTGCACTCCTGATATTCGAAGAAAGTAGCATTGATGTTATAACTTTACTTTTAAAATATCATTCAACAGTTATCTTTTTACAACAGTTACGTACCAATCCATACTTCAAGCATCATTGAAATAGGAAATGACAGCACAAGAAAGTGATATATTAGCACAGTGATCTATTAATGCACGAGGAGAAGTCAGTAAGTAGGGGTTTCGAAAGCCAATAAAAGAAAAGGGAAATCAAGATACATACTTGAAAAGCATGTATCCATTTACATTAATACATTTTCCCCGTCTCTTTATGAGTTTTCCAATACCTGTTGCATGTCTTTGGACTGCTGTCTCAGCCATCTATGTACCGACTGACCATCTATGTACTCACAGACGCTGAATGTGAGATGCACAGATGACTGAGAGACATAAAAGTCTTTTATGCAAAAGATATTGGAAAACTCATTAAAAGATGAGACAAATGTATTAATGTAAAATGAGATTATGTAGAGAAATAAACATGCTTTTCAAGTATGTATCTTGGTTTCCCTTTATTTAATTGGCTTCTGTAACCTACTTACTGACTTGCCCTCGTAAAAAATCAACAATTATTGGCTTTTGAAGTGTTACATATATGTTATCTATCATCATATCTGTCTCGATTTCACCCAAATTTAAACCTTGAACACAAAATCTTCAGATTTTAAATATACATTTATTTATACTAATGATAAAATTAGTCAATTTGACTGCATTAGTATTTATATGTTTAATTTACAATGCATGATTCTTGTATGTTCTATGAAAGTTTTCATTTTCTTCTTTTTAGTGATCTGTATAGTAAAAGGAAACTAGATTGACAGGATCAATAATGTACTATACTTACGGCGTATTTTTTATAGCCTATTAATACACGTACTTGTCAATAGCACAACAAGGTCAGTCAGACAAACTTGCTCTTTTTTACTAGTTTAATAAATAGTACATATTTTAATTTACTGACATTGGTGAGTAATAATACACTTTGAAACTGGTTATATACAGGGGGTGTTCGCACATTTTTTTAATGATTTTGACTTTTTTATGATTTAAATTTTAAAAAAACAATAAAACCTATCCGGCATCATTTCGGAATAGGGTTTAATTATCATCTCCATAAAAAATATTCTTTGCTTTAAAATGTCGCTGGAAAATAAACAATGGATAGGGGGCTATCTATTTGTGCTTTCTGAAGAGGAATACTCCTATTCGATTATTAAAAAAGGTGCGAAAAGCATGGTTTTAATATTTCTACGCGGAAAATAAGCGACATAATTAATAAAAAAGGAAAGAAACGTCAAATTTTACACTTTACTGTGAAAAAGGTAAAAAAAGCATACCCAACAAAGTTACGTTCACTGCTTATTACCTCTAAAGTTACATACTATGTTTTAAAAGAAAATCCACCCCCCCCCCCAAAAAAAAAAAAAAAAAAAAAAAACTATTACACAATCTTTAAACTTTTCTATAGGAACTGTAAACAAAACCATAAAATCTGGTTTAAAACTAATAAAAAAAAAAGATGTTCACGCTTTAATGCGAAATCATGTTCCTCAACCTAAGAATATGTGCAGATTGTTGTATGAATATTATTTGGCAATTGAACAATGGAAATATGTACATACAATTGTTGAGGCCTGGATATATTTACCTATATATATAAAACAATTCCGTAACTGACTGACTCACTGACATACAACACACAGAACAAACCGCTGGACCTAAAGGGCTGAAATTTTGCTTGGCGATTCTTCTTATGGGGTAGGGGTGCACTAAGAAAGATTTTTGAAAAATTCTTTTTAGATTTTTTAAAATTGAATTTTTAAGCTGTTTTAGTAACTTTTTAAAGTTTGCATTTAAATATATAAATTTGAGGGTTATAAAATTTATATTACGAGAAAGATCATAAAAATTCCTTTAAAATGAAGATTTTTTCGAATATTTACCTCCATTTTCTGATTTTTGGTGAATTTTTAAAGATTAATTTTTAGAATTTAATTTATTAAATGCTGATCACGTGATTTCTTTTTTTCTGGTACTTTAAATAAATTTATCTTTACGTGATAACAACGAAATAGACAAAAAAAATTTTCTTCCTAATGTGGCAGACGATTGGACATTATCCAAAAAATATTAAAATGCAGTAAAAGATATGTTCCTCAAACTGTACTATATTAACTGTACTATATTTAGTATTTCCTATTAGATTTGAATAATTTCATCTACATTATTTTGTCTTTAAAAATATCCCTTACGATTTTTTTATAAATATATATATATATTTTTTTTACATCAACTGTATACATTGATTGTCGTATTTATTATAAATATATATATTTATTTATGTTTTGGCATTAGTTGCATACATTGACCATTGTATTTAATTTGAATGTACTCCGTAGCGAATTGCGGGTTTTTAGCTAGTCGGATTATAATAGAAGAAGATCGATTTCTACCTGAAAAGGGGAGAAAAAGACCTAAAATGTTGGTTCAGGGAAAACAAGGAAAATTTTGCTAAAGGTTTAATGTTTATTGCTGGATTCCCTTATAACGGAAGACTTAAAATAAGGAAAGTAGAAAACAAATGTCAAAATTAACTCGGATTACTATTAGAAATATGTTTTAACACCTGTTTAAAAATAAAAGACATTCCATCACTTTACACAAACAATCTTCATTATGTTAAGTTCCATAAGGATAAGGGTACCAGTCATAGTTCTAAATGCACTGCTATAATTTTAGAAGATATAAGAAATGGAACTGGAATTGAGGGTATTCCACCTAAATGCATCTCACCCAATTCCCCTGATGAGTCGCCTATGGATTAATGTGTATTTGGACTTTTAAAACAAGTTCTTTATAAGCGGCATCCCAAAACATTGAATGCGCTCTGGAAGATTGTGGTCGAGAAATGGAAGAAAATAAACCTTGGTATTTTAAGAAAAACTCTTTTATCGTGGAAATCTAGATGTAATATGATAGATCAACACTGGGCTATCAGATCGACCATATTAGACAATAAAATTCTTATGTTTATTAATATATTTCTTTTTTCCAAATTCTTTACAGAAATATTTTAATACCCTCTTTACATGCTCTGAAATAAAAAAAAGTGGTATTATACAGGGTGGTCATAAGAAACTTTGCCAATATATGGACCTCTAGCGGCTGTTCCGTTCAAGCAATCGAGAAAAGATTTCAGATATAGTTATTCAGAGGTATGAGCTCGGTATTCTGTGAACGCCAACAAAGTGGCGCTCATGATTACGGTTATAGGTACAGAAACGCGAAATTTTCGAATGAAAGAACCCACTTTTTCCCGTCGCAAAATTCTCAACGCATGCGAAAACCCTAAGGATCGTTGGAACGGTACGTGTGTCACAAAAAACGGACGCGTTATGCACGCACGAAAGACAGCTCTGCGAACGGCCAACAAAAACACGATCGGGGCGCACGGAGGAAATTTGCATATGACAGAGGCAAGACATCAATCACTGATGACCGTGAGCGCCATTTTGTT
Source organism: Dolomedes plantarius (assembly GCA_907164885.2). Taxonomy (NCBI): domain Eukaryota; kingdom Metazoa; phylum Arthropoda; class Arachnida; order Araneae; family Dolomedidae; genus Dolomedes; species Dolomedes plantarius. Next base: position 119,038,981 of record OU015498.1, on the reverse strand, counting down.
GCCGTGCACAGAATCCCGAACTCATAGCTCTGAATAACTATATCTGAAATCTCATGTCGATCGGTTGAACAGAACAGCCGCTAGAGGTCCATATATCGGCAAAGATTTTTTATGACCACCCTGTATTTCACGGAATTACTGACCATATGGAAATGTTTGAGCATTATAAACTCAAGTTAAGAGAATCAAAGGAACCTAAGAACAAATATCCATATTTTTGCATTCTAATGGTAAAAATAATTTTTTATAGCTAAAAAATAACTATGCTAGGCAATTTATACGTGGTTATAACGCATTTATATCAGTAAATATACTAACTAATAACGATAATAAAATATTTTCTATACCATAGGTTTAAAAGAGGGATTCCCAACGGGGTCCAAGGGGAGCACTTGGGGGTCGATGGAAGTTTTAAAAGGGTCTATAGTATTCCTGGGGTCTATTGGGGATCGATGATAAATTTTTCTGTTTTAAAACTTAATTTAATTTTTTAGGAATGTAATTATTAGATAATAATATCCGTTTTAATATGTGTAAATTCAGATTTGCATAGGGCGTAGTGATCCACCCATCTAAAGTCGAATGTCAAGACGCTTTTGTGTATATCTCGAATGAAATTTGTATTGTAATTACATATAAGTCAGTAAAATTGTTTAGTAATATGAATATTTATATTAGCTATGTTAGTTATTGTGACTATACGATGATAAGCAATTTTGGGCTAAACATTAAAAAAATTGTATCAATGCATCAAGCCCAACCACCACATTAATTGAAATCGAACTTTTTTACAATTATAATCTGCGTTTCTGAAATCTTGTTTATATTTGTGAAATAAAAAATTAAAACAGTAGAAAAATAATAAAACATAAACCGAATGAACCATTTTTTCTAATTTTTTTTTCATATTATTGGTCAAATTGCTATCTTTAAGTGCTTTATGTGCATTTTTCTGTATTATAATTATCTTGTATGCTGCATATTATAGAGAAAAATGTGAGGGGGTAGATGAAGAAAACCATTCTTTTAAAATGGGTCGATGTAGAAAAAGTTTGGAAACTCCTGGTTTAAAGTATAGGTTGTCTAAAATAGAATAAACTTTAAATTCGTTAAATAGGCATTCAGTTTCCTGCTTTTTTAAAATTTGAGGTTTTAGTGACTATTATTAAATAACATCTATTCCGATTTTATGGGATTGCATCCAATAACATTTATAACGATTTAACATTATTATATTAACTCGTAAAATATAATATATAAAATATTTAATTAGCTACAGAAAGGTGTGAAACTGCTCTCCAAAACAAAAGAAGGACTTCTGATTTAAAAAAAAACAAGCTGGAAAAGGCAAAAATAAAGTTTATATACTGGCAGTATACTTCTCATATAACCTGGCAAGACATCGTAACCCCATTACCAAAGAAACTACATCGCACCAGGAATTCAACATTCAATTTCCAAATTCTTGGAATTTATTTATTGTTCTTTTTATTCAGTGTCAGATAGCGCTGAAAGAAGTGAAAACTGAGCCTTCACGGATAATCATTGTTCCGTCAGTTTCTTTTGTACGTGACTCGAATACGGGGAATAGTTATTCACCTTGACTACGTTTTATTTTTGGTCCGTTAGCACCCTAGAAAAAGCTTTCATTTGGCGTGATTCCTAAATTTTAGAGCACAAAAGTCTTGGAAGATTTATTAATTGCACTTAGGGAATATTTTGTATATATTTAGTTTCGTGAGGAGAGGTAGTTTATACACGTTTTTTAAAAGCTATGCACACTGTTTGGAAAGAGAGATGTAGGACATTAAGGTAAGTCATCTAGGGAATATACATATAAGCCCAAACTAAAAAATAAATACTGAGAATTTTCTTAGAGTTAAAAATTTGCATGTAACATATATTTTACTGTAAAACTTTCGGTAACGAGTATTAAAACGTGAAAATAAAATTCATCACACTAAAAGTGTAAATTATTCATTTTCCTATGGGATTAATTTAAAAGTGGAATTATTGTTTTTAAAAATATTATATGTTTAAACCATTTTAGTGGAATATTGAGCATTTTTAAAAGGAGTTTTAATTACGCTGCACTTAGAGAAATAAAAGTGCACAAAATGATCTAAACCTATGTTATACGACGACACATATTAATAACGTTGCATAATATTCTCGCATATAGAATATTTACATTATAATATTAAAATTATATTCATATTTGCCTCAATTCAGCAATGTTCAATGATGAAGATGTCAAGTATGCTGTCTAATGCAAAGGTCTAAACGTTAAGGATTATATCTTTTTTTTTTCTTTGCTTTTGATTAATTTTTTCTTAGAGAGTTAGAAGAATATTTATTTTATTTCGTTCAAGTATGTGTGCCATTCTGTAAAATCAAAATAAAAACTTTTTTAATAAGGAGTTTAAATTTATTAGCCTGCAAATAAATGTATAAAGAGTTTAATTTCTTTATATAAACCTCTTTATCAAATAAAAAAAGATTATTGAATTTCATACTATACCCTTTTTACACTAATTGTCAATTTTATCATTTGGAAATTTTTCTTTTTTTTATAACAATTTTTTAAGTAAAATTTTTTATATTAATCCCTTATTAAAATTATCTACTTTAGTACAACTAAATAATTATATGACAAAATATTTTTGTATTTCTTTAAAATGTAATGCATTGTACAGATTTACTTGTATTTTCTTGCGTTAATCTATATGTAAAGAACGTTATTATCAAAAATGAATGGATTTTGATTTTATTCTCATGAAAAAAAAAGCACTATAAAGAGTTTAAGAAAACTTACTCCCCAGATTTACGCTAACCTCACATTAATCAATTTTGCGTACTTGTTACTTATATACCCACGGCAGTATGGCACAGAAAGTGCTATGCGAGATATATACGTTAGTTCTACAGTCAAGTAGAACTAAAATTCATACTAAAAAGATATAAAATATTATGCAGATTTTTAATTTATTTTTTTGCGGTGTCCGTGAACGCAACAAAAATGCTGCTTTTAAAAACAAAATTGAAATTTATAGTGTGGTGGAAATGTTACATTTGGAACTTATACCTCAATTTAATATCATTTAAATATGTGTAGATTTCTTTAGAATATTAAAACTTAATGTCTTGAAAAAGGGTTATAATGTTTCATAACAAATACTAACAAATATTTATACAATTTTAACAATATTATTTAACTTTAGGTATTAGTTTTTCAGAATAGCAAAGTAAATATAAATGCAAAATTTCAATTTTGATAAATGGTAAAAAAAGGAATTGATTTACTTGACAATTTCCTAACCTTTTCGAATAACAAAATTATTTCTCCAGCTGATATATTAACCATTCGTGATTCAGTAATCGGACATTCCAAAGTAAAATTTTATATCCATACTAGTTGAAAACCCGCACTTCGCTACGGAGTACATTCAAATTAAATACAACGGTTAATGTATGCAATTAATGCAAAAAAAAAATAAATATATATATGTATAATAAATTCGATGATCAATGTATACAATGATGTAACAAAAAACAAAAAATATATTTATAAAGAAATCGTAAGAGATATTTTTATAGACAAAATAATGTAGAAGAAAATATTCAAATTAAATCTAATAGGACATACTAAAGAATATAGTACAGTTAATATAGTACAGTTTCAAGAACATATGTTTTACTGTATTTTAATATTTTTTCGGATAATGTCCAATCGTCTGCCGGATTAGCAAGGGGAAAATACTTTTTTGACTATTTCATTGTTTATGGACGTGACGATAAATTTATTTAAAGTACCAGAAAAAGAAATCACGTGATCAGCATTTAATAAATAAAATTCTAAGATTTAATCTTTAAAAAATTCACCAAAAATCATAAAATGGAGGTAAAGATTCAAAAATATTTCATTTTAAAGGAATTTTCATGTTCTTTCTCGTGATATAAATTTCATAACCCTCAAATTTTAAAATATTATTTTAAATGCAAACTTAAGAAAAGTTACTAAAACAGCTTAAAAATTTAATTTAAATTAATCTAAGAAGAATTTTTCAAAAATCTTTCTTAGTGCACCCCAACACTATAAGAAGAATTGTCAGACAAAATTTCAGCCCTTTAAGTCCAGCGGTTTGGTCTGTGCGTTGTGTGTCACGGAGTCAGTCAGTCAGTGAGTCAGTCAGTTACGGAACTGTTTTATATATATAGTTGAGTAACAGATAGTAAATAATTATATATAGCTTTGTTAGAAATCCTGTATTTGTGTTTAATGTAGTACCATTTACCCTGCTGAACATCCAAAATGCAACACCAAGAAGGAAGTAACCAAATAGCATGAAATTTGCATCATGCATATACCGCGATGGAATATGCAAATGATAACTATTGTAGCGCACGAGCACATCATGGGCGACTGCAACGCTCGTGAAGAAATGTATATAAAGAGACAAAATGTATATAAAGAGATGAAAGATAGCCCTTTTGAAGAACGTTAATTGTGCTCTCATGTGATTTTTTGTGTGTGCAGCTTCAGTATGTCTTGGAGAAATACACGAGCATCATTCGAGCACATTTCGGAGTTCGACCGAGACAGAATCGTTGGATACAAAGATTGCGGATTGTTTTATCCTTCCGAGAAATCGGTCTTCATGTCGGACGTAGCCAAATCACAGTCATGTGAATATGGAATCGGTGAATGCAGGAGGGAACGACTAACCGACATGAGCGATTGCAACCGCCTCATCGCACCACTGGACGGGAAGGCAGGCATATTGTGCGCACGGCACTCATGGAGCGCAGTGCCACATCCGCAACGAATACAGTCTGTAACACAGCAATCGCACAAATAGCGTCGTTTGCAGCAAAGTGAACTGTCCGCTAGGTGTCTATTGCTTCATTTGCCTTTGATTTTAAACCACAAGTGTTTGCGTTTGCAATGGTGCATTGAACGGCACAGATGGAATTCCGAATGACATAACATTGTGTTTTCGGACGAATCACGCTTCTGCCTGCAACACAACGATGTTCGGACTAGAGTTTGGAAATACCGTTGAGAGAAGCTGCTCAGCTGTTGTGTTATGCATCGTCCTACTGTTCCTGGACCCAGTGTTATTATGTGGAGGGGGTATTGGATTCCACTCCCGCACCCCTCTAGTACGTATTACCAATACACTTACCAGCCTGAGCTATATCTCTGAGGTTTTGCAGCCTGTTCTCCTTCCTTACTTTCAGGGCTTGCCTGCGGACACGTTTCAACATGATAATTCACGACCACACGTTGCACGTATTGTTGAAGATTTCCTCTCAAACCACCAGATTACATTGTTATCCTGGCCGGCCTGTTCTCAAGATCTATCGCCCATCGAATATGCCTGGTGAATGATTAGACTTTCCAAGAACGGAATGCGGGTACAACTGATGCACTTTGGCTACGTGTGGAGACAGCATGGGTTGCCATTCCCCAACACCATATCCAAAGCCTCTTTCAGTCAATGCCGTGGCGTGTCGCAGAGGTTATTGACAGACGTGGAGGCAACACTCATTGCTGATTTTCTCATCTTATCCACTTTAAAGAAGGCTGTATTTTCAATCAATTATCATTGACACTAATCTGTAATCTCTGGAATAAATTTGGCTTTGATATAACTTCTCCTTCTTGGTGTTGCATTTTGGATGGCCAGCAGTGTAGTTATGAAAGCTGCTGCAGCTGTTATTCTCTTAACCCATTTAAGACCGCTTCATGTTTCCTTTATTGGAAATGCACCAAACAGTTTTTTAACACTTCTTAGAACATTAATTACATAAATACGTTGTTTCCATAAAATGAAATTTATTTTTACGAGAGTTACAAAATGGTGCGTTTTCGCAACATCAGTCCAAAACGGTATAAAAATTATTTTGAAACATTTCTTTCACAAGTCATTCAACATTTCAACATTTCACAAGTCTTTGAAACATTTCGCTTTAAGAGGTACATTACACTTATTACATACAGTAATTGTTTGGCTTTTGCAGTGTTTACATATTTTTTGTTTATTTTCTCTATCTTTAGTAACAATATGGCCCATACGGTCTTTCCGAGCTTCGTTGAGAATTAGATTTTAAATTCAAGATGGTCTTCCAATATGTGAAGTTTCAGGTGAAACAGAATTCATCTCCATTTCTTCAAGCCTTTTTATCAAAGATATGGCTTTCTCAAAGATATAGATCTCTGAAACTCTAATAAACTTATTTCAGAATTCATTACATCCATGTAGAATCTCCAATTTCCCCATACAATATGCTCTTTTTTCTTACTATATTGCTTACTTTTACATTTATTAGAAAAAAATGTCGATTTCACTTGCAATGTCTTTAGGTGATTCGACATTTTCACATAAAATATCATCATCAATAGCTTCTTCATCCGTCAAATCATCCGGATCCGGAGGGATAATGGCGAATTATAGTTCATTATTATCTTCTGTTGAGGACGATTCCGGAATATCATCATCATCTAGCCCATGAAAATTCTCCAATTCCTCTTCCAATGTCAAAAAATGCTTTTTTTCTAGAGACAAACTTATCTGAAATGAAAACAATACCAATTTACTGCATAAAAAGCTAGGCAGCATATCAAAATCTTAATACACGTTGGACTCGTGTTGCGTTTTTGCAACATTTTTAAAAATATAAATTGAGAAACATAAAAACAAAAACTATGCCTTACCTGTTGAAGCCATTTTGTTCTTTAGTCTCTAGTAAACTCGGAACAAGCATCAAATCGGAAATTTAACTTCTGCTGCTATCTACAGTAATTATTTGAAATTAGTCATTTTTTTGCTATAAAAACACCAGAAAAAAACAATTTTTTGCAAGTGCTAAAATCGGGCAAATGTAGAAACACAAAATGTATTATGAACAATTAAAATATAGAGAATAAAATAAAAATGTTACTTCAGACGTACAAAACTTAGAACATGCCTTTAAAAAATGCAGAAGTTAATGTTGCATTTTCGCAACGCCAGTCTTAAATGGGTTAAATATTTATAAATTAAATCTTTAATTAAAAAACAATATAGTAGCTAAAAAATTGAACAGGAGTTTAGAGTCTACAGAATTTTGATGTGTTGTAGGTCATAGTGATAAACCATTGTATAAGTGAATGATAGATTTTTTATTTTATAATTCTTTAGAGCTCTAAACGCTTCCACAATTATTTAGTCACTAATACGACTCTCAAATATAGTTGGAAAAAGAAATATAATACCTTCATTTAATGCATTTTTTACACATTTGTATAATATAACACATTGAATATCATACATTACTTACATTTATTTATTAATTAATATTTTTTTAAAAAATTTTAGAACACATTTTTTATAACACAATTAATACGTTTTTAATAAAAAATGTATAATACATTTTCTTTTAATATTTGATTAAAAAAATTTACTCTAATTCTATTCCCTTTTTGGAGGTATATTCAAAGCGTCTTTATTTGAAATGAATTGCGATATTGTTTCATCTACTACAAAAAAAAATGTTGGGCCTTCCAGAGGCATTAGAAACCAATCACCTAAGCGAACACAATGCAATGTCTGTTTACTGAGTACCAATTAGCGAAATGAATTATTGCTAACTATCAGTAACTCAGAATTTATAATTGTAGTCGGAAGGAATTCGAATAATGCCCCAAGACCTAAAAGATAGAAGAAAATATGGATTTCTAATAAAACGCGGAGATTTTACTTAAGATAATGACCTAATTTCAGGAATATCTAAAATGCTTCGCCCAAAAACTAAGAAATCTTTGAAGGTTTTATTTAATTTGAAGGCAGAAGGCAGTTTTCGAGGGAAATTGCGAACCACTTAGTGTAATGGATAATTCTAAAGACATTAATGTCAGAAATTACATGTAAAATTCGCAGATCTCTTATAAATTAAAGACGAAGTGTCAAGCGAAATCTTAAAAGCAGATTTAAATTCTTTTTCTAACTCGATGTTCCATTTAAATGAGTGATATATTGAAAATATTAGATTAATTTTATTTTCATTTTGTTCTCAAAAGTCATTATGCAAGTTGTAATTTAGGGGTTGTATAGATTTTTGGAAAACACATGTTTTCAATTCGTTAGATAATCTAATTTTTTGAGCTATTACATCACAAAAATTTGATTTTAATTGAGGGAGAAGGACAGATTTTATCATGAAATTCACCATTAAGCTTTCACCGTAGAGTCGAATATTTCGAGGAGTATTTTCTGATGAATCTCACATTGTATTTCCTTGACTTGAAAAGAAAGGAACTTTAATCCAAGGACATTCATCTAATCGATACTTGCTGGCATCTGATTCGAGATTATTTATCTTAAACTATTGCTTTCATTTTCTTCATTGCACCGATTAAGCCTCTGTTTTTAAACTTTTCAGGTGCCTTCACTTTTATCATATCTGAATCAAGATCTGCATCACGGACGACAAGTGTGGATGTTGCGGTGTATGTTATCACACTATCACACATACGAGATGTGTTAATCCACTTCGAATTGGTCTTTTGCTGAAATGTAAAAAGATACGTAATATAGACACATCAGAGTGTACTATTCCCTTATCATGTCTTCGGAGAAAACGTGGACTAATGATAGAGATATACCACTGCGGAGATAAGCTACGGATGCTAATGATTAAAAGTTATGATGCCAGACCTGGTTTTCGATCAGGTGAAGAATCATAGTTTCCATCATGATCGTTCTTTTGCTGGTGATCATTAGTAATAATGTAATTGATCAATGATGATCAGCGATTAAGGATTATCAATGATTAATGATAATATTTTACTGATGGTCTTATACCAGTATTTTTTGAAAGCTCTTTTGTAATACATGCAGTGACATGGAAGACAGTAATAAATACAGTATTATGTTTCAGTAGTCACACCTAATCAGTCCTGGACCTAATATCTACCACGCATAGACAAGCTGAGATGAATATTTCCACGTTTTATCAGTGTCTTTTATAAAACTTTCCTTTTAACATTATTTTTATTGAATAAAAAGTAGGAAACTTTTACTAATAGATTAGGCGCTGGCCATCCTACAGCACTATCTCATCAAGATGAAATAGATTTGGGGAAAATGGTGGACCAAGGCTACCCTAGACGTGGTGAGCTCAAATGGTATATCCGTGCAATAAATATGATACTGTTATCAATATTGTTATAAATATGACATTTTTAATATATGTGCTGAATATGTTAAAGCAGACAATCTCAATACACCATTTAAGGATCACGTTCCAGGATCGGATTGATACGTTGTTTGTTACAGCTTGTTACATTCTACTTTATCATTTAAAATTACAATTGTAAACATTCTGTTAAGTTTTAAAACCCAACGTGAAGGAATACAATGAAAACGGATTTACAATTACATTCATTTTTGTATCTGTATTTTATTTAAAACATAAAGAAAACACTAGTTTGCTATTACCCCTATATTTCTGGGATAACTCTATATAGATGAGAGGATTATAAATTGTAATTTAAGTTCTTTAAAACTGATAATTTATCAATTATTTATATACAGCATTATAAGAAAGGTTAAGATGTTTCATATTGTTAGTTATTCTAATTTTAGATCTTAGACCAAATCGTATTTTTTATTAGATCTAATAAATTTCGATCATTCATATACTGTTTACAATTACCTCACGTGACTCTATACCATTATAGAATGTAGATGTGAAAACAAAATTAAAAGAAATTTCTACATCACATACTTTTTTGATATTCAAAGATAATTTAAAATGAAAAGGTTTGGTAATATGCCCCGAGTCTAATTACGTTTAAGAAATGCATTTTATACGGAATAAAGCTCTATTTACCTTCATAAATGAAAAGTCAACTGCCGGTAAATGTGATCTCATTTCCACTGTCTCAGATACTGTACAACTGAATTTGTTTAGTTATTTTACATTTTTATTATAGAATATTGATAACATAAAACTATGAGTCAAATATTCCAATACTGTAGTTTTGTTTGAAAAACCAAATTTCAATTAAAGAAATTCTCATATGCGGATATCAGATTCTTTTTCTTTTAGATTATTTCTCTTACTTATATAATAGATAAAACAAAATCTCATAAGCAACTGAATTTATGGTAAGAGAAAATACAGGAATTAATTAAAGAATCAGAAATTTCTCTGCTTTTTATTGTTCCAAGTGTTTAGGCAATAGGTGGGATAAAAAAGGATTTGTACTCATACACCTTCAATATATTACTTTTTTTCGCTCTTTGGCTGAAATAAGAAGCGAAATTTTTGTATTATTTTCAGTTTCTAATCTCTAGATTCTAAGGAATTTCATCTGATATGTCTGAAACTTTTTGAATCTTTTCAAGTCTTGTTTCAGTCACAGTGTTTTTGCTCTTTTATCAAACTGCGATATCAGAAATCGATGAGACTAATCTTTCATAAAATCCATTTCTCAATATTTCTGTTATTCTCACTCTCTGATTTCGTATGGGAGGAATTATCCACTTCTATCAAATATTTATGTACCATAATGTAACATTATCGGTCTTCTTTGAATATGGAGACTTAATTTAGAAGGTACTTTACAAAGAAGAATAAGGCATTTAAAAAATAATAATTTCTAGTTATATTTGTATAAATAGTAGCACAACATCTTTATCTTAATGATACTTTATTTCCTTCATTAATCCCACTTATAAATCTTTGGTTATAATTTTCCCTTTACCCTTTACCAAGATTTTATCTTTTTCATTGTAATATTCTTGCAGTTAATAAAATTTAGTTATAACAGTTTAATCACTCATACCATCAAACTATCCTTTCAATGACCTGAGTACGGTGCTAATACAGGTTGAATCAGAATTTACTCCCACATTTCAAAGTATAATAAAAATCGAAAGGAATGATTTACAGAAAGAAAAGCTCATAGTTTTGAAAAGTACTAACAATTTAGTTTTTTCCACTAGGTTTTGAAAATAGCACCACTCAGTTGACTCCCGTTATTTCCGATGCACTGCCAAATCCATTCTCTTAAAGTTTTCCATCCCTCTGTTCGGCATCTCTAGTGGAATAGTGACAACTTGCTCACGAATAGCTAACTTACGGAATCGTTGCACAATTTCAGCTGTTCCATTGTTCCGAGGACAACCATTTGGTTTCCTTGGTATTGCAGACTCACTTACTCTCACATTTGAAACCTATCGTGGTATTAGGATTCGATTAGGAACGACATCAGTTTCAGTCAGAGCCCAAAGCACCTCCTAAGTGCCCTTTGCGTCCAGGTTACAGAATTGTTCTTTTTAAAAAAACACCTTTATATCGAAATCCCGATGTTCACCAGACCAACTCGTGGTGTGTACTGACAACTGGAAAAACCACCCTAACTGTTTTCACCTCCTGTGTCGCCCTATCTACACCACTGCCTATCAGTTACCTTCAGAAATCTGGGAGACCATTCTGCCGCCCCCGTATCTAACTGACCACGCAAAGAAGTTTATTAAAAATTAGTTCCGTAAACACGGTGTAATATATTTTGCTTTCAAAAGTCCTTAAGGAACATTTTTACTAAAAGAAATTCGTAGGAGGTGTTCCGTCCAGCATCAGCAATGATCCTCGATAGGCAGAATCACTGGCCTAATAACTCTCTTAGATTTGTAACGGTTTGTGGTAGCATCTACTTTTCACCAGAAATCTGTTGCACGTGTAGCGAGCAGAGTGTCAAAAACGGCTTCTGCTCAATTATTCTGTTTTTGATGTGTTCTCTAAAGGGAAAGGTTTGGATGACGTTTGAGGAACGAAAAATATTCTCCATCATAGATCTGTAAGTCAAATCATAATTCATATTCTTTATGCTTATTATGGTTTTTCATTTCCCCACGTTGATCCATCCCATATATTGAATTAAATTATGCAATTGTATTCTATTAATAGTGAAAGTGTATTCTATTAATTCTGTTAGTGGATTTTTTAATTGCGCAAACGTATCCCTTAATTTATGCAAATGTATTCTTTTAATTGTGCTTATGTAATTATTTTGTTTAAATTCTAAATAAATCTTAAAACCTTACAGTCCACTAAATCCAAACATCTCAACATGAGGTGTAAATTAATCGCTCTAATGCTATTTCTAGCAAATATGGAAGGGCTATGTTTTGTCAGTGCTACTATACTATAGTGACTGTATGATGAAAATAAGTACACATTCCTTCGCAAATTCAGAAGATCACTTTGATAATATTTTAGGAAGTTTTGAAATGAGAGGTCTATATATTTTTAGACTTTATTCCAAGTAAAGTTGAAATAGTTGAATAGAGAACTGTCGAAGTCCTTGGCTTATCTCAATAAAATCCTTTTAATCACTGACCTCTCTTCTACAGGAGACTTTTCAGAAGTTTAATGTGTCTGACAACCATTAACGTTTCCCTCCGTTATAAATGACATGATCTTGTACAATATGGGAGGGTCCTAAATTTCTCCGGCATTGTTTTTCTGGTTACGGAAAAGGATAGGGAGTAGTGCGTCCCCTTTGTAACTTCACATAAAATTAGCGAAACAACTATTTAAGAAATAATACAAAATCTAGAGTAAAAAAATCCATAGTTTCCGGAATGCATAATAATAATAATAATAAACAACCTAAAAAATCGAATTTGTTAGAAAATAAATCTATTTAAAAGATAATTTTAAATTTACTATTATTAAAAATAAATTATCTTAAGCATTATTCTGACATTATAACAACAGGTATTTAAAAGCACTAAGGCATACTAACTATAAAAGAATCACTTTACTTAATAAGTTGTTAAAATATTAGTGATGCATAAATTTCACTCGGATTAGGGGTTGGGAGGAGGAGAAATAACGATAATGTCGGAAGGGCAGGAAGACATGTAAGTATAGATCTCTACGCTAGATTTGCACTTTAGGTAACGACCTATTTTCGGAGTACTTGAAAAGATTCCCCTGAAATAATGGACGTTGTTCAAAACTTTTACTTAATTTTAACTTGGAACACTCATCTAGTGGAGAATTTCTGCTGGCTTAGTAGAGAAGTTTTGACCTAGGGACAAATTTATAATTTTTTAAGAAGTCATTTTAGGTTGGGATGTGAAAAGTTACGAATATAGAAGTGACATCATAGAAAATTCGGAAATCAGTAATGTTTTTTAAAGAACAACTGTCATGAATTTTCATGGGAAGAAAAAATGAAACAAATTAAAATAATTCACACGTTATATAATGCACTTACACGCATACATAATACATATATATACATACATATACACACACACACACAGATATATATACATACATATATATATATATATATATATATACATATATATATAAATATATATATACATATATATATAAATATATATATATACATATATATATATATATATATATATATATATATACATATATATATATATATATATATATATATATATATATATATATATATACATATATATATATATATATATATATATATATACATATATATATATATACATATATATATATATATATATATATATATATATATATATATATATATACATACATATATATATACATACATATATATATATATATATATATATATATATATATATATATATATATATATATATATATATATATCTATATATATATATATATATATATATATATAAACAAAAAAGTATTTTTAAAGCATAGATTTGGATTAAAAGAGTACCGAAAACTGATTTTTTTTAAACTTATAAAAATATACTTATGCACAGTAAACTGGATGACAACCTAAAGTCAGTATAAGTAAAGTATAAGAACAACCATCTTATTTAACTCATAAGCCTAGTATTTAGAATATTGTAGTACCCTCATAAAAAACAGTCTCTGATATTCTTGTAATAGCTCTATAATATAATAAATCATTAAATAACGGAGCTTGTAACTCAGTTATTACGGCAAACTTTATTTGACCTTTAGGACATTATATCTATATCTCTTTAAAACATATTGTTCGCGGACTGTATGACGGAAGTTCAAATAAACTTGCTAATTCCATTTGATTAAGGTTTTATTATCATCAGCCATCCGTATGGTTCTTTTGTTTAGGCATGCTTCTGAATGAAGCATCCTGTAAGAAGATAGACGAAATCCAACTGAACTTTGCAAACTCGTTGACGCCAAATCATTGGCGCCAAGGAATGACGGTTACAGTTTATATTAACTTTTAAAGAGGCGTAAACACTTCTGATATCTTATTTCCGAGCTTAATGGTCATATACTTATTAAAACTGAGTTGTGTCTGTGTTTCAAAAAGTATTCTTATGCAAACTAGAGAAAAAAGAGCACACAAAACTCTTTTGATTTACGACTATCTCCATGAAAGTAGTCCAAGTGAGAAAGAGATTTTTTTAAAAATTTAAATAGCGCATTTAACGCTTTTAATTTCCTAGTCTATAAAATCTGGAAAATGCTACACGCTAAGTTTGTTGAGATTACAGGCCGTGAACCCCAAAGAAATGGTGTCAGCCAGCATCTTTTTCATGGAAAAGAGACATTCTTAATACGAAGAACTTTGCATACGTTAAATTACTGCAGTGAGGAAGAAGGCTATCATTCGCAGAAAGATGTTTTAATGAATAGATTTAATGGATTGGAAAATAATTGTTTTATTGGAGAATTTAAATTTATACAGGATGTTTCAGAAAATTTGACATCATTTCACAACGTAATAACTTTGCCTATGCTTGTTCAAATAACCTATATTTTAATATCACGTGCGGAAACACGTCAAACTTTTATTTCAATATTTTACATAATATTTTTTATCATTTAATTCTTATTTATTTATTTTTTAAATGTCCGACAGGTTTAACTGACGCCTTGTGATTGTTTCTCTTCTGGGGTATGTTGAAGGGAGCACAGGACCTTCTAAGGGGTGGTAAATAGGAGTAGTAATTTGAAGTGACATTAGTTGCTCGAATAGCTAAAAGGATGAAGGAAAAGAAGGTAAATGAAAATAACATTCTAAAAGATGGTTCTGTTTATACATCGGGATCCTTTTGAGCTATTTCATTCCAATAAATAAAAGGTGAAAGTGATAGTGAAACTTTTAAAATGCGTTTTCTCAAAACAGCAAATTTGTTAACATTGTGCGCACTGTTACTACCAAATTATTAGGGAAATATTGATAAAAATTTGTGGAAATCTTTAACTTAAAAGTAAAAAATTAGAATTGTTTCAAAAATTAATTTGTTTTTTGATTTTATTTCTATTGTGTAATTTTAACAATTTATGACTATTTAAAAATTTAATCAACATTTTTACCAGTATTTTTGTTTTAAATTAAATATAAGTGTATTGTAAATATAGTACAATGACCATTTTATTCTTGTGTGTATATTTTTATGTTTTATGGTGTGCCCAGTGATTTTAAGGCCTTCTTTATCTTGGACTCATATCCATTTACTGAACATGTAATAAAAATATTAATTTTCAAAGAAAACCTTTCAATTTGGAAAGCATATAATTCAAAATGTGTTAATAAAATACCAATTGAAAACATTTCTTTTTGTAATTTTATTAAAGTTTGATTAGTTTGAACATGACTATGTTTCCAGCAATTTGAACAAAGTTAAGGGGACTCACTACCCTTAAATCTTTAAAACATTCGACTTTTTGAAAAAAAATATATGTTAAAGCCTGATCATTTCTGAACAAAATAAAGCAAATTGCATGAAAATATTCCGCTTAGTTTTAGAGATATTGATATTCTAAATATTTAATTACTGATCAAGTTTATGGTAAGAAAAATTTTAAACTCATTTTTTTCTCAAAATGTAATTTTGCATCATTCCGCAACTGATTTCTAAAAAACTATGAAACATAATTCCATGAAATTTTTACCACTGCATAATCATGTTATTTTATTGCGTCTGAACTAGAATTATCGCACACTGCACATTTTGTTATTTTTTCAGGGGTTAAATTAATGCAAAAATTTAAGGAAAATTTAAGTATATTTTGAGCAGTTTTAAAAAATTGAAAAAATATTTTAATGTTGAATGTTTTATGTTCAACTGTATTTTGAATTATTTATTTTAAATATAAAACTGAAATTATCCATTTAAGTGTAAAATTAATTTCATAGTTCTGCGCGGAAGTCAGTATACAATAAAAATACTTAAAAAACAAGGTATATCTAAAGCATTTAAAAAAAAATATTTAAAATTAATTTGAGAGTTTAAAATTTGTTTATTAAAATAAATATATCAATTTATCATATACATAAAATTTGGAAAAATTGGGAGTAAATTGAAATAGTTACAAAGAGTAAAAAGTATGAAAATATGCCTTATTTCCTCGACTTAAGGGTCGTGAGTCCCCTTAAAGGTACTGGATCCCCTTTGATCTGGTTTATGTATATTTGCTTCCTCCAGATATAGAGGAACTTAGGCAGTGAGTCAGTGTCGCTTTGGCAGCTGTTACCAATGACATGCTGTAGCGCGTTTGGCAGGAAATGTGTCACAGGCGTCACGCAAGTTTTACATTTGTAAAATTGTTCATGAAAACCACGTGTATTTGCATTTCTCTTTCACATTTTGGTTAATATATATATATAATTACTCAGAAAAAGCCTCTTCAGTTTTATTAGATTAGTCACTGTAGTTGCTGTGTTATTTATATCTCAAATTATGTCTAATTTTCTGAAACGTCCAGTATGGCATTCCTAATAAAATTTAATTTTACTTGTTGTTTCTATTAAAGTTTGATATAGATCTATATTTTAATAAGTTTCTGAAGGAAATAAATTAAAAGCAGATTGTTATTATTCTATAGTCTAATTTGGAGCCTTGTCATAACAGCTGCTTTTTCTCGAAAAGGCGTCATACCAAGTTCGCAACCATGAAACAAATAAGTAGAATCAGGTTTCCTAGACCTGGGTTTTTAAACTCAGATATGAGTTTTCCAATGACCGTATGGGTTTAAGGTTTTTTTTCTCCAAAAATATCTCAAAATTTGGATTTTTCCCTTGCCAGTTAAAAATATAGCAAAAAAATTAATATTCTTTTCTTATTACAAGCATAATTTAATTACAATAAGACAATTTACTAAGCAAAATACAGCTTACAGTGATATTCGTACTTATTTGAATGTAAAATGATTTAATGAACTCAAAACGATTCAACAACTCCCTCTTACAAAACCACCCAAGATTTGTGGAATTAGTTGCGTAATATCTAAGATGAATTCAATAATCCTAAATAGGAAATCTTATTAGACTTCATGACTAATTTAACTATTAGACCTCACTAATATGAGCGCATAGAAAATGTTTTTTTTTCATAAGTTAATAGAATCCCAAGAAAAGACACAAATCCTCGTATAACTGAAATCCTAAATGATCGTATGATGTAAAAACCAGGCAACAAATAGGCATCGTCAAAATTGTCACACCTGAATACCGAAAACAGAACTAGGAATGATGAAATGAATAAAATTTGACAATTAAATTGTTGTTGTTGCTTATGCCTACTTGCCGGAATGTATTCCAGACCAGGTCCATATATGCTTGCTTCTGTTCATAGTGGCACCACAAAATTCGGAATCCAACTTAAGGCCTGTTCACATAGAATCCGTCAGCGCAACGTTAAAGATTCCGTTAGAGCTGATTGGTTAAATGGGTCAATGATTGGTATATGATTGGTTAAAAATTTTAAAGCTGACTCTCACGGATTCTCTGTGAACAGGCCCTTAGCCAGGTGCTTTCTCAAATTTGATCGAGAAACCCCAAGGTTGACATTTCGGAGGATTGTACCTTCCCCATTTACTGAAAACAAATAAGGAGTTTTTAGCTCTACCAATTTAAACTGCCCACCTCCGGCCTAGATAGAAAACAATTAAATAAAATAACTTTAATTTAATAAAATAACTTTAATTTAAGAGATCTCAAAAAATGTTAGGTGTATAATTTTATTTGCATTTTCAATAAATTTTATATATAAAAACATATATATTTTAACGTAGGATTACGTTCCTCCGTAACGGTCCTGCGGAAAGGAAAATTTCAGACGGTAAAACTGTCCACCCATTCGTCCTCGCGAGTTATAATTTTGGCAGCGTGCCAAACCCAGTCTATCGCTTGGACAAGTTAAACAAAAGAGTACGAAGAGTACGAAACAGAAGAGTACCAAAATTTTGACATACATATGTCGTCGGTGTTCTGTAAAAAGGGCGAATACATATTCGCCCTTTTTACAGAACACCGACGATATGTATATATATATATATATATATACATACGTACATATATATAGATACATATATACATAAAAAAGAGATAAGCAAGGATGAGTAATCCTTCGTTAATAACCCGCGGTAGTTTCGTTAGAAGTGGTTACCTGAATTTTTTTAAAGCTGGAAAATTTAAAAAAAAATCTGAAAGCTATTTTTTTAAAGCTACATACAAAACTGGATTTATTACATTTTTCTAGCTGGGAGACCTAAATAAAAAGAAATTTTGAATTTTCAAAACAATAGTTTCTTTAGTTCAAAAATAGAAAGCAAAAAACTGCATTTAACTTCTCAATCTATATTCTCTGAGCCTAACAAAACATCTCGTGTTTTTGGAAGGCAGAAAACATTTGCGCATTATATTTTTACGCGCTAAACATTTATATATTTTTTTAAATTATTTTTCTTTCGTTATGCTGATTAGTTGTTTCGTTCTAAGGATATCTTCAGAATCACTAACAGGAATATAGTGGAAACCCAAACAGGTTTAAAGAGGCTTCAAAATCTTTAAAAAAAATGATTATATGTTTAGAATTAATGAATAGTTCATTAAAGGTCTGAAGAGTGATTGTCACTATGAACAATTCACGTATTACAAAAACATCGAAACACTTTGATATACACTCATGGACAAAAAAATTAGCGCTCCAAGAAATAATTGCGGGATCGTAACGAAACTTGCAATGAAGGTACATGTCGGGGAGATATGCAAATGATTAGAAATGCAGCGTGCTTGCGCATTACGTATAGCCGGTAGAGGGCGTTGAACATCGTACTCTGTGGAGTATAAAACAGGTAACCAAAGCTTGTTTGAGTGTGCTGAATCATTTACAAAGGAAGAGCTGACATAGACATGTCAGTACGCCGTGTTCGAAGACAATATAAGCAGTTGTCGCAGTTTGAGAGGGGGAGAATCGTCAGGATGATGGAAGCTGGGTGGTCAGCTAGGCGAGTAGCTCGTCAATTAGGCCGCTCTGATTGTGTTGTGAGGAGGTGTTGGGACCAGTGGACCCGAAAGATGTCATGTACACGAAGACCAGGCTCAGGACGCCCTCGACAGACCAGTCTTCGAGAAGACCGCCACATCGTAAGAAATGCACGCGTACAGCCAACTGCTTCATCGGCCGCCATCCAGGCACAGGTAGCACCTTCACTAGGGGCCTCTGTGTCTTCTCGAACCATACGAAGGCGACTGGCTGAAGGACAGTTGGTATCGTGGCTCCCATTACGTGTGCTGCCCTTGACGCCCACCCATCGACGCGTCCGTTTGGAGTTTTGCCGCGCACGACTGGACTGCAGCGAAATGGAACCAGGTCGTCTTTAGCGACGAATCCAGATTCAATCTCGGCAGTGATGACAATCGTTTTCGTGTGTGGAGAGCCCGTGGTGAACGCTTCAATCCTGCCTTTGCTGTACAGCGACACATCGCTCCCACAGCTGGTGTGATGGTATGGGGTGCCATTGCCTACAATACACGGTCACCCCTATTATTGTTCCGTGGCACAATGACAGCCCAGCGGTATGCTCATGAAATCCTGCAACCACATGTGTTGCCACTCATGCAACGGCTCCCAGGAGCCATTTTTCAACAAGACAATGCTCGGCCTCATACGGCAAGGGCCGTATGTGGCCAGTGCGTGTGACAGTGCGTATTATGACAGTGCGTGTCACAAGACTGTCTCCGCACTGTTACTACCCTTCCTTGGCCTGCCCGATCCCCAGATTTGTCTCCAATCGAGCATATCTGGGATCTTGTGGGACGACGAGTTGGGAATCCCACGAGTTTGAACGAACTAGAGGCAAGGTTACAGCAAATATGGAACGAAATGTCTCAAGACATCATACAGAACTTGTATGACTCAATGCCCGATCGTATCGCATCGTGCATTCGCGCTAGAGGGGGTCCAACGGAGTATTAACTCCTTCGTTCTTTTGCCTTTTTCTCTGAAATAAATTATCCCCTTTCTTTGATTTTCTTATCATTTACTTATATCAAAGTAGTCATTACGTATGTAAAATTTCGTTTCATTTTGACGACTCCTTCTAGGTGCGCTAATTTTTTTGTCCATGAGTGTATATAGCAGAAACAACTGAAAAGTATAGAAGTAATATAAAAGTTTAAATTTATTATAAATATTTACTAAACATCCTTTGCTGTTTTTATTATATAAAGAAAAAGATTTACTGAACTATTTAGTTTAATGGAAGACTCTAAAGATGCAAATATCAGAAATTATAATAGTAATTATTGGGTATAAAAAATTGGAGAATATGAGATGATTCATATGAGATGAAAAAGAGATGATTCCCAAATGCATATAGATCTACAAATTACAAAGATCAAATTTTAAAGTATTTAAATCTTTTTTTTAATAACATCTTTTGTTAAAGCATGTTTTTCAAGAAACTGTAGTACTTGTATTCTTTTAGGTACAAAATAGAGAATGTTAGAAGCGAAGGAAACAGGGGATTTATTTTAATAGTTACATGTCTAAACAGATGAGTAAAAGTTCTGGATGAATTTTCATGACTTCAGTCTTTCAGTAGAAAGTTGAACAAAATAAGCGGAAAACATTACAGACAAGAATTAGATATTAGAAACTAGGATAATTACATTGAATTTTTCGAATTCCATGTATATCACTGAAGTCGCAAGTGAAAACGTACTTTGATTTTTGATTGTTTGATTTTTTCATCTGTGAAACGTTTAAGTTCCAGACATGGGATAATTATTTATAAGTCACATTGAATACTCCATATTACAATTCTGGGGTCAACAATTTAAAATTCGAAAGCAGCTGATCTACCACAAAAGTATTTTACAAGGGATCATCCTCCACGGCAAGTTAAATGAAACCGTCGGGATCTGTTGGGATTTGGAACCGTGAAAATTTCGTCCACCTGATTCGAAAAAAGTTGTAGAATATGGATAAAGTTACACTTTCCAAAGGAATTCATTATCATCTGTACTGCAACGGATAAATTTCCTGTCCCTTGCATAGTAAATATTCAACAACATTCCATCATTAACTCTGGCAATACGTGGTATAATTTTCATCAAAATTTTTTTTAACTATATACTCTGGCACGCGTGTTTTGAATTAGTATTCACTTTCGCAACATAGAACTGGACCAAATCAAAAGTGATATAACGAAATGTATCGATATAAACTAATCGGAATAGCTGAATTCATGATTGATACAGATAATGGCTAGACCTAAAATCCTTTATATGCCACTTAACTTCTTCATAGTTTTAAATTAATGACAACATCTATTAATAGAATCTTCCTATATGACAACATTCCAACTTTATGGAATAATAAAAAAGTTAAATTTGGAAACAATATGCTAAAATTTCTTAGCATACTTACAGATACAATTCGCTGTCTTAGAATGAACAAAATGTTTCTGGGAGCGTTGTCTACCTGTACTTTTGATAAAACACACTACTGCAATAATTCGGAAACGTTGCGGACTTTGTTGAAACCAGAGAAAATTTGGTTATATTGAAAAAAGAAGACACTAAATAAACATATTCTATGTAAAAATTTACATATCACCGTTTAACAGAATCTTAATAACCCTCATCCAATGCAGACCACTTAGCGTTATGAATTACAGCCAAAACATAGCAACACTAAAATTAATATCAGGTCCAAAGTTAGGGGCGCTAATAACATTTTACAGACAGAGAGGCATTGCAATATAAATATATAATAAAACACTAAGTTTTCGCTTTAGTTAACGGCCTAATTTCAACGGATGGCCGGTGTGTTTTGCAAAAATAAGGAATGTTTATTGAAAATTTTGTCTAATTAGAAAGCAGGAGATGTATGACATAAACAATACTCAGCTCTACTTACCGTAATGAATAATGCTAAGATATTACACGTCAGAAACTGCGGAAAGAAATTCTTGGATAGCGAAATTAGGGTTTGTTGATATTTATATATTAAAAGGTGGTAACTTTTTTGTGAATTAATTCTACAGATTCTTGTTTCCTTTCGTTTTCCTTTTATTTAGCTAATTGGTGTACCTAGTAAGCAGCATGTTATCCTTTCAGTCACTTTGATATTATCTAGAAGCTTTAACAATTGAATTAAAAATGAAAAATAAAGCTCATAGAATTACTTATCATTAGTAATTGACACATGAGTGAAATAATTCTAATTAGTTTGCCATTACGTGAATTGTCTATTACCTACAGACATTTATAAT
Organism: Dolomedes plantarius; assembly: GCA_907164885.2. Taxonomy (NCBI): domain Eukaryota; kingdom Metazoa; phylum Arthropoda; class Arachnida; order Araneae; family Dolomedidae; genus Dolomedes; species Dolomedes plantarius. The sequence continues at coordinate 119,016,442 of OU015498.1, read as the reverse complement.
ATGCCGGGTGGTTATAATTAAATTTCCCCTATAAACGGCACCCTACAGCGCAAGCGGGTTAACGGAATGCAACGAAATTTTGTATATGGGCTATACACGAGATGCGCTCACGGAATTTCGAAAAAAAAATTAGTTCCAAATTCTCCACCAAAGGGTGCCTTTTCAGAAAAAACATGAAATTTAACTCAATAAACGACCAAAACGGAATACAGAAACAAAATTAACATTTATTGACTAATTTCTGATCACCTTGTCATCGAACCACTTTAAGTAAAGTTAAGGGAGAAACAAGAACAGTTCAGTTTTCAGAAACAAGAACAGATTTGGACGAAATTTCACAAGAGGAGCAGTTGTTAATCGTGTCCAGGACGAGGTAGGGAAAGCTGCTCCACGTGACCACCTTCATTCACCTGCAGAATTTCAAGTCGATGGACAGTGTGTTCAACAGAAGATCTTAACTGATAAGTTGTGAGGCTTCGCACATGAAGCTTTATGGAGTTCTTTAAGTCATTCAACTTCCAGGTTGAACTCCTAATTTGCTCATCTCTTCAAGTCTCTTAATCATGGCCCGGATACCTTTAGTAGACATTGGTACACGCCGTAGGTTCTTTCTACGACGAAATTCACGAACAGCAGCAGAAGCATTCCCCTTTTTTTCGTAAAACAACTTCACCAATAACGCACGTTCAACTAAAGAGACCGTCATTAGTACAGTCGGAAACATCGACTTAAATATGACGTCTGCAAACGTTTTATACCGTGACGTGTTTTGCATAAAGCTTCCTCTTATTCCCAAGCATGCAAATCTCGACATTTTTCTCCTACAACTGACAGCTTTTCCCGGTATTACATTTTATCACTCATAATTCTTGTTCTGGATTGTTAATATTGTTTCTGAATTCCGTTTTGGTCGTTTATTGTGTTAAATTTCATGTTTTTCCCGAAAAGGCACCCTCTGGTGAACATTTTGGAATTAAGTTTTTTTTTGAAATTCCGTGAGCGCATCTCGTGTATAGCCCATATACAAAATTTCGTTGCATTCCGTTCACCCGTTTGCGCTGTAGGATGCCGTTTATAGGGGAAGTTTAATTATAACCACTCGGTATATATGAAAATGTTTGAAGCATAACTTTGTGTTACTTGTTTGGAGTTGCGAGAAGTAAAAAAGTCTTATCAGAAATAAATAAAAAGAACCATGGTATCTAATCATGTTTGACTTCTACCGTGGAGAAATCATTTCAGTTTAATAATCAGATACTAAATTCAATTCGTGTAATAGTATATTACGATATATTTTCTGTCCAAATTTGATTACACTGATAAATTAATGATACAAATGCACCAAAATGCTTCAATTATTCGTATATAAGTGCTTTAATGTAATAGAGTAGGATTAAGGATGTATAGCTACTAAATTTAATTTGCAAGGTATGTTTCGCTTAATGAAATATTTCTGGAAAAATTTAACTGACTGGGAGTAAATAAACAGAGGTGGGCTAAATACATTTTCTCTACCTCTGTTAATGATACTAATATTCATGTTATAAATCCATATAAATATTTTATAGTATATAGTATTTAATATATTATAATTGGTCCATACGTCTATGCTGTATAGTTAGCTGCCAGACACGCTATCTACCACCGCGGGGACGTGAGTTTGAATCCCAGCCAAGGCATATACGAATCGGTGCAATCCCTTACAGAGAATAGCGTTGATTCACCCACTTGGTATTCATATATTGAAGTAGTCAACAGAGGTCGCAGTGTACAAGGGCAAAGTTTATACACACACACAAATATATATATATGTTGTGAAGGATCCACAATTTGGACATTTTATACTCCTTCCAACATCATAGCCATTTTGTTTTTCCAACACGATTACGGGTCAGAAAACGGCCTTATTGGAAAAAAGGGGGAACTGCACCAATTTTCCAATAAACATCGAACCCCCTGAATTCCTCAGTACGGGAGAAAGCAATTCCAGGAAATTAAACGGATATCCAATTTTCTTGGAAATAAGAGTACCACGTGGGTTAACCGTGGGGATGTCGGAGCATCCTGCCCTCGTATAAAAAACTCGAAGAGGCAATACATTTACGTGAGAAACCGACCTGGGGAGGAGTTAAATCTAAAAAAAGGGCTGAAAATGAACCCCGAGTGTGGGAGAGAAACGAAAGAATCGGAGGCAGTAGGATCGGCGCTGGAGGTTGAAACCGGATATCTCTCTTTTGCGGGGAAGTATTTTTTCCGGACTTTCTTCGCAGCTCGCCACCTGAATCTCTGACCCTCTGCCTCCGATCCTCTCGTTTCTCTCCCACACTCGGGGTTCATTTTCCCCCCTTTTTTCGATTTGACTCCTCCCGAGGTCGGTTTGTCACGTAAATTTATTGCCTCTTCGAGTTTTTTGTTCTAGGGCAGGATGCTCCGACATCCCCACGGTTGACGCACGTGGTACTCTTATTTCCAAGAAAATTGGATATCAGTTGAATTTCCTGGAATTTCTTTCTCCCGTCCTGAGGAATTGAGGGGGTGCGATGTTTCTTGGAAAATTGGTGCAGTTCCCCCTTTTTCCAATATGGCCGTTTTATGATCCGTAATCGTGTTGGAAAAACAAAATGGCTATGATGTTGGAAGGAGTCCAAAATGTCCAAATTGTGGATCCTTCACAACAATCACTCCCCCCCCCTTTTCTAAGCTTGCTGGCACGCAACAGTCTGTAGGGATTGAAGAACGGTTTGGCTCCTTTCGCTTCAGCAAAAGAGTCTCTAACTGCCCAAAAGTCACACTGGCAGTAAAAGAATCATGAATGACATCACACGTAAAAGTTCAGGAGGTCAAAATCTCCCCTTATAGTGCTGCAAGTTTTACTGATTTAAAAAAATTCAAAATTTATAAAGTTTTCTTTAAGCTTAAGCTTACATTAATTATGACCAACATTAACTAACATCATAGAAAATGGTATGCATACCCTGTAAAACAAATAATAACAAAATCGTGGTTCGATCAACATATATGATCGGAGATGAACATGTAAAGAAAATATTATCTTACAGAAGTAGAAATCTCTCCACTAAAATGGTACAGCGAAGACGAAATTTAAAAAAAACATGTGCATAATCGCCATTATGTGTTTAACTCGCGGAAAGAGCAAAAATGTTCTCTTTTCCTTGCACTGCCATTTGTGTGAAACATATAATGTGCTATCCATGCATTCAATAATAATAATGCTAATAATGATAATAATAATAATAAAACACAATAATAAAACACAATACACGCTAATCTTTTAATAATAATATATTTTTATAATTTTTTTTTGCATTCATTCCCCAACAAAATTGACCAAATTTTGCTCTATCATCAGATTTGTACACTGAAACATCGTCAAATGGAATTTAAACTATGCGCACAAATGAACCCACGACGAAAATTCTAAAGTCTGCTAAGTTTCCTAAAAAAATTATAGATATCTCATAGCAATATAACAGAAGAAGAAGAGTTAAGAGAGAGAAAAAAAAACTTATTTTATTGCCAAGATAAAACTTAACCGAAAGGAGAAACAAATTTTGTTTTACTTGTTACAACTCAGTTTTAAGAAGCCCATCGTTAATACAATATAGTTGATCAGATTATATGTGAAAAACGAATGAGTTCGTCAAACTGAGCTTACCCATGTACGCAGCCACAGGTCAGACAATTCTGAGAATGGCCAGTTCCCAAAGCGGTCTGTCCGTAACTCCAATACGCGAGACGGGAGAAAAAAAATTGTAGTTTAGGTTTTTGGGGTCCCCTGTCGAAGAAAATATCTAGTTTGCATAAAAAGCGTTTTTGACTGACGGGTTGCTCCCCGAAGATTAGGTGGTTGCTAGACCGTCTGCTCATTGTTCTCATTCTCCTTTGGCGGAACATTAGTGTCCTGTTCATGTGTCGACTGCGTTTCCCCCGACTGTTCGCAATGTTCAAAATATTCGTCATAGGGGAAAAAATTATCCTCCTCATTTTGGGGGTCATTTTCGAGAATGGGGAAAATGTACCCTGCGGGCCCTCGGAAACGTTGCTGCTTATCGGATCCTGTGGACGCAAGTGCTCTCGTCGCTCAGGAAATTCGTATATTCGATTGATATTACAATTTATATCCCTAGCGTATGGGTCCGCGATTAGCCGTAATTTGTAAGTGTTGGGCGTAAGGCGATTCACAATTCTATAAGGTCCCCTGAAGGTTTTCTTACCAATAGCCGGTTGATGATTACGCACAAAGACTTTTTACCCGATATTTAAGGTTCGGGGTTTCTCCTTGCGTAATTGTCTTTCTTCTTGCTTTTCCTGTGCGGTTGTTATATTTGTCAGCGCGTTTTCAGATGCATTTGCCATAGCTCTAATTTTTTCCGCTGCACAGAATAAAGGCGGTGGATCGATATTTAAATTGTTCGTTTCGAGAAATAGAGGAAGATCCCTACCAAAAAAGAGGAAGTTTGGCGTCTCCTTTGTTGCGGAATGCTGAGTGACATTATAAATATATTTGTGCATGATCATTGCCTCTTCCCAAGAATTGTTATTTTTCGCCGCACATCGCATGGCGTGTTTAAGTTGAAAGTTTATGGGCTCGGAGGCCCCATTACATTGTGGATTAAAAGCTGAAGCTAACATGGTGGATATATTTAATTTTTGAGCTAGTACTTTAAAAAGTGTTCATGCAAATTGAGTTCCGCGGTCAGTAAGTATTCGCTTCGGTTTACTGTAAGCGGTGACATACCATATTAATTTTTGAGCGACCGTTTCCGCCGAAATATCACTGAGGGGGAAAGGTTCAATATGCTTACTGAAGTGGTCTAACACTGTGAGGATGAATTTATTTTGTTTTTTGTCTTTAGAAACGGCCCGACAATATCCAGCGAGATGAATTCACCGGGAATTGAAGGCAACGGGACTCTTCCTAGTGGGACCGGAGGGTGGACTCCTTTGAATGAACGGCATATTTCACAGGAAGCTGCGTAATTTTGAGTGTCAGCGTTTGCGCCTATCCAAAAATAATGTTTTGACAGGATGTCATAAGTTTTCTGGACTCCCTGATGCGTGATGTGCGACCATTTAAGTGCCTCAACCTGAAGTGAGCGGGGAATGACGATTCGATTTCGGATGTTACATTCCCTCGAGGAATAGGTGTGTTGGGAACGAAACATTAATAAATTTGTGTGCGGTTCAATGTAATAATTGTGTAAATTCTTGGAGATCATGAGATCCCACATTATTAAAGCTTTGCGTATTGCCCCTAATGTAGTATCTTTTAGTTGCTCTTGAAGTCTTTCTGTCGTAACGACAGCTTGGGAAGACGTGAGCGTATTGATCCGCGGGTCTTTAGGCTCTTCATCGTCATCGGGACATGCTATCAGAGGATCTCTCGAGGTGTAATCCGCGAGCAGGTTTTCACTACCTGGGACATGTATGAACTCGAAGTTAAACTCGGCCAGTTCCAACAACCACCTTGAAATCATATTCGCTGTGTTAGTGAGACTAAAATGGTATTGAAAAGGTTTGTGTTCAGAGATTATAAAAAATTTTGATCCGTAAAGGGAATTTTTGAAATGTTTATCGCCGTAGTAGATCGCCATTAACTCCGATTTTATTGCTGCGTATTTCTGTTCGGCGGAGTTCAGAATTTTACTATTGTAAAGTATGGGCTGTAGTGTATTTTCGCCTTTCTGCATAAAGACGGCCTCGTCCGGTATAAGTGTCTCATCGAGTCCATGCCTTGCCTTGCTGTTTCATCAAAGCTCCCCAGGTTGGTCATTTCTTCCCTTTCAAATAGTGCTGGTGTTTGTTTTAGAAATTTTGGAAAATAGAACGTTATTTCGCTCGACCCGTAATGGTTCTGCCGCAGGAAGCGGATATAGTATGCCCTAATTATGTTATAATATGTCTAATCAAGATCTTATATATAATATGTGAAACTGACCTTTCTTGTAAAATATTGTATAATAAATGTTATTATTTTTATTTATAAACGCATAGTTCACTTTGGAGTTTACCTCCCTAATTTTACACAACGCAAAGGGGTATCTCTGGTACCCCTCATAACAATATATATACAGGTCGTTATCAAAATAATGGAAACACCTATCAATATTAGTGGTGTTTATGAATGCGCTTCACATTCCTTAAAACACAAGTCAGGCCACCGGTATTTTTTTTATATAATATAGTGTACATATTATTCTAATGTCAGATAGCAGTAATGAAGCTAAGGACATCGTGCTTTCGGGGGGAACAGCATAAAATATCAAACCTTGCACACCTTGCGAAAAGTGAAAATATTTGGAGCACGTTTGAATTGGAGTATCTGTTACTGCAACCCCCAGGTAAATGGGTGTTTTTCGCGCTATCGTATCGAAAGTCATGATAGCCTACATAGAGCACGGAAAAACACCCATTGCCGAACAGAAAAGTGGACGAAAGGGAGAGCTGAGTGAAAGAGACGGAGGAGGTATTGAAGCAGATTGCGACATGAAGAAAGAACACAACTGCAACCAAAATCACCGAAGAGCTGAATCTGCATTTGTATGTTCCGGTATCAACCATTAGAGGTAGGAGGGAACTTCACAAACAAAGCATTTAAGGAAGAGTAGCTAGTCCAAAGCCACTTGTAATAGATGCCAATACAAAATATCGCCCACAATGGTGCCACAAGCTCAAATCCTGGTCGAGTAATATGTCGAAAAGCGGCATTTGGTCCGACGAATCATTGTTCACATTGATCCTTGCAAAATGACGTGCGTATGTCTAGAGAACACCTACACAAGCGTAAGATTCTGGATGTCTCACCTCAACTGTCAATCATGGAGGTAGATATATCAGGGTTTGAGATGGCATCTCATGGTTTTCTTCAGGCCCTATTGTAACCCTAAAATGGAGATAGAATGGGAAGGGCTATGTCGAAATTTTAGCTCACAAGTCCATCCTAGGGAACAAACACAGTTTCTTGGAGATGACTTTCTCCAGGATGATAATCCCCCTATACATACAGTTAAATCTATCAAGTATTGGTTTGAAGAGCATGAAAAAGAAGTCAAATATCTTATCTTGCCCTGTACAATCCCGCCGACTGTATATCATCCAACCATTGAGATCTCTATAAGCGGATAGAGCCAGGTACCGATATCCACCACAACATCTCTACAGGAACTTTCATGATTTTTCCCTGAAAAATGGTATAATATATCCTTAACCACTATTCATGACTTGTATAATCCAATTCCAAGGTGAATCAGGTTGTATTACATGACAGAGCTGAATTTGCGCCGTATTAATAAAGGTTTTCATGATTTTTCTTAATGTTTCCATTATTTTGATGACCACCTGTATATACACGCCAGGTGATCAGAAATGAAGCAATCCTGCTCTGACCTCCCTGTACATCGAACTACTCCGTGTAAAAGCTTCAAATTTTGTACGTGTACTCTTCAAGACATGAGGAAACGGATTACACGAAAAAATATTGCGTTCCAGCACAACTGGACATATGTTGAAAATACACACAAAAAAACATTTTAAACACATTTTATTTGAACGGGCGGAACATTCACGTGACAACAACCTTACCGACTCAGAGAATGCTGTTCAATATGGTTCCCTTCTTGTAGATGTAAAATATACAGTTTATGGACAGCTTGTTCAACTGTGGATTCTAACTGGTCGACTGAAATGTTTCTCACATGCAGAGTGATGCCTTCTTCAAAGACTGCCGAGGTTACTAGATGTCCTCGATAAAAAATATTATTTAAGTGTCCCCACAGCTAAAAATCGCACAGATTGAGATCCGGAGAACTAGATGGCCAGGTTGTCGTAAACGCACGACTGATTATTCTGTCATTAGTGAAACGTTGCCGAAGAAACTGCGGTACACAGAGTCCAATGTGTCGAGGCGCTCCGTCTTGAATAAAAGTAACTGAATCAATAAATTGCTGCGGTTGCAAATGGGTACAACAAAAGTTTCAAGCATTATTTTGTACCTGTTGGCCGTCATGGTATATACCACAGAGCCATTGCGAGTAGCCGCTTCGAAAAAGAAAAGTCCGAGAATGAATGTAGCATTTAATCAACACCAGACTGTAACTCTCAGTGATTTGAGTAGAAACTCTTTAAAGATACTGGGATTTTCCGTGTCCCAAATACGACAGGTATGGCTATTCACTGTTCCACTGAAGTGGAAATGGACCTCATCCCTCTACAGAATCTGCCATATCCGCGATGCATCCACTTCAATTCAAGCAAGAAATGTCAATAAAAAGGTAAGCCGCTTCTCCCTGTCGATAGCCAACAACTGTTGATTAAGACGCATTTTGTAAGTGAAACAATGCATCATTTTTTTCACGTTCCACACTGTGCTATCGGGAACACCCTTGTGACATTTCACGTGCACTACTATAGCCCACAACGTTATCCATTGATTGATCAACAATAGCTGTGGCAACATCCTGAACGAACGGTTTTCGTCCTCGACCCGGTTGAACTCCAAGATTTCTAGTTTTCTGGAACCAAGCTATTATTCTCCCGAGACATTATGGAAGAAATGGTCCTTTGTGCAAATTCTTAAGTTGGTGAATTTCTCGAATTGAAGCTTCCCTTGTTTTCACAAAAGAGCTTCACAGACAAAGTGCGTTCTGGCAGCGAGATCATCATTGATAAGAATCCCCAGTTTTTAGACTCTCTTATACCCAGAATATGGCTGTAAACCATGGGTTTATGCAAATTTTTGTACTTACAGTGCGAAAATGCAGTTACAATGGTAGTTTAAGCTTCTTTAGTTCTTTCTATTATTATTTTCTCTTTTTCCATAAGGGTAATAAATGAATAAATAAATAAATAATAAATATATATATATATACACACATACACACACACATATATATATATATATATATATATATATATATATATATATATTATATATATAATATATATATATATATATATATATATATATATATACATATATATACATATACATATATATACATATACATATATATATATATATATATATATATATATATATATATATATATATATATATACATATATATACATATATATACATATATATATATATATATACATATATATATATATATATATATATATATATATATATATAATTATATATATATATATATATATATAATATATATATATATACATATATATATATATATACATATATATATATATATACATATATATATATATATACATATATATATATATATATATGTATATATATATATATATATATATATATATATGTATATATATATATATTATATATATATATATATATATATATATATATTTACTTATTTATTTATTTCCTTCAGCTTACTTACTCGACCGTATGTAGGTATAAAGGCCAGAAAAATAAAGCAAAATAAAGGACAAAGTTATAAAGTAAAGCCTTAATATACGAGATTCTATGAATTTTATACCTAAATGTCTGACACAATTGCAAAATTAATAGGAATAATAACAGACTATGACCTTCCCTGTCTCATATAAAGAAAAAAAATAAACGAAATGAGAGGGTAAATTTTAGCATTGTTTAGGAGTTAGTAAATTAATACTACCGATGAATGTCATGAATAAGTTCTTTCTCCTCATTTGAAGGAAAAAGAAGTATGGCGGGACGTTTCCCAAACAGAAGCAGAAATCAAAATGACAGATTAGTGGCTTCAAAGTGCTCAAAGCGAGAAGAAATAAACCAATGAATGTGAAAGGGGTCAAATTACAGATTCGCTTTAGTTTAATGAATACAGGAGCGGGAAGGACATTACACTTTAAAACTAAAATAACGGCACAAATAAGGCGATTTGACTTACTGCTCCAAACAGATTTTATATGAATGGTTTGAAAAAAATATCTTTAAAAAATCTACAGTCATATTTCAAAAGTCACAAAGTCCTGTACTGTGTGTTCAAGAATGAAATATGAGGGATAGAAACATACGAGATTATTTTGAAAAAATTATCATGATTATTTCGCAATGAAAAGAAAGAGATTTGTTGAGAGACACCAAACTGCATCGTTAGGAACACTTTTCAATTGAGGAATTCAAGGTTTCAGGATCCCTTTTAGACCAGAAATATTTTGTTGGGACCCACCATGGCAACAGTTAAGACCCTCCAGCGTTTGTATTCCCACCGGTGAAACAGTGGTATATCCCCAGCTTCCCTTTCAAGACAGAGGTTCCTATTTCAGGTAGAAGACTGACTTTATCCCAGCTGACAACCAAGCCTTACAGACGGAAGAGATACCGGGTGGAAGATGACAACGTCACCCACTATGCCAAGTGGACGGAAGAAACTTTTCTAAAATCCTGTTTGGAATTGAATATGACGGATACAGTAATAAAGTACAGTAAAAATATCTTCTTTCGATTAATTTCTTTAGACATATTTATTTGTAAACAATTTTACCAAAGAGTTAATAATTTTTTTTATACTTTTTTTATAAAATTGTTAACATTTTCTCAAAAGCACCTTAATATTTAATGTTATTCCTTTCGCTTAATGCCACGATCACGTAATGGATTAATTTATTTTAATTAATTTACGTTAATTTACTTCGAGAAATTTAACGGAAAGATATTTTTTTAACATTGTTGCTAATGGAATTCAATTTTTGATTGGAGTAACTGATATGGTTTTAAAGATATCGTTTGATTACTGATCCATGTATAATATTTAAAAATTGAAATCAAGCAAAAAAATAACTTTACGGTGAGATTACGGTGAGACATTTTTGATGGTTCAAACTTTTGAGATCAATTAAGATAAACGTATTACATGATTTATGAATATAATGTATCGTGGATATATTTTTTTAATCAGAAACGTTACTTAATTGTTTATGTGAGGTCAAACAAATTTTGAAGTGCTGAATATTAAATGGTATTGATTGATTGAAATTTAACTATGTTTCATATTGTAAATCATATTAAGGCTAATATGCTTTACAATATGAAAGGTATTTACATATTGTAAAGCATATTTATTGTAGGCCTATTTAGGTGGTAATGAATGAGAAAGAGCAGACAATATATACAGTAAATTTTACAAATAATCTCCTGATCCTGAATAGCTTGATTTTTTAAATATAAAAAAATCCCATCACCTGAGTAGTCACGTCTATCTTATTTGACTACAACTGCAATTTTTATAAGTTAACGGTAACCGTAGAGAAGAGTTAATTTTGGTGTAGAGCAGCTTTTGATGTTAGTCGATTCAGGGACCGTGTTCTTCACGTACTCTTTATTTTTTTCTTGTGGTACTGGGTACCTGAAATCTATGAACAGTTGTGTTATAATTAAATATTTAAAACAGACAAATAGCGTTGTGAATTTCTGAAGACAACGCATGTTTTGCAAAAATCTTTCTTCTGCCCTTTCTTCTGTAATACGTCCTGCAAGAAAGGCGTATAACGTTGCACATTTTCAGAAATAAATGAAAAAAAATCGGCCGCTGGAACTGAGAGGTTGTTAAGCTAATGAATACTTTTATGCAGAGTATCATTCGAAAAAAAAATATAACTTGTTGGTGGATGACCGAGTTAAAGATGAACTTGCTTTGAGAAATGTACTTTGAAAAATGTACTTGAATAATATATCCTCGGAAACTTGTTGTAACAAAATGTCCTAGAATGTTTAAGCAAAATTTCTATTTTGATAGATAAACGCGATATTATATAAATCACAGATATATACTAATTTTAACAGCCTGAGTTATTTATAAGAACACAGAAGAAATTAGGGATGTAATGCACCAGAATTAAAACTAGTAGTTACTGAAGATATCCGACTACCTTTAAAACGCCGTATTTCAAAGAAAATTCCAAACTTTTTTACTCCTGTTTCTAAAGGAATGTAAATTTCAGTTTCAAAATCTGTTTTTTTTAATTTAATTAAAAATTTTTTTTAACGATCATTAGAAATGAAATGGTAGCGATTGAAATAATAGCAAAAGCTATCGATTTCATTACAAGTGAAAACTTAGATTGTGTTTTCTGAGGAACTTTTTCATTAAAAATGTAAAAGACAATAGTGATAACTAAAAATATAATCATGATATGTCTAAAAAATTTTTCAGGTAGGATTTTCATACTATTAAGAATATACTCCATTACAGATTTGGCTCTAAGTGTATTGTTTGTTGGTATACAGATGTATTTATAAAAAAAAACCAGGAGAAATTTCTTAAATCTATATAGGGTAAGTATGCCTAATATGAGACCTTGCCTAATATGACACCCCAGCTTATAGGACGTATAAAGTGCCGCCGCCTGGCGACTGGAGCGTAAAACAGTAGTCTATTGTATCATTCGTAATCGGTGAGTCAGTCGAGTGTTTGCAAGCGCACACATAGGTGTAGTATTTTTTTTCCTGAATGTGTGCCGGTCGACTTTTTTGCATCACCATTTTCATTGGCTGTTTTCTCCTTTAAGGTAAGACACTTATTAAAACTGTTAGTATTGGATAGGTAGCTATAAATATGGAGTGTAAACACGCCTGTCTGTTTTTAAGCTAACGTCAATCCTAACCTAAAAAATTCGTTGGCGTGTTCAACAACATGGTCGTGCCCAATATGAGACGCCAAAGCATGCCTAATATGAGATAGGGTCTCATATTAGGCATTTTAGTGTTCCCTCTCACAGCCTTGTTTCCTCTGAAGCTGCAGATGCAATGACGCCCAGGCGTAATCTACAACCATGTAGCAGTAGTCACAATGTGGAAGGTATTGATCAAACAACAAGTTCAAACCAGTTCTTAGTGACTCCTGAAGAAATAAATCCCTTTCCTACGTTACCTGAGAAAAACACTTCGAAACCAAGTAGGGCCCGTAAAGCCGATATATTCACATCATCGCCCTATAAAAAAATGATTGATAGCATTATTAAAAGAACTGCAGCATATTCGAAAAAACTTTATTTTCTACAAGAAAAAAAGGAATAGACCTAAAATATAAGAAATCAAAGGATAAACAAGGAAAAGGAGATAAAGATAAAAAAATAATAGTATAAGGAAACAATAAGAGGAAAAGGAAAAGGAAAAGGGGTCCCTACCGGAAAAGCAAAATTAAGGGTAGATGAAAATGCAACACTACTAGTTAAAAAACAGAAAATGAATAAGCCTAATTATAGCTATGATGATTCCAGCTCATTTGAAGATGGTGAAAAACTTTCTCCCCATGACAGCAGTGATGATAACATTGATGAAAACGACGCTGAATGCCTTTTTTATGGGTGTTTGTTTTCAGAAGATTTAACGGGGAGAGCAGTGCCGTCAACGTAGAAGGTGTTTCAGGTGGCCCCATGAAGATTGTGGATCTGACGAACTTTTTATTTGTAAACAATGTGAAAAGTTTGAATCTAAAAACAAAAAGTAAACAAAACCTGTAGTGTAAACCAACTAATTTGATTAAAATATCACTTTTCTTTTTCACCTATTAGAGTATATAGGTAACTGTTATCTAATTATTGTGTACAGTTTTGTTTTTACGAACTTTTCAGTAATTCTAATTCAAATTTAGAGTTGAAGAATGGGGGTCTCATATTAGGACTACTTTTTTCAGACCCCAAAAATGGAACACTTATGTTTATAATTTCATACAAGAAAATTGTAAAGATATTTTCAATTTTCTGTCATTGTTATATGTAGTAAAATACATATGTATTAAAAGGATATCAAGTTGGTACTATAATCCCTCCCCCTTACTTTCCTAGTTATATATGAAAATAAAAAGGGGTCTCATATTCGGAATACTTACCCTATATACAGGGTGTCTATAAAAGAACTCCGGGGTTTTGAGGCAAAATATTTTAATGAAATAAAAAACATACATACATGTTTTATACATGACTGAAAAGCTTACATTTTCAAGTTTTTTTTAACACTTAGTAAAGTTCTATATGAGCCCCGTTAGTGGCACGGCAGACGTCTAAACGGTATTCTACCTCTTCCCATGACGTAGTCTTTTATGAAGTACCTTACCGACAGTTGATCTTGGTAACCCCAACTCCAGGCTGCGTTTTGTCAACGATTTCTTAGGGCTTCGAAGGCATGAAGCTCGGATTCTGTCCACTTTCTCTTGAGACACACTCGGCCTACCCGGCGACTTTTGCTTCAAAACACTTCCTGTTTCCTTAAATGCACTGAACCATTGACGAATGGTTTTGTCAGAAGGCGGGTTAACACCATAGTTACTTCGAAAGTTTCTTTGTACGGTAACTACAGACTTCGTTTCTATGAGCCAAATAACACATTGAGCCTTTTGTTGCGGAGTCGCCATCATTTCAAATTTCGCGACGTCATTTCAAGGTCAACGCCCTGCAGCGCCGCCAACAGTTGATACAAACATTCCCAATTGGTATGAGTAAAACTTTTTGAGCTACTCTTTTCAGAGAAATCGACTAAATTTTGCTATCTTTTATAGTTAGTGAGATATGAATTTTTAAAACCCCGGAGTTCTTTTATAGACACCCTGTATAACAGCTCCGTAACTAACTGACTGACTGACAGACTGACATATAACGCACAGACCAAACCGCTGGACATAAACGGCTGCAATTTTGCATGGCGCTCCTTCTTATAGTGTGTAAGAGTGCACTAGGAAAGAATTTAGAAAATTTTTTCTTAGATTTTTTAAAATGAAATTTTAAGCTGTTTTTGTAACATTCTTTAAAGTTTGCTTTTAAGATAATAATAATCTGAGGGTTATAAAATTTACATCACGAGAAAGTTCATAAAATTTCCTTTAAAATGAAATATTTTTCGAATCTTTACCTCCATTTTCTGATTTTTGGCGAATTTTTAAAGGTTAATTTTTAGAATTTAATTTATTAAATGCTGAACACGTGGTTTCTTTTCTTTTTGTGATACTTAAAATTAATTTAGCGTCACGTACATAACAACGAAATAAATTGACCCCAAAAAAATTACAGTAAAAGATAAATGTATTACGGTAAAAGATAAATTTAACCAATAGACTAATTGAGATCGAAGTTTTTTGAGAATTTAATTCAAAATAGTGTGTTTTATGGATATAAAACATTCAAATTAATTGCATACATTGAATGTTGTATTTAATTTGAATATTTTCTTCTACATTATTTTGTCTATAAAAATATCCGTTACGATTTTTTTATAAATATACATTTTTTAAAGATTAATTGCATACATTGACCGTTGTATTTAATTTGAATGTACTCCGTAGCGAAGCACAGGTAGTTTATAATCACCTGTATTTCTTTTAGATTTATAAATATCGCTTAGATTTCAGTTCATTACATTCACGAGTATTTTCCGTACATATAAAAAAAAGAAAATAATGATATATGCATAGCTTTTTTTGTAGAGCTAGAGTCGTTTATGTAAACATTGGCTTCATTTCGACAAAAAATATTCAATTTCGTAAAAAGTTGCATAATTATGGTCTATTTTATTTCCTCATTTTCGTATTTTGGTTCTCGATTCCTTTGAAAAATACAACAGGAATTTTCGCAAGTATAGTTTTTGAAAATACCAAAGAGGAAAGGATATTGAATTCGAAATTTTAAAAGAAAGTATATGGGTGTTTGAATCGACTACTGAGAATGCTAAAGTCTCAAGAGAGGAGTGTCATGGGCAGTCAGTGGAAATAAATAAAATGAAAGCTACTAACATTGTGTAAAATCGATGGCAATATTTAGAAAGGGAACAATTAAATCTGAAAATATAGCAATTGAAAAAAAGAAAAAAAAATAGAGGGCAAAGATTCAGAGAAGTATTCTAAATTGCCCAGTACCAATAGATGATTTTAAGAGACGTGCAAATCTTTGTTCTATTTGCTGTTGACAAACACAGGCAGTTCTAAACTCATAGAATTTAGGCTAAATCCAATAAAAAGCAAAAGTTGTCAAAGAGATAAAGACAAAGTGAATATATATATATATATATATATATATATATATATATATATATATATATATATATATATATATATATATATATATATTATATATATATATATATCTATATATAATATATATATCTATTATATATATATATATATATTATATATATATATATATATATATATATATTATATATATATATATATAATATATATATATATATATATATATATATATATATATATATATATATATATATATATCTATTATATATATATATATATATATCTATATATATATATTATATATATATATATATATATATATATATATATATATATATATATATATATGTGTGTGAGGCTAAAATATGGGGGGGGTTATCGCGTTTCCTTAAAAGAGGATTTTAATTATAAAATTTAGGATTTAGCAATCAAAGTCTAGGAGTCCAAATTAAGCGGCGTAATGCATTGCAGTGAAAATAGAACTAATGGATCGGCTTGATTCAATCTTCGAATAACCACAGGGATAATTTTAGGTAGACGTAGCCGTGAAGTTTAGCGCCAAGAAAGGAAGTGTGTTGGTCAGCAAAAAGAACATCCGATATGACGACATGAATTAATGAGCGTATGTGCGCGTTACTTAAAAGGTTGGGAACAAAGGATTTAATTTAGAGTCATGGAAGTTTAGGAAACGATAAGACGTGCGCCATTAGGCGAATGGATTTTAAGGGGATGGGGCGTCGTAATATACTATTGGAGCTAAGTAATTAATTGGAAGTGAAATAAAAAATATTCGGAAAATTAATTGGACTGTTCTATGGATACTGTGTCAATATCTTGAAGGCTTGATAGAATTTTAAGGTGTAATATGTCCTTGCCACCGGAACACCGACTGCCAGGTAAAATGATTCTCAAGACGTTCGGTTTACTGCGAAATTAAAATGGGCGTGAATAAACCAAATCCGACATATATATATATATATATATATATATATATATATATATATATATATATATATATATATATATATATATATATATATATGCATACAAACTATCTAAATTAATTATTTGGACACCCGTGCAAATGACGATATCTGTGGTCCTGATATACATCTTGCCCTCTGACGTTAAATATCGTGTAGAAAAAACCTTTGGTATTAGTCGCATGAGAAATGCTACGAAGTGAAGAGTTATCTGCTTTCGGGAAAGGCGTAATCGTCGGGTATCACAGAAATTGCTGATCCTTAAGGGACATACTTAGCGAGCAGAGATAACCAAAATCGATAGTGGCCTATATGATTCAGAACTGGAAGGTGAGCGTCGATTGTCAGAATGTGTCCCGAGTCAGCAGACCCACGAAACTGGGAGATAGAGACCGACGGGAAATGTCAAGAGAAATTCGGAAGATCCGCACAGAACCGATGGCCTACATACTGCAGAAGTTTTAATAGGTATCCGAGAGTGTTGTTTCGATGAATACCATCCGCAAGAAAGCACATCAGTGCACACAGTGGTTTTCGTGGTCGTGCTGCCGCCCTTTGATCACAAAGTCCAACTCTGCTGATCGGTTAATGTGGTGCAAAGCACTTCGAAAGTGGTTTGGTTTGGTTTGGAGCGATACAGTCAATTTCCGTTACACTAGGGCTAATTAGACCGAGACCTACTGCTTAAAGCCGATTCCGAACGGCTAAAACGTCCATGCCAAGAGTGGGATTCAAACCCACAGACATTGGTACCGAATGCAAGCGCTCTAAACAATTGGCCATCGTCCGGCTCGAAACGTTCCCGTTGAAAGTGGACCGAAGATCAGTGAAAACGGGTTCTCTGGAGAGACGAATCAAGGTTCACCCTCTACCGTTCGGAAGACAGGTCCTGGGTTGGGCATCTGTCTGGCGAACGACTCCTGCCATAATGTATTGTGCCTACAGTAAATTTCGGCGGGGGTGGAATTATGGTCTCGGGGTGTTTCCCCTGCAATGAACTGCGACCCTTGTTCCTTATTCATAGTAAGCTCAACGCAGACGCCTACTGCACTATTTTGGATGACAGTCTGCTTCCTACATTGTGACAGTTTTACGAGTTAGACCCATGTTACTTCCAGGATGACAACGCCAGCTGTCATGTTGCGTGGTCCACCATGGATTAAAATAGTGACAATGGGGTTTACCGAATGGACTGGCCTGCCTAGGCCTCAACCCTATCGCGAACCTCTGGGACGAATTGGATCGCCGAATTAAGAGGTGCAACAACCGTCCAAAATAGGTGAAGGAACTTACAGGACTTCTCCGAGCTGTGTGGAAGAAAATGTCACTAGCCGTCATACAGGGACCCGTGGAGAGCATGTCCCGGAGGGCTGAGGCTGTAATTGCCTCTTGTGGAGGCTCTACCAACTATTGAATATCAATAAATTTCGTTTTTATTTTCTATAACAGGTGTCCAAATACTTATTGGTAGATAGTGTGTATATAGTATATATATATATATATATATATATATATATATATATATATATATATATATATATATATATATATATATATATATATATATATATATATATATATATATATATATATATATATGTATATATATATATATATATATATATATATATATGTATATATATATATATATATATATGTATATATATATATATATATATATATATATATATATATATATATATATATAATATATATATATATATATATATATATATATATATATATATATATATATATATATATATATATATATATACTACCTGAATACCCGTACTTAGCTACGGAATACATTCAAATTAAATACAACGATCAATGTACGTAATTGGTGTTAAAAAAATATATAAAAAATCGTAACGGATATTTTTATAGACAAAATAATGTAGAAAAAAATATTCAAATTAAATATAATAGAACATACTAAAGAATATAGTACAGTTAATATAGCACAGTTTGAGGAACATATCTTTTACTGCATTTTAATATTTTGGGGGGTAATGTCCAATCGTCTGCCGCATTAGCAAGAAATTTTTTTTTTGTTTATTTCGTTGTTATACACGTGACGTAAAATTAGTTTAAATTACCACAAAAAGAAAAGAAACCGCGTGATCAGCATTTAATAAATTAAATTCTAAAAATTATTCTTTAGAAATTCACCAAAAATCAGAAAATGGGGATAAAGATTCGAAAATATTTCGTTTTAAAGGAATTTTTGTGATCTTTCTCTTGATATAAATTTTATAACCCTCAGATTATTATTTTAAATGCAAACATAAAAAAAGTTACAGAAACAGCTTAAAAATTAAATTTAAAAAATCTAAGAAGAATTTTTCAAAAATCTTTCTTAGTGCACCCCTATACTATAAGAAGAATCGCCATACAAAATTTCAGCCATTTAGGTCCAGCGGTTTGGTCTGTGTGTTGTCTGTCAGTCAGTCAGTTACTAATGTGTTATATATATATATATATATATTAGAACTCCACAGAAAAAATAAATATCTAATAGGTATGTAAAGAGGATTAAAATATTAGATAAATAATAATAATATGGTACAGCTTAATCAAGAATGTTCGTAGGAAAGTGATAAAATTCTCTAGTGATAAATCGAGTGGTATACAATGCATATCGAAACAACGAGAAAAAAAATGTTATCGGTAGACGGAGATAATTAAATTATTGGTTACAGACAATTGTGTAGCAGGACTAGAAATATATATTAAAGTGGGTATTGAAAATAAGAAATAATGTAATAATGAATGGAATATTAAATGATCATAGACAAAAACAGAAATTAAAAAAGGAAATCATATTTTAATAATAGAGAATACAATCTAAAACTGGTAGTTGTACATAACGGAGAAAAATAGAACTTGTACTAACAGAATTAAGTAAGATAAATAACAGAAAAAAACTGTAATAATAAAAAAACAGATGAGACATTCTGAGGTAAACAATAATAATAAATCCTTAATTTCAGAAAATTATTTAGATTTGCTGATTAATTGAAGATTCTGTGATATGCAAACAAGCTAATCATCATTAGATTTTTAATAGTAAAATAGATAAAAAAATATTTTTTGATAACAAACCAAGTTTTAATATTTCTAAATTCAATTATGATGCGTACATCAAATTGGAAGTAAATTTAAAATAGTAAATTATAAATCCTGAATAAAAGGTGTAGTGTAACAGGTGCAATGAATAAGGGCTTGTAAAAATTTTAATTGTTAAGGCAATTATCGAAAGAAATGTTAATGACATAACAATATTTATTGGGATGTGCAAAGATACAAAATATATATACCCTCTCTTTTTAGATAGAGTCAACAGTATTATAGATGAAAGGCGAAATGTTTAAATTAATGAAACTGCAAATAAAAGTTTGTTAACGTTACTCCCTACGTAAATATTCAAAGGTGTATCAATGAAACTTGACTTTATCTTGTTAATCACAAAATCCTTTATCTAAAGGTAATGTTTTTATAAAGAAAATATATTTAACATAGTAAATTGAGGATAATATTTAAAAATAAATAAAATAAATACTTTAGACTGTAAATAAAATATACAAACGATTATTGATGTTTAAAATCAATGAAAAAAAGACATTGAATCAATTATTAAATTTATAAAATTTTATAACAAAATGTTCATGTAAAAATAATTAAAAAACACCTCTTGTTAAACACTAGATCAACAAAATTGTAAATGAATGACGAATAAATAATATAATAAAACTATACATAAAAGTTTCGTTACGTTACTCACTACGTAAAAATTCAGAAGTTTATCAATGAAACTTGACTTTATTTTGTTAATTACAAAATAATTTATCTAAAGGTAATATTTAACATACTGAATTAAGGATATTATTTTATAATAGATAATATAAGTACTTTAGACTGTAAACAAAATATACAAAGGATTATTGATGTTTAAAATCAATGAAAAGAGTCATTGAATCAAGTATTAAGTTTATAAAATTTTATAACAAAATGTTTACATAACAATCATTTGAAAACAAAATACCTCTTGTTAAACACTGAATCAACAATATTGTAAATGAATAACGAAATGTTTAAAATAATTAAACTGCAACTAAATTTTCGTTAAGTTACTCACTACGTAGAAATTCAAAAGTTTATCAATGAAATCGGACCTTACCTTGTTAATTACAAACTGATTAATCTAAAAGTAATCTTTTCATAATTAAAGAAAATATATGTAACAAACTTAGTTAGGAATATTATTTAAAAATAAATAAGTACTTTAGACTCAAAACGAAATATACAAACGATTATTAATGTTTATAATTAATGAAAGACATTGAATAAATTTTAAATTTATAAAATATTTTAACAAAATGCTTACGTACAAATAATTTGAAACAAAATATCTTTTCTTAGACACTATATCAACAATATTGTAGATGAATGACAAATTACTTAAAATGATACAACAATTAAAAATTACGGTATGTTATACGCTACGCTGAAATTCAGCGTTTATGAACGCAAAAGGCCCCTGCCTTGTTAATTGCATAATAATTTACATAAAGAGGACGTTTTCCTACTTAAAGAAAATATATTTAACAGACTGAATTAAAGATAACATTTAAAAATAATTAAAATACGTACTTGAGATTGTAAAGGAAATATACAAATTGATGTTTAAAATCAATGAAAGATACTGAATTTATTATCTTATAATAATTTCTGGAATAATGTTTACTTAGAAATAATTTGACTAAAACACCTTAGGACAGCAGAAATTATTATTCTTTGATATAACATTTGCTTCATGAAATGAGAAGGCGAATACAAAGTCCCCCCTTTCACCTTTTTTTCAACCTGAAAGAGTTGTGGTTGTGCAGAGGGTTTGCCTACATTTGTTTCGCTGACAATGAATATTTCGCGTTACCGACTGAATGCAAACAATGAAATTCTTTGAATGCAGTGTAACGAACGGAAGACTCAAAAAGTCAATATTTACTACACATTATGCAATTTAATTAACTCCATTAAACATATTACGATGTAGATATGAAAGAACCCTAAGGTTACCACAGTGTAAACTTATGGCTTTCGGGGATTGTAAATATGAAAGGCATATAATTCTCAGAGACAAACGTGATGAGGGATATTTGTGAATACGATGAAAAAATACTGTAATTTATTAATAAACTTGTACCAATATTTATGGTCTCGTACATACAGTAAATAATATTGTCGCGCAAAAAGATAATGGATGTTAAACAATTGCGACTTTATTCAAGTAAATTCATTTTACAGTAGGAAATTATAAATCGAGTATTGATAGCTAAACAAATCATGAATGATAGTAACAGTTTTAAAATGAATGTAGCCACGTAATAATCACATTGTTACAGCTAAATAAAATATTTCATTACGTAATCACAATTTTAATATATTAAATTATAAATGTGTCGCTTTAAATTTAAAGAGGGAATTGAAGTGTTATAGTTTATCTCAAATGGGGATGTGGGAACTGGGATGAACGGAAGAGGGGTCATCTCAATACGAAAATTACACAATCTTCTTGTTCTAGTTATCGTTGCTAATGACCCCTGGCTGGAGGTGTTCCACAACAGGTCCAAATAGGTTTTGTTATCTGAGCTGTGCGGCTCATGTTTATAATAGCACAACAAGGGTCGGAGTCTGTCTTATCTAGGTGACACCTCAATCTTAACCGAGCACCCCATTAGGTAACCTATCAGGGAATTGTACCTTCTCCCACCCTCTCTGATCTCATATAGAGACTTTACGGTCTACAGGTTTGACGTGCCATATCTGGCCTAGAGAATGAGGTATTTAACGGTGCTAGCCGGGATTCGAACCGAGCACCCTCGGCACCGAAAGCCGACGCTGTACCACCAGAATACTTCGTACCCACAATACATTGAGAATTACTCATTAACATCTCGTAAACATTTAACTGCTAAGTAAGGTATCCCTGAACCCTCAGAGGAACCTACTTCTCAAAGAGAGTCATATATATTTGTGATATTTTGCATACATTAAAGCGTATCAGTCTGTTCACACGGACTCAGTTTTTGGAACACCATTCTGTATATAAATGATAACAGAGAAAACTACCAATCCGTATGTATCGTTCGATGATTGAATAGAAATCCAGAAAAGAGAATTCCCAGTGGAAACCGAATAAAGGATGGTTTACTTTATTACTAGGACCTCATACAGAGAGTTTTGTTTTTTAGCTTGATTCAGGCTCATTTTCATCTTCTTTAACATCATCTTTAAAATAAGCATCTTTAAAATATTCAAATGAAGTGTAACAGCACGACTCATGTAGATAACTGGAAAGAAAAATTACAGTTTTTGGCAGAGGTTGTTTAGAATTCCTGCGTAGATACACTTCTCTGCGAAAATTGACTAAAGAATATTTATCTCAAAATCACCTTACATGATTTTATCTCGTTTACGAATAGCAGGTAACATAAAAGGTGGATGTATGTCAATGTGGGGACATTTGTAAATGTATACATCAGCACATAATCCACGAGGATCCTTGATTGCTTACAATAGAGAATAACCATTACAAATGATATTTCAGATGAAGATACAAGTATGGAAGGAGACAAATTGAAGGAAAAGATAGCCAAAAAGAAATTATTAAATTGGAAAGAAGCAAACCAAATGTTGAAATCCGCTATTGAATCCGACGAAATGTCAACACTTGAAGGAACCCGGGCTGCACTGGCAATGAAATCTCCGTATGAATTTTTCCAAGTGCACTTTGACTCGGAGATCATGAAACCTGTTACCGAAGAAACTTCAAGATATGATTTGCAAAAGAATAATAACGCATTTTCATTATCTGAAATGGACATACAGAAAATTATTGGAATCGTCATATTTAGTGGATATCACGTTCTGCCCCAGGAAATTTTTATACATGATTAAAAATTACAATGATATTTTTAAAAAATGTATATTTATTTCCATAATCAATATAGAATACTCGTTTCAAGAGATTTTAAATACTTACTTCCTTGAATTTAGCGTAACATACGGCTTGGATGTTCATACGCGTAAGAAACAAGCGTTACCCCCATTAGGCGTGAAGTCTCCCATTTTGAGACCCTATAGTAAATTCTATACGAATGCAGATTTTTTCAAATTTAAACTGCACATCATTTGAGACAAGTAATGTACTTAAAAGTATGTTAGATTCTATTTGGATGATGCGGTTCATAAATCGGTGCTTAAGGCTGCTATGCACTAAGAAAAAAAATCGTATTTCCCTTTTCCTCTTCTTGCAGACTCTTGTGGTGGGAGAAGTCCAGTTGACAGTTCGAGAATTCCACCCCCTTAGAATTGACATTTTGAGGGATTGTAATGGCTCTCTCTCTATAGGGGGTTAAGCACTACCCCCAAATTTTTCATTTAAAATATATTTTTGTCCACTATTTACAGGTACATAAATGCTGATAATCAAATAAAATTGGTATTGTCAGATAGCCTGAACTTTTCTGCAAAGCGCTACAGGATTCATTTAATAAATTTCGTTCACCGAAGGAATTTAAGCGCGTTTAAAATACACTATACCAGATTTTTCCCCGAATAATTTAAATTTAAAAATATTAATTGCATTTTTTTTTTAAAAAACGAAAAATGTACACAAATGTAAAATTTCTTTCTCTATAACGGAATACAATTTTTTAAAAAAAAATCTTTGAATCCAAGTCGGCAGTCCTTGGACAAATTTTCTCCATAGGTTAACATTGAGGTGAGCGAATCCAATGCGGTTAGTACATAGCAACCTTAATGGGTTAACTGAATGTTCGGCATTCCACGGCAATTACTAGTTCATTTCCGGGGGGGGGGGGTGCCAGATGACGTATTGCCAGAGGACTGATGATGGAATATGAATAAGAATTCTCATTGGTTGAGTCAAGGACATGCGTCGAACTCCGTTATTATTCAAGTCGTTTTATTCTTTATAGTCGCACGATTCCTGTTATGATTTTTTTATTCCTATGATATTCATTCGATTAATTCTATTAAATGTTCTTGAAAATACTATCTCAGTTTTATTTAGTCATCATGTCACTGATTTTCTGGAAGTTGGGGTAAGTACTCCAAAAAATCTATTCCACATTCAATTCATACAGTTATTCTTATAACGATACTAGTTTGTGGACATCCACTACAATAAAACTCCACTTAACCCTATCACTGTAACCTGGGGTCCACGCGGACCCCAGGCACTTTTAACTAGTTACCAAAAAATATATATCGTACTTTGAGGGGTCTAAGCCAGTGACATCTCATCTTAACATGTGTGTAACACAGGGTAAAAATGGAATTGCATAAATATTAGGGGTTTTTGGTTTTTTTAAATTTGAAACATATATGTCACATTTCTGTAACCTGTGGTCCGTACGGACCCCAGCGTTATGTCGGGTGTCTGAGAACTATTGGACAGATTAAAAAAGAATGAAAAATATCTAGGAACAATGACGTGTTTTTGATAACGAGTATTAATAACAAGGACCGAAAGTTTTTGTTTCACAACAATGTTATTCCCAGAATTCGACAGATGGCGCTAGATGATGCAACAGGTGTGTTTGCATTTTTCTCGTTGCGCGCCTTTCAGTTGAGAAATGTTATTTGAAGCTGCAGCATGTCACGACAAAGAGTTTCGATAGATGATGCTTTACGCATGATACAAGAAAGTGATAGTGAAAACGATGTAGATATAGATAGCTTCGGTGAATTATCTGAGTCTGAAGAGAGTGACGCGAATATTCAAGATTCGAATATTGAAACCGATAGGGAATCGGAAAGTGACGAGTATACTGACGAGTATTCGCCCATCTTTTTAATCAGGCACATACTTTTGAATCGCCGTCAGGACGTAAGTGGACCATAGAAAAACGTAGTTCGGTACAAACTTTGGCAGCTAATATTTTACGAGAGAATAGTGGATTAGCAGGAGATGCCAAGAATCTATCTGACAAATTAGATTCACTAAAATTGTTTATACATCTGAAATGATCAATGTTATTGTCCGAGAAACTAATAGAAGGGCTAAAAAAGTGATTGCAACTTGGAATCAAGACAATCCGGCAAATGAGGATAATTGGACTGAAACAGATGAAATAGAACTCTACGCTTTTATTGGATTACTCTTACTCGGTGGTGTATAGAAATCTTCAAACGAAAGTTTAGAAGAAATGTGGTCTTTGGACAGTAGAAAGCCGATATTTCATGCTACAATGTCTATGCGACGTTCCCAAAATTTACTTCGTTTCTGTCGTTTTCACAATGATGCAACAAGAAAACAAAGACTAGATGTAGATAAAACTAGCTGCCTGTCGGGATGTCTGGCAAATGCTTCTCGAAAATCTGGCGAAATATTACAAGCCCGGAAAAGATCTGACAGTCGATGAGCAATTTGTGGCAACTCGTGGTCGATGCAGATTTCGGCAGTACATACCGAGCAAGCCCGGAAAGTATAGATTCCAAATATTTTGGTGCTGTCATTCCACCACTTCGTTTCCTTTGAAAGGAGAAGTGTATGTTGGACGATAACCTGGTACTGCAGTTGGAGCAAACAATGTTTTGGATCTCGTCAGGTGAATAGATGACCCTTGGAAGAACAAAGGACGCAACGTTACCATGGACAATTACTTCACCAGCGCTCAGTAACCAGAGGACCTACTAGCTGTGAAAACCAGAGTGGTTGGAACAATTCGAAAAGAAGTCCCAAAAGAGTTGCTACCAAATCGTCAGCTTGAAGAGAAGTCATCTAGCTTTTGTTTTGATAAATAACTGACTTTAGTTTGCTACACTCCAAAGAAAGAGAAGGCAGTCATTTTGCTATCTTCCATGCATCATGACAAAAACGTCATTTAGGAGAAAGACAATAAGCCAGATATTATTACTCATTACAACACAACAAAATCTGGAGTTGACAACATTGACAATTTATGCAGATTGTACTCATGCAAGCGAAAAATATGCCGTTGGCCTATGGTCTTCTGGTTCAACATGCTCGACTGCGCAGCTGTTGCTGGATACATAATTTGGATTTTGAAATATCCAGACTGGGAATCTGGGAAGCGCCATCGATGTCGATTGTTCCTGAAAGACCTTGGGAGAGAGCTGCTCAATAACCTCATTCGGAGAAGACTTCAGAACGTTCAGTCGCTGCAGCCTGGAGTTCGTTATTCATTGAAATCTTTGGGGGTTGAAATTCCGTCAGGACCCGGAATTCAGGAGCAAAGTAAAGAGGTACGATGCCAGCTATGTCCACCTTCTTTGGATAGAAAAGTAAAGACCCGATGTACTAATTGCCATACACCGTGTTGCCCGGAACATCAGAAGACCATTTGTGAGGTATGTTCAGCGTACATTTAGACATGCAGAATGAATCTGTTAATATGACTGTAAAATTATTATGTTCTTAGTTTTATAAATAAAATTGTTTAAGAAAATATCTGAATAATTGTTAATTACTTATAAGATAATTAAAGGAATGCAAAATTAACTTTAATGTGATGTAAATCGTATAGAATATGTAAATTACAATATGGGGTCCGCGTAGACCCCAGGTTACAACAGGGTATATTTCGAAACGATACAGTGATAGGGTTAATTTCCATGATGTGGGCCCTTTTTAGTGGATAAAATAAAGTTTTATTAAGCATCTCGCTTCTAAAATATACAATCAATTGAACATATCCATCTCAGATGTATTATGTGTCACGTAGCAGTTACAACATGCTTCTATGAACACTGGCAGGCAAAACATTAGCAACGTTGGACAAATATCAGCCGCATAAATTGGTAGAACGTAACTTTTAATTTTCCCCATTGCAGTCCCACACTTGGCAACTACGTCACTGGCTGAGAGGATGGAAAAATTGGATTTATTGGTCCCCTCGCCGAGAGGAGGTTTTATGGCGTCCCTTGTCCCTTTGATGATTCGTACTCAGACCGCTCTGGAGAACGGTTTTAAGACGAATGATCTAAGCGACGAAATACTACCCCCACGTTGGGGGGCGGAACTAATCGACACCAAAATGTGTCAAGAGGTGACGGGGGAGCTTATTCACAGCTTATTCGCGTATGTATAGTTGTAGCTTAACATATGTATAGATTCAATAGTTGTGAAGATTGTTAATTAAAGGACAAAGTTATGTTCTAATAATTTGCTTTCACTTATTTCTGCCAGCATTTTTGTACGTATCAAGTGCTGTGAAGGAGATATTTTGACCTGTTCAACGGAATTTAACTAGAAAACAACTCAAAGGTGTAAAATAATGTACCCATCCTATTTCATTTCAGATAATTTACAATATCAACGCGGATGTAACAAATAGAGGATATAACAATCCCATGGTTTTATGTATGCCTGTGTGCCTGTCTCCACAGAATCTTAATTTTTTTTGTTGTTACTTTCAAACAACGGCCAGACACATCGACCCCATTTTTTGATAGTGTAATCCACAATATTTACATAAAACTCGAAATTAAGAAATGCAGGCATATATCACGTTATTATTCTGGTGTCTAGTTCAACACCAGAATGCCTAATATATCAAAGATCTCTTAACGAACTAATTGTAAGATATACAATAAGTTTGTTACACTTTTTATCGAAGCTGTAGAAGTATTCTCAAATAAAAAGCCAAAAGTCCGACATTTTAAACAAAAATCTTTACATAATTTTATGTAATTACAACAATTAAAAAAAATCCATTGCACATAATAGAAACACATCGTAAATATTATTAATGAAGTGATAGAAAACAGCCATAGTTAAGAGAAAACAAAAGTCTTTTTTTATCATTATGAATCGTCAAGGCAAGAATATAATGTTTTCTAAAAATAGACAAATGAGTTTTCACTAAAGCATACATTGCTATCATTCTTTATTTTCCTACAAATATGATAAGTAACCTAAATAGCTAAAATTATTAATACCACCTCTTTCTATCCTAATGATCAAGCAAGATATTAGACATCGTAAAATACATCCCATTAGTAAACTAATGCTATTATTTATATGACTGAAACCTATTAATTAGTCATTACTCTCTACCAATATATGTTCCATAACAAACAGTATAGATATTAATAATCTAATATTAATGCATCCCTTTAAATTTCCCAAATATATCTACTCACTGAAAAGTATAGCTCTAATAATGAAGGGTATGAACAAATATATTTAGAAATTACATACTAACTTTGGGAACTAATAATTATGTACTCCTCACACTGTGACTACAAATACGTACATGATCTAATATACTAATTGTGTTATTAGTATTAAAAGTATTCTGCATTATCCATTTATAAAATCTATATATATAAAACAGTTCCGTAATTGACTCATTCACTGACTGACATACAGACCAAACCGCTGGACCTAAAGGGCTGAAATTTTGCATGACGATTCTTCTTATGGTGTAAGGGTGCACTAAGAGAGATTTTTGACAAATTCTTCTTAGATTTTTTAAATTAAATGTTTAAACTGTTTTAATAACTTCTTTTAAGTTTTCATTTAAAATAATTTGAGGGTTATGAAATTTATATCACAAGAAAGATCATAAAAATTCCTTTAAAATGAAATCTTTTTCGAATCTTTACCTCTATTTTCTGATTTTTGGTGAATTTTTAAAGATTAATTTTTAGAATTTTATTTATTAAATACTGATCACGTGATTTCTTTTTCTGGTACTTTAAATAAATTTATCCTCACGTGCATAAGAACTAAATAGACAAAAAAATATTTTTTTTTTGCTAATGCGGCAGAAGATTGGACATTATTTTGTCTATAAAAATATCCCTTACGATTTTTTTATATAAATATTTTTTTTCTACATCAATTGTATATATTGATCGTCGTATTTATTATAAATATATATATATATATATATATATATATATATATATACATATATATATATATATATATATTTATTTTTTTAGCATTAATTGCATAGATTGACCGTTGTATTTACTTTGAATCTACTCCGTAGCGAAGTGCGGGTTTTCAGCTAGTCATACATATATTTTAAAATACTATCTCAGTAAATATTGACTGTTTCTACAAATCTCTCTTTTCCCTCTTAATCTGCCTTTTATGTCTTAATCTGTACGCAATTTCTGTCATATATATGTAAAAAAAAAATTCTACACAGTTTTCCTTTATGGACGATTATAACTTAATTCTATTACATTTCAATAATTATAGTATTTATGAAAAACAGGACTTAAATGGAAAGTAACTTCTTTATGTACATGTCGAACAATACATACAGAAGGCAATTTTTCAAACGAATTATTAAATATCTAGTTTCATTCCTCTTGTTACATCATAAAATAAATGACAGTTGTTTTAATTTCAATTTTTTTATACTTAGCTCATCCAGAGAGTAAGTACCATTTGGGTATTAAAAAAATTAGAAATTTGTTTTCATTTGTATTTTATTACATAAAACTCTACACACCTTAACCTACTTTTCTACATATTCACCATGCGAATTAAGGCATGTGTCATATCTTGGCACTAATTGAAACATGCCCGATTCGTAGATTTCGACCGCCTGCGACCTGAACCAGTTCTGATTGTGCTTCGTTCCATCCATTCCACTAACAAAATTCCTTGCCAGTCCCAAAAGATTTTGCACATGATTTTTCTTAGTGAGACGATAAATTTCACAAGGTCGAACATTTCTCGCATTCAAAAACTTGATAACGGCTCTTATTTCACACCTGGGGGCCGATCGATTGTTTTAAACATGATTACCAACAAACAATGACTTCAAACGTTAACGTATTCAAACAAAATCGCTAGGCTAATTCGTTCTCGAGTTGAAGTATGTAACTACGCATGCGCGACCTTCGTGCTGTCAGATTCACGGGAGATATGCGCAAATGGTACTTACTTTATGGATGGGCTAAGTAAATTAAAGGTTTTTGCCAGAACGATTTTGCCAGTAATTTCTACATACATGAAATATGCACAGCATAAAGATTGGGATCAAGTAATGATAGAAGTTGAAAGAAACCGCAATAATGTTGTGGCCCACACAACTGATAAAACACACTTCGAAATGTTAATAGCTATGTACCTCGTTTTAACGACGAACTAGTTAGAAGATTGCCAGATGAAGATGCCGAACAGTGGCATGGTCCAGGAAATCTTCAGAATGAAGTATCCATTTCCTCAGCGATGGGTTGGACGAGAAAGGTGGATTTTTTGGGCTCCGTATAGTCACCAAACCTTATCCCGAAGGATGTCTATTTTGAGGGTTGTGTAAAAACACAAGTGCATTTCATTAATGTCTGATATTTAGACCATTTAAAAGAAAAGGATCACTGAAGCTGTTTCGTCTATCACGCCGGATGTTCTCTGTTGTGTATGGGAAGAACTGAATATCGTCTTGACATTTAGAGGGCAACTAAGGGAGCACACATCGAAGTTTGCTGAAGAGGTAAGAAACTTGGAGATTTTCGCTTTAATTTGACATATATTTCATCTCTCTACAATGCTTTGCTCCTTAGCTATAACCATCTAAACCCTATTTCTTTTGGGATGCACTATATATATATATATATATATATATATATATATATATATATATATATATATATATATATATATATATATATATATATACACGCACACACACACACACACACACACACACATATATATATATATTCAGTTACATGTCTTACACGTTTTTTTAACTATTAGGTGGAAGGGCTACGTCTTCAAAATTAATTAAAAACACAACACAATTGCTTTTCCATTATTCAAACTAAACAATATTAGAAGTAAAGATTTCTAACATTTCATTTTGATTTAAGGATGTTTTAAAAATGGTGTCGCCTTGGAAATAATTCATATTTTCCCAGACATATTTTTATGGTGGGAAAACTCCCACGCTTGCTTTCGTTTGCCCGTTTCCATAATATATAATATTATGCTTTTGAATTTTCAAACTTTTATGTGCGTCAAAAACTACTGCTGAAGTTCTCTAGAATGTTAGATATTTGTCCTTTTTCTGCATTGCAAATTTTGAATACAGTCGGAAGATAAGAGCAAACAGTAAGGAACAAGGTATCTATATTTTAAATTTTTGTAGATTTATATTGAAACTTTTTTTTGACATTTTGTATCTGGATTCACTTTTTTTCCTTTTGGTAAATAAAGTACGGAATATGTCACAGATATACTCGGACACATCTTATTAACTTTGTTTAAAGTTCTTCAAGGAATAAAATCTCCATTGGCATATAAAATAGCACGTTTGTGAAATTTTCATTTCGAAATATCTGCATTATATGTTTAATAAATTTCTCGTTTTTTACCTGTAAAGTTTATTTTTTTAACTAGTCAAAATAACTAAAAGTCCTAATAAAACTTTCTAAAATATTTTCTAAAGTACACTCATGGACAAAAAAATTAGCGCACCAAGAAATAATTGCGGGATCGTAACGAAACTTACAATGAAGGTACATGTCGGGGAGCAATGATAAGGCGCCGTTATCATTGTGCTGAATCATTGCTTTGAGTTAAATATTAATTTATTGTCATTCGGGGTGGATTTGTAGCTATAAAAGTTTCTATTATTTTTCTAGAAATCAGCATATTTGCATTCTATAAAAATTACTTTATTTTTAAGAGACAATAAGAATTTTCTGTCATTATTAAATATATATTAATAATAATTAAATTCTTAAAATAATAATATTTTGTTAAAATAATAATATTAAATAATAAATAATAATACTATACTCTTAGTAATAAAAATAACGGAGATTTAATTTAGGTTTATATGTCCTATTACACAGTCTCCATAGTAAGTCTGCATCTGTTTTTAAATTAACTCCATGGTTGCAAGTTTTGGGACGTCAGTCTTCTTGCGGTTTCCTAATCTTAACTTCAACTTTCTCTAGCACCAGGCTTGGTGTTCTTTGATTGAGCAACTTTGTATTCATTTCTTCTCTTTATTATGCATTGTACGGTGTCTAAGTATGTTAATTGAATAGATCATACTTATCAGAAACAATCCATTGGTTTTTAGACAGTATCGGCACCGCTAATGAAGAGATGCTGTCTAAAACCTATTTATTACTTATCTTTTCATGTTTTTAGTTCCTGACTGCAAGTAGTATTAGAGCTTATACTAGTTTTTCACTTTCAACTTCGTCTTTTATATATATATATATATATATATATATATATATATATATATATATATATATATATATATGGGGGGGGGCGATCGCGTGACCTTAAAACGGGATATTAGTAGAATATAGGATTAACAATTTAAAAGTCTGGGAGTTCAAATAAGCGGCATCAGGTATTGCAGTGAAAATAGGATTAGTGGGTTCGACTTGATTCAATTCCGAAGAACCACAGAATCACATGGGAGAATTTTTAGTAGACGGATTTAGCCTTGAGCTTGCGCTAAGAAAGGAAATGCTTAGTTAGCAGAAAGATCATTCGACATGACGAAATGAATAAGCAATGAGCGTCGGTAGCGCATTAGTAAAACTTAGGGACAAAGGAAATCTTCAGAGCCATGGATAACTAGGGAATGGAAAGGACGTGTGCTGTCAGCGCACAGATTTAAATTGGGTGGGGTTCTTAATTGATGTTTGATGGAGCTGAGATTCTTAAAGAAATTTAATAAATATGTTTGGGAACATCAATTGGACTATTTTATGGCTTTGTGTCGACATAACACTATTTGAGGGAAATATTTAGAGGATAAGCGTCACCACCGACTGCATCATGATACAAAAGAGGTTCGGATTCATATTAAATAGTATGGGAGTAGATGTCAAGTCCCACATATATATATATATATATATATATATATATATATATATATATATATATATATATATATATATATATATATATATATATATATATACTAGCTGTACCCGTCCCGGCGTTGCTCGGGTAATGTAATTACCAATTTTTTAGTAGCCTTAACCCTTTGTTAATGGGCGTCGCTGTCATCCTTTTCCTCACCACGATACATTATTTTACCCATATAAATTTAATCCTTTCTGGCACATTTTGGCAAAATTTTTGACATAGGATTACTTAAAACTTTCCACAACAGTCAGCGAGACGAAAAACGTTTTCCACAAACACACCACAAATTATATGATATTAACTAAGTGTTGTCAAAAAAAATTACGCAATTACTAAATGCGATTTTTTTAATCGATTATCACTGTAATAGTAATCGATTTCCTTTAACGACCCAATCCCTCATAGAAAACAAACGCCCCAACACATCACGTGCTTGACGTCGAAAACGACCGACGAAAACGGCTTGACGTCAAAAACCTGTTTTCCCCCGCTTTACCTTCGTCCGGAAATGAAGAACGAAATCTCCAAAATGAGATTTCTCGCAAGAGTTTCCGAATCATAGAATAAATTATTAAAAAATAACTACAATTTGTAAATTAATTTTGGTTCTGGATTTCGAAACTGTGATGTCTAGGGTCTCTGAGATAAAAATTTCGTAAAAATGTAACGACATTTACGTATCGATTCGACAATTTGGAAAAAAGGGTCGCGGCCAAAATAGCGTTTTTTTTAAAAAACGGGTGCGTACAGGCGATCGAAAAAAAATCACAATTAATCGATAAATTAAGACAGACAATTTTAATTGTGATTTCCGTATAGTGTCATCTTTCCCGTATAGGCTCGTCCGACAAAAAAAAATTCTTGGACGGATACGTTAGGATTTACAGAGCTTTTACTCGTCCGGGAGCTCCAAATCGCGACTAAATATTTAATTACGGAAAATCTAATTAAAAAATCGAAAAAAGGGCTTCGAGGTGCATAATGAGACCTCGGGGGGCATCTTCGTGTCGAATCTCAAGACTGTCCGACCTGCCGTTTTTGCGCCGTGCCGCGAGCAGACAAAAACTCGGTCACACACACACAGACTTTGCCTTTTATATATAAAGATATATGTGTGTGTGTGTATATATATATATATATATGTGTGTGTGTGTGTATAAGTAAATAAATAAATTGTTCTACGTTCCACTTTCTTTAAAGTACAAAAGGAAATAACGTTTAAATATTTATTTTAAAACTGAAATTGTTTATCTAAAGTTGCGCTGCTCTGTGTTAAAAATAATTAAAAGGAAATGAAAATGGTGGATTTTTGTTAAAGATACTCAAGGTCTTTGGAATTTAAATTCCCTGAACCATGAAAAAGCATTTTTATAATCTGAAAAAAAAATTCCAGGCAAATATTTAAGTTTTCCTTTTCAGCAATATGTCACAAGTTACCGTAGCATTCTATGAATCTCATCTATCAAACATTTTATGAATGAATAAAATTATGAATGATGACAACATCAAGAGGCCATTGTTACCCATTTTTGCCTTTTTTTTCAAATTTGTGTACCACAAAAAAATAGAGCTTACTCGAAAATATGTAGGAACTTTTTATAAAAAACTATAATATGTAGAAGAAATAAGACTGAAGAAACTACTAAAAAATAAATTTAGGTGTATATCTGTATACCATATGAAAGTGAAACACTTCTTTGAAATAATTTCTATTTAGAATGTTGTGTTTAACAAAATGTGCCTCACAAAAGGAAAATGCCCGATTTGCAATAAGTATTATTGCAAATCCCAATCTTATTGTAAATTGCAAAAATTTGCAATAAGAATTATCATCTAAAGCATTAATTTCCAATCCACAGAAGTCTGCGGACCACTAAGCCAGAAATTGAACCATGTGCGGACCACCACCACCACCCATCGACTTAAGGCGGGAAACTTCCGAGGGGGGTATGGGGGGTATAGAATATCCCTCAGGCAAAGCGGATACAGGATTAACGAACTCGCATTCTAAAGTGTCATATTCTAATTATAAAACAATTATGTTAATCTTTTAAGAAATTTTAATTCAACACTTGATAGTCATTGGATAAATTCGACCCATCTATACTCGGGTTATACCTAACCTGAATACAGGTGGGACGCTAGAGCAGTATGATTCCGCGATTGCGATATAGTTCGCACTTTTTCCTATTAACAGAGTTGATTAAAGGTACATTTCAGACATAAATCATTAAAATAATGATTTTACTGATAAAGCGTAGACATATTTGGGCAACAAAAATGCGGTGGTTCATGTATTTAGTAAATAATGCGCAATACAGCATACGAGAGAGAATACAAGGTCATAGAATAATCTGACCATTCACAAGGCTTCGTTTCCTTGGCGGGAGTATCTGGCGTTCAATGTAGATGTGGAATTTTGGTAAACCCAGGTCTGTTACTTAATGCCGATGGGTAATGGAAGAAAAGGCAGTGTTTACAAGAGATACAAGTGGGGAGAAATACTCATCTGCAGTTAACAACAAAAAGGAAATTTTCAGCACTATACCTATTGGAATATTAACTGCCGTGATTTGCTGTACAATCTGAAATGTTTAAACGCTGATTTCTTATGTCTATTTTCCAAGTTATAAACTTGCAACTAAGCAAAAAATCTTTCAAGTTTTCATTTAATTTTTTAACTGGGCAAAAATATGGCTAACAAAAACCAAGTTATGAGAAGATATTTCACAAAGGATGAAATTAGAGTTTGACGAAATATTCCCCTAGTTAAATTGCGAAAAATGGGAAATTTTTATAAAGTGTTGAAAAAAATTAAATGCATGTGTTTTTTCATTGGAAGAAGTCATTAGTGTAGTCATCATAACACTTTAAAGGGAAGGACCGGCTTTAAGCCGATTTGACCTATTAGATTAGGAATTTTCTTTTTAAATGTCTAAAAGAAAATTGCGTAAACAGATGTAAAAAATATTCAGAATAACGACTAAACGAAGTGTGTAAAACATGCATATGTATATCTCAATATGATGGTTGAAGAAATGGAAGCATTCTTCCATCTTAATATTTCTGAAACCTATAAAAATTCTAAAAATCCTCGCTACGAATGATAAAGCTGCTGGCTTTACGAATGAGGACCGGCAGCAGAAGCGCTTCTAGATTAGAATTAATTAAAACATATCTGAGACCAACAATATCGCAGTAGACACTAAACAGTCTTGCAATACTTTCTGTAGAGCATGAGGATATTGAAACTTGATCAAATCATAAATGATTTTACTCATAAAAAATCTAGAAATATTCATTTGCAGATATTTTTGTTCTTTAAATTAAATCTGGCTAAAATACTTTTTCCATAACTTAAGTTCTTATATAATCGTTTTATGTTTAATCCCTCATTTCTAGAACTAACCGCTTATATCCCAAATAAACATAAAATTCTGTAAAAAATAGGATATGTAAGAAATGCCTTACATAAATCCACAAACTTTATTTTGCCGAAACTCTGATAATAATCTGTACAATACATGCAATGAAAAAAAATCTATAATTGAAAACCACACTTCAGTAGTGTCATTTTTATTATTTGTTCGTGCTGTCATCGGTTTCTGAAAGCCCATTTGTTTTATATTTGCGTCAATTGTTAATATAACTGGCCACACTTATTTTAAATGAAAACGAAATTACCGAAACATATCGCATCTCCTATAGCGAAAGAAAAAACTAACAATTTCAAAAACCGAAATACCCAGAAATCTGCATCTATAATAATACATTTTTGTATGATCCCGTATTTATAAAAGTAAACAGGACTCTAAATTTTATTGAGGATTTCTGAAATTCCCACATTACTTCAGGAAATAGTAAGTAGAACTATGCATGGTTAAAAGTTTCAAAATACATTGATAACATGAAAATAGAAATCAAAACGTCATTGTTTTCTTAAAGTCTAAATATTTAAAACCTTTATAATTTTCTTAATGGGCGATAAAAGGCCAAATATGGCAATCCGCATTTTGTAGCGGAGGGCAGTTATTTCCGTTGCAGGTGTAAATTGGCCATTGTAGTATGTTTAGTGCTCTCAGGTTAGATTTGACTCGAGTATAGTTTAGTAAACATTGCTTTCAAAATCCCCATCTATTTGGCAACTTTTTTATATGTGGTGCCGGACCACTCCCAAGGCTCTCGAGGACCACCTGAGGTCTGTGGACCACCGGTTGGGAACCACTAATCAAAAGCCTCAAAATAATAATTAAAAAAAAACTTTAATATAGGATGGCGCAATTTATTTTAAAACATTTCTCTTTTTTACGTTGTTGTTGCTGTAGTGTCTACGAATAGTGAAGATGGAAAGTCTTAAATAGCTCCAAAAGCGCCGTACACATGGTGTAGTGGCTAACTTTCTGAGCTGCCACGCAGTGGACTTGGGTTCAAATCCCGAACAAGGCTTGGTCGTTTCCATTTAGTCCCCCACATAGAGAGCATTACTGGCTAATCTGTATGGTGCTCCTCGAATAAAGTAATCAGTCAATCGCGGTAAATAACAATAGGCTAATATCTTATGACAAAGTGCCCCATTACAACAAAGTGCCGCATTAGCCCCCCCCCCCCCCCAATAAAAAGTAAATAAATAAAATAAAATAAATATAAAATCCAAAATCCTGGATAACAGCAGCTACCTTATCAGGTGCCTGTGGGCTGTAGAAGAGTTCTTGCAGCGTCAAAATAAATTTTCAAAGGGCAGCTACGATTTCTGGGACAGTCAAAGGAATTTTCTACAGCAGTGGTTCCCAACCTGTAGAAGTCTGCGGACCACTAAGACCACCACTAGCCCCCACCATCTTGAGGAGGGGCGGGAATCTCAAGGAAAGGGGTATGGGGATATCCCTCGGGCAGAAGGGATATAGGATTAACGTATCATATTCTAATATTTAAATAATTATGTTAAACTTTTAAGAAATTTTAATTCAACACCTGATAGTCATCGGATATATTCGGCCCATCTAGTTCAATGAATATAGCTATTAAAATCCCCATTTATATGTGGGGCCAAACCACTCCCGAGGCTCTCGCGGACCACCAGTTGGAAACCACTGTTCTAGAAAACTGGGTTTCTGCATAATTTCCTCGGTTAATAAAGGATCTTGGGCTGTGAGGGTGGATTTTCATTCTCTTTAAAGAGATTGGTTCGTCGTCTAGCCGTGATAGAAGCAATTGTTCTGGTACAGTTAAAGTCCGAAATGAGTGGTTTCTTTCGGAGCTGGTTGGATAATCTTCACCTGGCCACCACGTTAACACCTGCTAGTGTGATGAAGGAAGAGGTCTGGGCCGCTTCCTTGTCCAGCGAGTCAGCTCAATCATTTTCTTCAATACTGACATGTGCGGGGATCCATTGAAGGGTACAGGACTTACACTTACAATGAAGTTGACAAAGAAGATCAATTATGTTGTGGGTTAAGGAGGTTTACTCATTTCTTATAGCTTCTAAGGCTTAACTTGAGTCAGAAAAGATAATTTTTTACGTTACACGAAAGAAAAGAAAATAACATTTAACCAATAGTTATATTATCATCTTGACATATCTCTATGGCTCATCGCTATACTTTTGTTCACCCTAATAGATAATTCTTTCAATGATTATAGTCTATTAACTAAGCATGGATGAATGTGATTTTGTCGTGATTCAAAAACAAATACTTCTTTATAAATATTATAAGCAAAAATTCGAAGAAATACGATATCGAGGATTTTTCGTTCCCAATGAGGAGACTTTGTCCTTAGACATTTGCCTGTTATCACCGTGGTATTGCTGGCCTCTTTATTCTGGGGGCACCATATAGATGGTCCAGCTTCGCCCCCTATGAACGAGTCCCGTAATTTCGAACCGAGTCAAGAGACCAGACCAGAAACAATCCACCCCACACCTGCAGAGGTAAATTTGAGAACTTGGAGGACATTGAAGCCACAACAGATTTTTCGTGCACCAGCCGCCATTATACGTCAGTGTATTTGTCAGCAATAGGCATCGAACCAGGGACGTTCAGATCACTGGCTCGCTGTCTTTGCCAACCGGCCCACTGCGTGAAATCGGAAACATCGTCAAATTTGTTAATTAATAAATATTGAGTAAATTTCGGTATCAAGATTTTGAATTTTTAAGTCCGATAGAGGTACATTTCCTGCAATGTACGTCATAGCAATTTGATTATGACTTTAAAAAACTAATTTCATTCTATTTTATTTTACCGTGAGAGTCATTCATAACTTAAAATTTCTCATGTCTTAATAGTTGTTGAAATGTAGCTTGATACATTGTCATTCATAAATTTTCGCTGTTTATAATGATAACTAAAACTGAAAAAAACTGTTGTGCATGTGTTTCCTTCCATAGAAAGAAACCGGGCTCTCAGAGTGAAGTTATGAAACTTGCTATAGTTAAGCAATGATATATTCAGTGAACAGAATCTCTTTAACAACAGGATAGTAAATTTTTCCTCCTAAAATGTATGAAGTTTTAATTGCAACATTTTAAAATTTTCTTTTTTTCTTATAGGAAAAAAAGTTTTTCTTCTATAATACAGTATCTAATAAATTAACAAAAATATTTTCGTGAATATTATGTCACTAAGCTCAAAATTCTTATGAAGTTCACATTTGCTGAAAAGATTTTTTTTATGTGGTACGTATAAGAAATACATATTATTAAAGTAGGATATCATAAACTAGGGAAAATAATATTTTTATTTTAAACATACTCGGAAATACATGAATTTAAACGAAGCCTTCTTCCCATAGAACCCATGCGACTCTAAATAAATACAAATAAACACTGAATTTGGTTTTTACACTGTTTACAGGATTTCTTATATAATACAGTATCTAATAAATTAACGAAAATATTTTCGTGAATATCATGTCCCTAAGCTCAAAATTCTTATGAAGTTCACATTTGATGAAAAGTTTTTTTATGTGATACGTAGAAGAAATGCATAAAATTAAAGTAGCATATCATAAACTAGGGAAAATAATATTTTTATTTTAAACATACTCGGAAATAAATGAATTTAAATGGAAACTTCTTAACATTGAGCCCCTGCGACTCCTTATAAATACAAATCAAGACTGAATTTGTTTTTTACACTGTTTACAGGTTTTTCTTATATAATACAATATCTAAATTAACGAAAATATTTTCTTGAATATCATGTCATTAAGCTCAAAATTCTTATGAAGTTCACATTTGACGAAAAGTTTTTTTTTAATTTTATACTTAGTAGAAATACATATACAGTATCTAGTAAATTACCGAAAATATTTTCGTGAACATCA
The DNA here is from genome assembly GCA_907164885.2 of Dolomedes plantarius. Lineage (NCBI taxonomy): Eukaryota > Metazoa > Arthropoda > Arachnida > Araneae > Dolomedidae > Dolomedes > Dolomedes plantarius. The sequence continues at coordinate 118,975,265 of OU015498.1, read as the reverse complement.
TGTCACTAAGATCAAAATTCTTATGAAGTTCCCATTTGCGGAAAAGTTTTTTTTTATGTGGTACGTAGAAGAAATACATATAATTGGAGTAGCATATCATAAACTAGGGAAAATAACATTTTTATTTTAAACATACTTGGAAATACATGAATTTAAATGGAAACTTCTTTACATTGAACCCATGCGACTCCTTATAAATACAAATAAAGACTGAATTTCGTTTTTACACAGTGGATTTTATTTTAATTGTTCTACTATTTTTTTTCATTCTTTTCTCCTTCCATTTCCTGAACAAAATCGATCGCCCATTTAAACTCTCAGTTGTTACTCTTTTTTTTTTGTCCAATCAAAATTGCGGTTAAGTGAAGCAGACACGTTTAATTTTCCTGTTCTGTGGTCTATTGATGCGAGTTGACACAGGATATCCGGCGTGAGTCCCCTCTTTCCTTTTTCCTTTACCCGTCTAATCATTTTGCTAGGAAGTCATTCTGATTCTAAATGAAGCCATTTACTTGGTGCAGGAAAAAAAAAAGAACAATTTTGAAAACATTACATCTAAAAAAAACACTACTTAAGTAAATTTCAGATAGTTTTTATCTACTACGTTTTTCAGTATTCTAAAGTTTTATTTTCTATTCTCAATATCCCAGACTACTAAATATTGAAAAAAAAAACTTTAAAACTGTTAATGCATTAAGCACTGTAGAGGATGACTTTAACTGCAATTTATAGAAACCATGAGAGGTTAAACAAAAACGGCAGAAGTATTGCACTTTAAAGCAAAGTTCTTTAAAACTTTTAATGTATTAAGCACTGTAGAGGATAGTTTAAATTGCATTTTATAGAAAGATATCATAGGAGATTAAAGAAGTACGGAAAAAGTATTGCATTAAAAGTATTGTACTACTTAAGTAAATTTCAGATAGTTTTTATATACTTTGTTTTTCAGTACTCTAAAATTTTATTTTCTATTCTCAATATACCAGACTATTAAATATTGAAAAAAAACTTTAAAACTGTTAATGCATTAAGCACTGTAGAGGATAACTTTAACTGCAATTTATAGAAACCATGAGAGGTTAAACAAAAAAGGCAGAAGTATTGCACTTTAAAGCAAAGTTCTTTAAAACTTTTAATGCATTAAGCACCGTCAAGGATGATTTTAATTGTATTTCATAGATAGACATCAAGAAAAGATAAAGAAATACGAAAGGAATATTGCACTTTAACGTGTAGTTCTCTAATAGAACGACATCGTGAGATGTTACACAAATACGGAAGTCTTGTCCTATAAAGTATAGTCTTTCAGTACTTTTAACGTATTAAGCACTGTATGGGTGAATTTAATTGCAACATATAAAAAGACATCATGAGAGATTAAACAAATCCCGAAGAAATATTGCACTGCGAAATATCTTTTTTTATTATGTGACTCTTTGGATAAACGTAATGATTTAATACAAACTTAATTAAAACTCAGACACATATTTGACATGTTTAACGTGTCACTATAGTTAAGTATATTTTTTTAGATACTCAATGCTAAAATATTTTTATGCTTTAGTTCAAATTCCGGAGCCCCGGATGAAGATTAAGGCTAATTTTTGATAATAACAGCTTCTTGAAATTCACAGTAGTAATGAAAAGTACTTCTTAGTCAAAACCTAACTGCATTTTATAAACTCTACTGTGGATCTTAAAAGCGGTTTCTTACAAATTTAATGTTCTCCTCAAATTCATTCTACGCAGTAATAACAATTATCCATCTTTTCAGCATTGTAAGTTTTAAATGTTTTAAAACGCTAATTTTCGTCGACGTTAATTAACTGAATTGTTAGCATACTTTATTTATTCTTTGTTTATGGTTGTGTGTTTGTTTCGCCCGACTTTTAAAAATAAAAGGATATGAGCATAGTTAACAGCATTTTACAGAAAATCTTAGCCTTTCCCTTACAGAAGAAACTATATAATTTTTAAGTTTAATCTCAGTATATAGTCACGTCATAAATAATGCACCTTAGCTAAACCATTCATGGAATGTATTTTTTCCAAATTATATTAAGCTATATAATATACTGGCATTCGTTGCAATTTACATTCTAGACTTGTCGAGTTTTAAAAACTTATAATTACAAAAACCCTGAATCATATGCCTCTTATTAGAGTTTGAATAATCAGTCTGAATAGAATAGTTAATCTAAATGTTTGAATTTTTACTAAATTATTTCAAGTAGAAAAAATAAAATTGTCTAAATTGGGGCATAAACATGATAGTCCGTTAAAAGGTGAATATAATGCGGAAAATATTTTTGAAAATTGAGTTAAGGAAATTCTTTGTAGGACTGTCTGTTAAAATACATTATTTCACTTGAATCAAGAGGTAAATAGTTTTTCCTTTATTAAAAACACATCAGATTCATACGTGTATCAGTTTAATTTTTTTGAGTTTTGCAATTAATAACGGAAGTGTGATAGTTTTAATGATAAATTAAATATAATTACATGCACTCCTAAAGATCTTTTAGTCTGATAGAATTTTAAAGAAATCATTAAAAAACTGTTTTTTTTTTCAGTTTATCTAGAGTTTTCGAATAAGCAGGATAACTTTTAAGGGCTAATCTATCGTCCGTATAAAGCAGGGGTCGTCTACCTTTTAATATCTACCGCCCACTTTTGTATCTTTGTTGATGATAATATTTTCCTTACCGCCCACTGGTGTTACAATAACATAATTTGTAAAAATATATCTCCGTAAATTTACTTTTAATTTAAGGGCTTGTGGAAGCCCTGTGGTACAGAGCGCCGGTTTTCGGTGCTGAGGGTACTCGGATCGAATCCCGGTTTCGCGCCACGAAAAATGCCTCCGTTTGTGTCGTCCCTTCATAGAGGGGTGCGATACTGGCCCACCTATGTGGTGCCCCCATAATAAAGAGGCCAAGAAAACCACGGTGATAATAAACGAATTCTTAACGAAACAAGGCCTCGGCATTGGAAAATGAAAACACTTTTTAATATATACTTTATGTATGCTTATACTTAGATAATTTAAATTTAATGAGTGTTTACATTTATAAGGAACAGATACAACTCAAAGACTGAACGATGGAAGGTTATGAACGTTAGACCTCGTTACACACGTTAAACTCGTTCCTTTGTCTGGAAAGCTCATTATTTTCTCCCTAGACCCCGAGTATACTTCTATAAGTATCCGGGGAATTCTTATCTATATTCAAAGTTTAGAGATGGAATTCAAAAGTTAATCGCAAAATGATGTTTTTAAAAAGTGAAACTCGCTAACTTGTTAGCAATGTATCGGATATATGGAGGAAGAACAGAATTTCTAGCAACAGACAAAAACTCTCACCACTCGCCATGGAAGCTTAAATCGCCCACTAGTGGGCGATAGAGGCCAGATTGACGACCACTGGTATAAAGGATTAATAACCGTAGGAGATAGCTGAAATGTTTTATATAAAACAGTCATATTGATATATCGATTTCTTCCTGCACAATTAAGTACCATCAGATAACGCCAAGTATGGAAATAATCCGTAAATAAACAAATACAGTTTACCGAAACTTCCCAGCCTTATATTACTCAGTCTCTTATTTAAACGCCACCTTAAATTTTTAGACATTTGACCAATGATGAAGAACATTTTAATGATGAAGAACATTTTTTCCTTAACTACCCAATACAAGAAAAAAAAATATCCAAAAGAACCACAGTTGGACCGCAGTGCTCTTAGCTCTGTCAAGCAACGAATCTATATATATAAAACAGTTCCGTAACTGACTAACTGACTGACTGACAGACAAATACCGCACAGACCTAACCGCTGGACCTAAAGGGCTGAAATTTTGCTTGGCGATTCTTCTTATAGTGTAAGAGTGCACTAGGAAAGATTTTTGAAAAATTTTCTTAGATTTTTTAAAATTAAATTTTAAACTGTTTTTGTAACATTCTTTAACACTAGAACCGCGAAGCGGGTCAATTTGACCCAAAACGATGTTTAATTTATCACCACGCGAAAAGTATCGATTGAAAAAACAATTCCTTTTATGACTTTTAATATTTTAAGGTGAACAACAATTTGCCAAATTTAAAAATTCATAACATAAATATTGTTCCGATTATTAACACTTATACCTAGAACCGCGGAGCGGGTCAATTTGACCCGTAAGAGATGTTAATGCGCAAATAACGAAAATCAGATGCAATTTTTCGAACTGTAACTGTAAAATACTTCTACCCCACCCTAGAATTCCTTAAATGGACTGTACCAGAAGGGGGAATAGTAAAGGTTTTTCAGTCAAGGTCATTATATTAGGTTTAAAACACGAACTACGTTCGAATGCAGTGAAAAATTTCTGCGAATATTTAGAAGACTTTTTGAAGTTGTTTCTATTCTGTAATTAGTATATGTATAAAAACTATGTCACCACGCCATAATCTTGCTGTTCAGGAAGCTTTAGAATATTTAAAACAATTATCTGAAAAGGATTCAGAAGTTTCGGAAAAAAGTTTCTCAAGATTCGATTTTGAGTAGTGAGGATGAATACCTCCTTACCTGCCTGCTAATGAATAAAATTTGGATTCGGATGAATAAAATTAAAGTGAAGATGACTCTGGCAATGCTCTAACAATCCCTGGTCTTTCTCATCGCAATACTGATGATAATTTATCTGATAAAAAATAAAAATCAAACATTCCAAGAAAAGATACACACACGCAAAGAAATTTGAAAAAGAAATCAACAATAACATTCAAAGTTGGAAATAATGAAGATGGCAAAGATGGTACAATTTGGAATGTCGCGCAATTAGGAACAAACGATAGAGGAAGAAAATCAAAGTGTAATATTTTAAAAGAAGTTGGGGGACCAACACCACATGCTAAACGCAAAGTTATCGACAACTGTCTTTCAAGTGCTTGGAGACTTTTTATAGATGAATGGATATTGAAACACATAAAGAAATGTACTGAAGATGAAGCTCATCGGCAGATTCAGGAAGGAGAATGGAATATAACATTAGAAGAAACAGATGCTTTTATATAAATTTTATATGCACTTGGTATATATTGTGCAAAAGGAACTGGATAGCTTGTCGTCAAAGAATTGAGGACCACCATTTTTATAACATACAATGTCAAGAGACCAGTTTCGTGAAATAATGGAATTTTTACGCTTCTACATAAAATGAACAAGATCAAAGCGTCGAGAGACAGACAAATTTTCCCTTAATTCGGATATCTGAAATCGTTTCAGGGAAAATTGAAAGACTAACTATACACCAGGTCCTAATGTAACTCTAGATGAACAGTTATTTGCTACAAAAGCTAGGTGTAAGTTTATCCAATAGATGCCAAACAAACCGGATAAGTGTGGAATCAAGTTCTGGTTGGCTGCAGATTTGACTCAAAATATCTGATAAATGGATTCCCGTATGTTGGAAAAGATAACCAAAGTCCATCCAACGTTTCTCTTTCTGAACATGTAGTGTTGCGACTAATAAGTCCACATGAGAAAAAAGGTAGAAATGTCACTACGAACAACTATTTCACGACACTGAAGCTTGCAGAGGCATTGAAATCCAAAAACACTAGCCTTGTAGGAACTGTAAAACGCTCATGAAGAGAAATACTAGTCTCTGTAAAAATGTTAAAATCCACATTGTATTCAACTACGGTACTAACCCATAAAGACATGAGTCTAACTGTTTATCAAGGTAAAAAAGATAAAAACGTTTTGTTGCTAAGTAGTCTCCATCCAAAAGTAGAAATTGCAGATAACCCAAAAAAACTACCTGATACAATCGCTTTCTACAACGCAACTAAATACGGTGTGAACGTGATTGAACAAATGGCAAGGAAATTTACAGTCAAGTCTGCTTCACGTAGGTGGCTGGTGCAGGTTTTCTTGTAATATTTGGGAACTTGTTGCAATCAATGCCTGGGTTTTATATAAAGCTGTGACTGGAAAATCTATTAGTAGACGGCAATTCATTCAAGACTTGGTTGAAGAATTGCGAGAAAAGTTTGTTCTCTTCCAACATAAAAAGGTGGCAAAATGAGCATGTGAAGTAACCAATGAAAACGACGGACAACCAAAAATTAAGCGTAAACGAGTCCGATGCCACATTTCGAAACTTGAATATAAAACTCTAGATATCTGTTCAAAATGTAAAGGACCCATCTGTGGAAAATGTACAAAACTTATTAATCAGTTTTGTACAAAATGCATACAATAAATTGGATTTTATAATCTGTAAAAATAAGTACTGATAAAATTTTTAGTAACTGATAAAATTTTTAATTTTTAATTTTTTGAATTTATGCCTAAACATATTAAAAAGAGATACCCTATTTTTCCATTGAAATTTGGAAATTTATGTCATATTTTTTTAAAGAGACATGTTATTATACTCAAGGACATACAATTTTAAATAATGCAATTTTGTAAAAATTAAGTTAATTTCTCTTGATTTATATAAATTATTTAATGTAAATTCTGAGAAATATTGATTATTATTTAAAACATTAAATGTTTCAGTTAAATAAATTAAGCGCTTGTGCATATTTTATAAGTTTACAATCTAGGGTCAAAATGACCCGCTCCGCGGTTCTAGGTATATCGAAAGTCCCGCGGTTCTAGTGTTAAAGTTTCCATTTAAAATAATAATAATCTGAGGGTTATAAAATTTATATCACAAGAAAGATCCTAAAAATTCCTTTAAAATGAAATCTTTTTCAAATCTTTACCTCCATTTTCTGATGTTTGGTGAATTTTTAAAGATTAATTTTTAGAATTTAATTTATTAAATGCTGATCCCGTGGTTTCTTTTCTTTTAGTGATACTTTAAACTAATTTATCGTCACATGCATAACAACGAAATAAATTGACAAAAACAAATTTGTTTTTCTTTCTAATGCGGTAGACGATTGGACTTTATCCAAAAAAATATGAAAAAACAGTTAAAGAAATGTTCCTCTAACTGTACTATATGTTTTAGTATATTCTATTAGATTTAATTTGAATATTTTATTCTACATTATTTTGTCTATAAAAATATCCATAAGTACGGGGAAAGGGGGCTTAAAATAATAAGAATCGAACAATCCATTGACAAAGCGCGCGAATTTTGCTGTGGGGAAAATCATCTTTTAAAAGCGACTTTGAGCGGAAAACGAATAATTCTAGGCGAGAGGATTTATTTTTTGAAGTGTAAAGGTTTACGGTGCGAAGTTAAAAATGCACGATCATCAATATTGAGGGTCCAGATGCTCAAGGATGAGGTCTGCACATGCGGCGTGTAGCAGGAGCTTGGAGGAAATTAAGTTTTGGCGGCAGATTGGGTGGAAATTTCATTGCTAGCGGATATTCGCGGCAGTCGTGGCCGAGTAGATTATAAAATGGCGAAGCGCGGAAATCAACCTGGAGAGTGGTCAACTTACGAAGTTTAATAAAGACGGAGTTAATACGAATTGGATTATTTCTTTAAAAGGCCTACCACTCGCCCAATTCAACAATGGACGTGACTGCATAAAATTAATGTTAATACTGGAGCAAAGCAAGCTCCGTGATATATATATATTGGCATTAATTGCAGACATTGACCGTTGTATTTCATTTGAATGTACTCCGTAGCGAAGCACTGCAGTTTCCAGGCAGTGGAAGAAGGTCCATGACACAGACGGAGAAAGTCGTCATTTCGTAACTGGACATGCAAGACTTCAAATCACTCAGCAGATCTGATATCTCGGATTTGCGACACACCGTCCTAGGATGGTGATAGACAATTCTCTAAACATATTTCAACTGCCATAGGAGTATCATTTTTGAGAGAAATTTCTTTTAGAGCAGCTACGGGGCAAGTTTGGAGCAGCTATTTTCTATGTCAAATGCCCAGAAGTTTTTGTTTACCTTGCCCCTCTTTTCGGATGAACCCGTTTAACTCCTTATAACATCTGTGCAAGAACTGTTACCTCACTTTCATTTAGACGGTACCACTCTGCCTCGGTGGTGTTCTATGAGCTACCCTTTTTTTTTGCAGTACAGTTCTCGATACTTATTAATTTATTTAAAACTTTTTTAAAATCCCAATGAATGAGTGTGGTCCCAAAATAATTGTTTTCGGTACAGTCAATTGAGTGAAATCTTTCCTACCTCCCCGAATAACGACATATATGTACTGTTAAAAGTCTGCTTCATAGATTGATAAACCTGTCAAGAATAAACAGTTTACCTTTTTACTCTTAAAATGATTTTGATCATTGAGGATATTTTTGGAAAACAGTTGTTTGTAATTCATGAAGCTCCATTTCATATCTCCAACAGTAATACAATACATCGCTGTTACATTTTTTTCTTAGGGTTTAGAGAAACGTTAGACAGATATTAGTGACATTTTGCGTGATCTATAACATCTCAATACGAGATATTTAGAATTTAACTCCAGAAATAAAACGGGAAGACAACGAAGTATTTTTAAAATATATTTCTGTTTAGAATTTGCTTGTCCTATGTGTTATGAATATTGTTTGATTCGTAACAAATAATCATATCTAAATCCCACACAGAAGGAATCAGTATACCAGATGATTTTAATTCAAAATTAATTTAACTTTTTTTTATCATCAGTAGATTAAGCATAAAATGTTTTGATACTTAGTGTCATAATTCTATAAATACTTTCCCTCTTTTACGTCTGCCTCATGTTTTATATAAATACTAACTAAACTCTCATAAGAACGAAGTAAATAAACGTTATGAGGTGTATAACATAATTAGATGGACTTGCTGAATAAGAAAGGACGATATTTGCACTAATAATTGTTTACCTGACTATTTTTCCATAACTTTATCTTACTTAATAATATTCTAACTGCGGTTTGTTTGAGTAGAATGGTGGAATATTGAATGTTCAACTATCCAAGATTTTTTAAAAGTTTTGAAACAGCTTCCTGATTATTGACTTTGCTAAATTGACTTTGTTATGCGAAGAAATGTTTGTTTGCTGAACTATCGCTCTTGAATTTTCTTTAGTTAAGATTATCTCTTGTAGATTTATATTCCTTGGAGCAAAATAAATGCTGAACATTCCCATCATAAGATTTGGTTATCCAATGGTTAATGTTTCGGTGTTTCACAATGAAATTCATTTCTTTCTATCTTTGGTAATGCATTTATAAAAACTTTGATTTATTGCCTAACTCACAACTACACACAATGGTGCATGTACATGATATTTGGAACTGAAATTGACCATGGAGGGATAATAAAATACATTAAATTAGATACAGAGGGAGAGCAATTAGTTCCTATACCCCCTTATCGGTTTTTATAGAAAGCGAATGGATGAAGAACCGTTATATATAACGAAATCCTGCATACTTTTTATAATGCACTTGAAGATGTTAGGCAACGGTTATTTCAGGTTATGAACCCTAAAAGGGCTATCTAAACTTCAGTTTATAAGATTTCGTTTACTTGTATTACTTTCCGACATTCAAGTTATCGTTTAAGAATGACGCAGCACTTTTATTACCTAACAGCTAAAGGGCCTGTTCATATAGGAGTCCGTTGCGTAGCGTTAAGTGAAAGATGACGTAGAGACGAAAATAAACCAACCATAGGCGTTAAAAATTCATTGCTAGTCGTTTGGAGGTTTGTCATTGGTAAAATATATTTCAATACTTTAACGCCCCGTAACGGACTCTTAGGGCCTGTTCACATAGGAGTCCGTTGCGTTGCGTTAAGGAAAGGATGACGTTGAGACGAAAATAAACGAATCATATGCCTCCAAACGATTAGCAATGAAATTTTTAACGCCTATGATTGCTTTATTTTCGTCTCAACGTCATGTTTTCCTTAACGCAACGCAACGGACTCCTATGTGAACAGGCCCTTATATGAACAGACCCAAAGGCGTTACGGCGACTTTGACGTCATACATCTGAGAAATGGGGTTTTTCATTTATTTTCCCCATGGTTTATTGTTTTTTCCTTTTCACTGTATTTTATGCAAATATATGTTAACTAGTAGGTAACCCGCCATTTTGACGTCATAATGGAAAAAGTATATGAAAGTTAAAAAATATCCTGAATTATCTAAAATATTGCATTTAATCCACACCTTGTAAAAGCAATCCCTTTCATTATTCTTTTATTTATTTAGTTTTTCATGCGATTGGAGTAGTAGACTGCCATCCAACCCGTCATTTTGACGTCATAATACTAAAAATGACGTCATAAGGAAAAATTTATATGAAAGTTAAAAACATTTTTTACAGTTCACTACGCGATTCATTCACATTCAAGTTTTTTGTTTACTTTCAGAATTCATCGCAAAAGTAAACAGATTTTTAAAAACTGTTAAATATACAGCTAAAAACATCCAATTTTTTTTAGTTCTGAATGTTTTATAGAAAAATAGGCTGAACAAACGTGATTTGATGGAGAACATATTTGTTTTTAGGTAAGAAAAAATTCTGATCCAAATCTGAAATTGAAATTAAGCCTATCCGGCGGTTTGTTTACTGAGGGCTTCAATTGAAAGATGAGTACAGCCCGGAAGTGTCATACAGAGACAACGACTATTATATATAGGATGTTATCTTTCTTGTATAAATATCGCTCAAGTTTGAGCAAAGGTGCCAGAAGCAGTCCACACAGCCGGACTCACGAGCTAGTGAGATTCGTGCGTTAGAAGTCTCTGTGTGTGATTATTTTGGCTATAGAAATGTGCTAAGTTTATTGCCTTTAATATTTTTAACGTTTATTGAAGTTCTGAATAAACTTAATATTTTTAACTTGAGTCTTTCTTATTCATGAACACACCCCATGCCAGACAACTGCATACTCTGTTATATTGCCACTCTCCGTGACAGCCGTGAGAGAAGATTATACTTGTTGTTCTAAAGACGTCCACTGATTTCTAAGGCATGTCATATATGCCTTTTAATATGCTTATGTATAAGTACATATTTTTCTGCTCTGATTAGTACAACTTCAAAAAAGCATTATTTAGATGTGCAGTAGTTCTAATTTTCAATTTGAATAATGAGTATTTAATGACGAGATACAAGTGTTGTATACAACTATACAATGAAATATTTCTTAACTTAAAAGCATATAACATTAAAAAACTATTTTATGTTGATGTATATTTCTTCTAAGAATGTTCTATAAGTATCAATAGTCTTGTTTGTCATAAAACATTTTCATTTATTTCCTGCCAAAGGATACTGGCAAAATTATAGAGAGAAGTGGGATTGTCTGACCTTACATTTCCCCTTTCTTTCTAAAAGGATGCTTGTTATATACAACCATCTTTAAAGTTTACATTATATTGCTTTATTTCGTATTTCTTCGAGACAAACACCAGGAATAAAATTTTCTCCTAAGGATCAAAACTCTTTTCATGCCTAGCGAGAAGCAAATGAAAAGATTTCCTTTTACTAAAACAGCTTTAAATCTCTTTAATGTGTTTTTCAAGATAAATTAAATCCTTTTGTTTTCAATACACTATACGACTTAAAAAATCAGTAATTCTGAAATAAAATACATGACGAAATTTCTTTAACATCTATATATGTTCCTAAATGGTTCAGTCTCAAAATAAATGCTTAGATTGAGTAACAATACATTAAATTGACATTATATGCATTGAACGAACGGACACACACACACACACACACATATATATATATATATATATATATATATATATATATATATATATATATATATATATATGTCACGATATAAATTCATCTTAATTAGGAAAATGAAAATTAATAATAGTAAACAAAAGAATAAGTAGATAGCAGTACCATTTAAATCGCTTTTGGGGTTTAAAAGTAAGTTCGAATCATGTTTGGTTATATGATAGTTAATTTACATTTTTGCAAGCGGCGCCCCAGATTTTCAATCCTGTGATATCAGGCCTATGGAACGAGCCGAGACCTGCTCAAGAACACTGCAATCGATTCGTACCATGAGCAAGATATGCTGCGGTGCTTCCGCTGGGGTGTCCTCGACCCCCTTCTCTCCTAAGTTTCCTATAGTCCTGACCTGTTGCCCTTCGACTACCATCTTTGTCCCACTGAAAATAGCTCTCTAAGACCTCCGATTGGTTAATGATGCAAAAGTTCCGGACTCTTTTCTATACTGGATCTGCTGACAACAGCGAACTATCTTCGCCGAGGTTATCCAAAATCTGGTATGCGGTGGAACACTTGTTTGAAACGACAAGGCTACTCAGGGATTGTGTAGCGGATATGTAGCTCATGAATAACTGTTAGTTCCTGTATGTTCACATATTCCAAGTAATATACCATTACTGGAAACAAAACAAAAGTCCTCCTTTCATTTTGGCCACCCCTATATATTTAGTTTGGAATATTTTCTTCATAAATAGTAATTTATATAAAGCTTGAATACATTTATTTATCTCTCATACTGCTTTTATCTTTTAAATAGATAAATGCTCGTCGAAAGATGAATGTATAGATATAAGTTGTAAATACATGCAATTTTATTATTCCAGAATATTTGAAATCCATCACTGAGAATAATATATCATAAATGGATATACAGCTCTTGGAATTGTTTTATAAATTGTAACTGCGATTGTACTAAACCAAAGGTTTTATCTGAATTATTTGTATATTTAATCGTTTATACGGATTCGTTACAATTCTATATCAAACATCGACGCTCTTCTCTGCTTTTGTCTTACATTTACTTCAGGGCAGTATTTTGAGTCAAAAAGTAAAACGGGAAGCGAGAAAAATAAATTCTTTTTCCAGATATAGAAAGAAGCATCTGTCACCGCTTTGTTTGCTGTTCGAAAACGAAATAAGTAGACTGTTTGGTGAAGTAAACATTCCTCCAAAGTTTGGTGGATTTTAATTTCCTTCCATCATTTACTTTTTGTTCCCTTGTTTCATATACAGCTGTTTAGTTTCTGAATTTTATTTCATTGGATATTAAAACTAAATATTTTTCAAGTGGTATATCAATGGAGTTCTTGTTCTTTATTCGTCTATTGTAATCCATGGTAAATCTATTCAGATTTATTGCTGTTTATAGTCATGCATAAAACTATTGTATCTGTAAAACCTAATGCATCTCTGAACTGATATATTCAGACATAGATAACAATATAAATAAAAATGTTATATTCATTTTTCTGATTCGTATTATATTGACTGTCGAAAATGAGTTAAAATATATTATAGTGACAAAACACTGAGTTATTTTACTACAGAAAAATCCTATTTTGAAATATTTATCCCAAAGATATTCCGTGTCAACAAAATATATCCCTCTGTTCTAAATAAAAATTGGAAGCATAGTCTTTTTAAATATATATCTGATCATCTGAAGATAAACATTCCTTATTCATACATCCTTATGACAGATATAATGTGGTATTCTAGCCCCTTCGTTGCATATTATGTGTTCATCACGTTTAAAATAGTATAGTATAATATAAGGGAATTTCTAATATGATGTACATAATATTATTTCTCATTTAAAAGCCCAGCTTAAAGAATTTATACTATAATTTATGAAAAGAATGAATTTCAAGTATATCTCAGAGTTTTGCTCTTCATAAACTAAGGTACACAAATTCAAACGCAATTTTCATTATGTTTCTCATGAATCCATTACTGTGAGGATATAATATCTTTGAAATCATGGAATTGTGAAATCAACACATTCTCTATATAGTTATGATTTAAAATACATCAAAATTAATGGCACGATGTATACTTATTTAAGATTTATTTAGATTCAATCTTTCTCTTAGTGCTCATTCTGATCTCCAAATTACATCATTTAATTCCCATATTTTTTCCCTTTAAACAAGTATACTAAAAACATCCGCAAAAATTATGTTTACAATTATCTGCAAGGTATATACAACTATATTGCCTACGACCTTATCATTCAGTTTAAAAGAATATTCATGGCCAGAGTGAAACATTCAACTCATTAAGCTCACCACGTTCAGTTGTTTGCTTAACGCAGTTTTTTTAGCTGTTACCTCCACTGTTCTAACAATATACCATGTACTGGTTTTACCCATCTGTTTCGGATATTATATTTATGATATTTATTGTCTTATAATGTTCTCTTTCTAAAGTATTCCGGCTCCATTAAACTGTTCATACATGTGTTCCAAAAGTTTACTTAATGATTCGTTAATTTAATTTGGGGGCTCTTCACGATTAATAATCGTAATACTGTATATGTATGACAAGATTTTTTTTTTCTAGCGTAGGCACTTGTCGTGTAGACTTTCGCCTATAATTCATCACAGCTTGTTGGGCATTTTATTATGGGGACACGATATAGGCATACCACCATTACCCCCTATGAAGGGACGACACAAGAGATTTTTAGTGGCCCGACGACAGGATTCGATCCGAGCACCCTCATCATCGAAAGCCAACGCGCTGTGCCATAAGGCCAACAAAAGCTTTTCTTAATAATTTTACTTATGTCATATATTAGTGGTCTTTTGGTCCACCTGAGTTCTAACCAAGTAGTCAACATATAAATTTTGGAGGTTCGAAAAGATAATAAACTGGAAGTAAATCTTTGTTGCAGAGATTAAGTAGAATCTATTAATGTTTCTTAGTTTAGGAATAGATGCTACTTACTTTTGGGACTGTTGAAAACTATAGAATGTAAAAAGAAAAGTAATGATAAATAGAAAAGGTTTTTTTCCCCCTCAATGCGAAGGCACTTTGTCGGAAGACATTCGCTTGTTATTCACCGCAGTTTTTGATGGCCATTTTATTATGGGAGCACCATATAGGCGGACCAGTATTACCCCCTATGAAGAGACGCCACAGACGGAGGTATTTTAGTAGCGCTTCGCCGGGATTCGATCCGAGCACCCTCAGCACCGAAAGCCAGAACGCTGTATGACAAGTCCACCTCGACCCCGTATAAATAGAAAAGAGGTTTTTATATTGTGTCAAGGAACTTATCGTTGGAATGTAATGGATAAAGTCTGCTTATCAGCAGATTGACATTTTTCTTTTATGACAACATACTACACCCATGTCTATAAATTAAGGATAATTCCGAATCACACTGAAATCAAACTCTAAAGTAAAAATTTCATCTGTAGAATTATCACACACATCTTCAAGAATAATATGCAATTTACAGGAAGCCACCAGATGACGCCGATAGTACTCACAATGACGAGAGTGTAAGAGAGGGGTATATAAGGAATGGTGGCAAAGAAGTAACAGGCTGGAATGAGGCAAACTCGAACTCCAAACGCAATTTGATCTAATTATCACAGAGTATTGGACGGCTCGTCCCACACTCTCACCAAAGAAGCTAGCTGCTTCGAAAGTAGGAAAGATCAAGCTTTGATCTCCAAACGACCCTTCTCAGCGAGAAAAAGGTCTTCTTCACACAGAGGGCTGAGCCTCCAAAAAATATCAAAGTCTCTCAAATTGAATGGAGCTAGGAGATCAGCTATCACTCCTAAGCTCTGGCTTCTAATCTCTCGTCTCCAATCTCGACTCCTGTAAAAATCTCCTGCATCCGCTTTTAAAACTTTTTTCCCTGGCGGTATCTGTAACAACCCCGCTCTTTGATCTGGGGCTCTGATAGATCCTTGGCCCCTGACCCGTGTGCAAACGATACTTGTTCTTTATATCGTCATCGATGGTTGGGTCATTAAGGCGTCTCATCAAGGGGATGGTCTGCCTTAGTTAGTCTTTTGTGTTATAGTGTCTTCGCTGTAGACATCGGGGCGCCTCGCTATTGTAAAGTCGCTCCTCGCCTGCGAGTCGAAAAGCTGACCCTTTTGTAAGCTACCTCTCGGCAGGGGAAAACTATTTCATTTTCGCTGTCCGCCGATGGGTTTACTCTGTTTCAAGCCGAGGTTAATAAATTTCCTGGGCCATGAGGAGGGGAAATGTCACAGCCCCTCCCCCCTTTGAAAAAGATTTTGCGGTTCCTGCAAAATCTGAAATGCAAGGATTAGTTTCAGGGGATTCACTTGTATTCCATCTCTAGAGGCATCCCTTTCAATTTTAATCAATGTATCATCAACGTTTGTTACAGACCAACTTTTGCATTTACACCATACTTTCCTTAACATTATAATTAATTTATAGTAAAAGAAATATTTTACATTAGCTCAATACCTTGATTTAAAAGACATTAGATTTCATTTATAATTATCTAAAAAACATTTACATTTACCTTACTAAAAAGAGAAAAAACTTTATCGTAGTACAACTTTTAATTCAAGACAATACACTTATTTACAAATATAATAAGGAAAAAAAAGTTACAATTCAAGTAATTTTAGCTTATTCTACTCTACTGAGAAAGTCAGCATGTTTGTTTTGTGATCCTGGTCTATGAACAATTTTGTAGTTAAAAGGTTGCATAGCTAGAGACCACCTCATACGCCTATGGTTGTTACCGGCATTATTTTTCAAGAACACCAGCGGATTATGATCCGTTTCTATCATAAACTGTTGTCCATCCAAAAAATGTCATAGCTTTTTGATTGCGAAAATAATTGCGGCGCACTCCTTCTCGGTCACGCAGTACCGCCGTTCACTGTCTGTAAATTTTCTACTCAAGAACAATATTGGGTGTTCCGAGTTATCTGGTCCCCTTTGGGCTAGTATCGCTCCCATTCCTATATCCGACGCATCTGTCTGTAATATAAATTCTTTAGAGAAATCGGGGGCGTATAAGACCGGTTTCTCTGTTAACTTTTCCTTTAGAGTCTGGAATGCTTTCTCACATTCCTCCGTCCATTCTATTTGTTCTTTTCGATTCTTACCTTTTAAAGCATGAGTTAAAGGTGCCGTTATCAACTCGTATCCTTTAATATATCGGGCGTAATACCCACTCAATCTTAAGAATTTGCGGATTTGAGTTTTTGTTTTGGGCGACGGAAAATCTAACACGGCGTTTATTTTTGCCTCGGCAGGCGTCTTACTTCCTTTTCCTATTCGCTGACACGGGTCGCCAGATTTTACGAACATCTCCTCGTCTTTGGTGCACTGGAGCCAATAATAATAACGTAATAGCTCGTTTTTCGTGCTGAGGACCCCCATATGTCCCCGTAATCCCTCGTGAGTCAAAATTAAGATTCTGGCTCGGAGACATTTAGGAATGACTAACTGCCTCCGTTCTTTGCCTCTGTGATCCGTGGATCATCTAAACAACAATCCTTTTTCAACCACATATTCGGTTGTGGTTTCATTTTTAACCCTATTCCAGAGGGGCTCTAGTTCATTACACCTCTCTTGCTCCTTTCGGAAAATTTCTGAGCTTACACCCGCTAAATCCATTTCTGCGCTCCCTTCTCCCGGGGGCAGTACTAATTCGCTCTCGACCTGGACCGCTCCCTCTTCACTCTGACCAGTTTCGGTTTCAACTCCTACGGCGGGAATTGAGTTTTCTAGTTTTTCTTCACGACTTACTTTGGGTAGCGACCGGTTTCCCGTAACGATGCCGTTCACGGACTGGGGTTCGCTTTTGAGCCTCTCTATGAGTTCCTGGGTATAATTTCCCATTAAGTAATGGTTCAATCCCACTGACTTTCCTACCACGGCTGCTTTCGTGAGCAGATCCCCATATTTTTCACTCTCTATTCTCAATCTAGCGACCGGTAAACTCCGCAATTCATTTTCTAAGGCTGTGTGGACCCATACCCTTTCCCCTGTAAAATCTTCGGCTTTTATTAATTTAATAGGGGCTAAATCAATACTCGTACCACTGTCCCTGAGAATGGTGGTCTCGATACAGTTTATTTTCGCCTTACTTAAGTATGGTTTGAACACTGGTTCAAAGATCTCCGCGGTAGCTACATTGTTTACACGCTCGGCATTTTGCATGTGTAATTCGGAGCACTGAGGTCTCAGATGCTCGGTCGACCCACACTGATAACAAGCCGGGGCCTTACGTTTGTCGAACTCGCGTGTGCGCCAGTTATTCAAACCTGATCCTTGGCTCCTCCAGGTAAAAGAGTTAGACCTTTCCCTGTCTCCCTTTTTATCCTCATTTATCTCCTCGGCAATTTTGGGTTTCTCTGCCGCCTTTTTCTCTGGTGGTTTTAAATTAAGGGGTTTTCGAATAGAGCGTCGCGTTGCTTCGTACTCATCAAATTTCTTTACTAAGATGTTAGGGTCCACGATAGCTCCCCAATCATCTAAAAATTGTTCTCGGATTTCCGCCTGGACGCGTTTTTTAATCTGGTCTGCAACCATGAGATTCTTAAGGGCTTCAAAATCTTTTACATTTAACCCTTCTAGCCATCCGTCTAGATAGCTTCTCAGCTCGAAAATTAAATCTTTCCATACGGCGCCTGGCCGCCTCTGGTGTTGATTTAGTTTAACTCGGAAAGTCTCCGGACTTAA
Source organism: Dolomedes plantarius (assembly GCA_907164885.2). Classification (NCBI taxonomy): domain Eukaryota; kingdom Metazoa; phylum Arthropoda; class Arachnida; order Araneae; family Dolomedidae; genus Dolomedes; species Dolomedes plantarius. The sequence continues at coordinate 118,956,841 of OU015498.1, read as the reverse complement.
CTTAAAACGGCTCAGAAGTAATTTCTTTACCTGATCGTAATCATCTGCTACCTCAACGGGTTCGCGAATAATTATTTCAGCGATCTCCGTGGGTAATAATGAAAGCAAATGCATCATTCGCTCCCCGTCCTCAACCTGAGAATTGCGCGCCTGACGTTCGAAAAGAGTTAGGAAGAGCGAAATGGCCGACTTTTCCGGATCATATTTCTGCATTAGGGCTTTGAAATTTTGTACCGGCCTAGCGCTATCATTCTGGGATGAAACTACACTGGCGGTTTTGGCTGCATGAGTCAACCGCAACCTTTCCAGTTCAAATTCTCTTTGTATAGCTTCGCGTTCTAATTCTAATTGTCTAGGCTCGGTTTTTTCGCGCTCTTCCGTAATGATTTTTATTTGAGCCCTAACGCTCTCTTCATCATACCTCGCACTCGAAAAATTCTGTCACATAAGTCACATTTCTTATCGTGATCCTCGAAATCAATCCCTAGATCATCTGAAAGAACCTGGAGATCTTCTTTCTTAAAAGTCATTAAAAATGCCATTTTTCCTATCTCAATATAACCCAATTACACTAGTCCAAAACCAATTCTCCAAAATAATACACTCTAATACAATACGTTAATAAATAATAATAAAAATGCCCTTTTATTAATTTCTAGCACAAATACACTTAATACTCAAAACACAATATGCAATCTCGGTTCAATAACATGTTACACAATTCTACTCAGAAAAAATTTCATGTAATACATTTCCAAACAATAACATACACTTGCAAAAAAATTCTATGTTTTCAATAGATACACTTTTCTAAATTTTGTAACACATTTTGTCGTGACTTGTTCATAAACCAGATCACATATAAAACCACAATGTCTAGAATTTCTCGGACTCAAGAAAAATATTACTAACAAGCTGATGCTCTATCGTTTTTCGAATTTCTCGAATGTTAACTATTGAGTTAATTATTAAAGCAACTATTTTGTCGACTTTCTCGACCACTCAATTAACTACAGAGTTAATTATTGCAACAAATATTTTGTCGACTTTCTCGACCACTTAATTAACTAAAGAGTTAATAATTTAAAACTAATATTTTGTCGACTTTCTCGACCACTTAATTAACTAAAGAGTTAATAATTAAAAAAAAAACACTTCAAATACACATTTGCCTCTAGAGAATGAAAAAACAAGTACCTGTCCTCGAAGCTCGCTTCTCTCCTCGGGTATGCTGGCTTCTTGGCTTAGTAGGAATGGCTCCACACTAGTCAAAGTTTAGGAAAGTTCTTTTCACAACACACACACACACACTTTGGCCTTGAACAGTTCATTCACTATCAGCTGGATTCGATCGAACGCTGCCACCATTAATTCTAATATTAGTTTAGCTGTAACATATTTCGTGCTTGGTGTCAAAGCCGACACGCTAGGTAGCGTCACACCGGTTATGTATAGTGATAAACAGCTTACTAATAAAAACTTGTTACACTGATATCAATTTATTACTGATTTTAGATTAAAATACTTCACGATTAGGTCGTGTTCTGGAATATCAAAGTTACATTAATAATGTCCGTTGCAGTCTGCGATGCACGTTAAAGATTGTCCGTTTAGCTGGCAGGATGCTCTGTCGCTACGGATCGTAAATCGGGCCTTCAGGCAATAAAGCTCTAATTGCAGGTCTCAGTTGCTAGGAACGGATTCCACTCGTCGGAACAGGCTGGAATGAGGCAAACTCGAACTCCAAACGCAATTTGATCTAATTATCACAGAGTAGTGGACGGCTCGTCCCACACTCTCACCAAAGAAGCTAGCTGCTTCGAAAGTAGGAAAGATCAAGCTTTGATCTCCAAACGACCCTTCTCAGCGAGAAAAAGGTCTTCTTCACACAGAGGGCTGAGCCTCCAAAAAATATCAAAGTCTCTCAAATTGAATGGAGCTAGGAGATCAGCTATCACTCCTAAGCTCTGGCTTCTAATCTTTCGTCTCTAATCTCGACTCCTGTAAAAATCTCCTGCATCCGCTTTTAAAACCTTTTTCCCTGGCGGTATCTGTAACAACCCCGGTCTTTGATCTGGGGCTCTGATAGGTCCTTGGCCCCTGACCCGTGTGCAAATGATACTTGTTCTTTATATCGTCATCGATGGTTGGGTCATTAAGGCGTCTCATCAGGGGGATGGTCTGCCTTTGTTAGTCTTTTGTGTTATTGTGTCTTCGCTGTAGACATCGGGGCGCCTCGCTATTGTAAAGTCGCTCCTCGCCTGCGAGTCGAAAAGCTGACCCTTTTGTAAGCTACCCCTCGGCAGGGGAAACCTATTTCATTTTCGCAGTCCGCCGATGGGTTTCAAGCCGAGGTTAATAAATTTCCTGGGCCATAAGGAGGAGAAATGTCACACCGTGTACAGACGGTTGGGAAATCTTGGTCTATGTGCTCGCAGGCCTATCATATGTGTTCCGCTCACGGAAACTCACTGTCGGCAGCGATTAACCAGAAGTAGATAACATGCAATGTGGACATCGTTACAGTGGGCTTGTGTGATGATTTCCGAAGAGTCCAGGTTTAGCTTGCAGTCTGATTTACGTCGGACTTTCATATGGAGAACGCCAGGTACCCGTTACCACCAAGCCAACATCATTGAACGACACCGTTACGGTGGTGCAGGATTGCTCGTTTGTGGTGGAATTATACTGGGCTCCAGAACAGATCTGCCTGTTCAAATCGGAACGATGAACGGCCACTTATCGGGACATCATTCTGGAACAACATGTACGTTTGTTTAGGGGTCCCATGGGCGCAGAATTTGTGTTTATGGAGGACAACGCCCGTCCTCACTGAGCAAACATCGTAAACAAATGCCTTCAATCTAAATATATCACCCTAATGGAATGGCCATCATTCTCACCTAATTTGAATCCGATAGAGCATGTGTGGGACATGCTTGGCCGACGAGTTCCAGCCCATCAACCACTTTTTATATGTGTACCGGAACTTGGGAGAGCATTGCTTGCTGAGTGGAATAATCTTCCCCAAGATCAGCTCGAAAATTTGATACTCAGTATGCCTAGGCGTCGTACGGACGGACGCCTGGCATACTGAGTATTTCATTGCATGGGAGACATACAATGCATTAACCATCATACCAACCATGTAATATTAAGTTTTTGTAAAGGAGATATTTTTTACAATTGCTCCAGGGAGCAAAAACTGTAGCTTATATGAATTGTATCATACGTACACCATCTTTTTTGTTCTTTATCTTTTGTTTAATAAATGGACTTTGTGAATAAGTCACGATTGTTTTGTTTATGAACCTTTATTTGCCGGAGCTGGCATTATCCTTAATTTATTGACATGAGTGTATATGTATTCAATATTTTTCAATAGGAGAAACCTTGAGAGTCCAAATAATAAAGACATTTTATCTGGTATGTCATTCTCATATCATCATTTTAGATAGAATAATAAAATAATCGTTCGGTATAAATTATTTTTACCCTAAAAAACACTCCCGACATAATGAAATAAATCTTTTTAGTTTGTCATTTTAACTCTCGTTTAGATAACTGTTAGTTATATTAAGAAATAATTTTAGTTTCATACATTAGCATTCCTTCCTTCCTTACAAATGATAAAACAATTGTTTGGCGCTGACATCATTTAGTACGTACAAAGTGTCTTTGAATGATTTGATGCAACGACTCTTTCAAGTATGGAAACATATTTTTTTAACAACGATGTAAACATATTGGAACCTAGAACTATTGAATTTCTTTTAGAAGTACTTACTTCTTAAAAATTGCAAAGAAGAATAAGTTTCATAAATTGTTAATTAAATTGAAATGTAGTAATTAAAATATCCACAAAATATATACTTTTCATTGCATTTGCTTAAAGTATGCTGAAAGAATTCAATTTATGTTTTATAAAACTGCCTTTCAAAGCAGTTGACGTGCACTTTTGTGTAATTTCTTCTATTCAATATATATCTGAGAACTCTTCAATTTATTAGAATTCATAGTGTATACGATTGCCATCCTCATTTCTTTTATTTCGAATAATGTTTACTACCAGATTCTATAATGTGTGTTTTTGGAAAACTTCAAGATAAATAAATCTCTTCAAAATACCTTTTTTCGCACTTGCCTTTAAGAAACGTCTCTGACAGTTCCTAAGGAATTTCACTGGGCAAATACGTTTCTTATTTATTTTAGTATACAGTTAGTTGAAAGACGTCTGGAGTTTTAATTTTGGTCTGCCATTCAGGGACATATCCTTCTGCATGGCATCCGATTATATCTGAAATAAAATTAGGCCATTCAAAACTGAATTGAGGCTCCCATCACCATTTTTTGAAACAAAACTTCTGAATTTTTTAAAATTATACTGAATTCCTTTCGATAGGTAGAGAATCACTATATAAAATGCGGGATCACTCGATAAATGGCATCATCAACACAAAAAGCAAGTTAGCTGTATAGACTACTCCTTAAACGTCATTGTGATATATTAAACAGAAAAAAGTGTTGTAGTTTGATTTAATATTAAAAGCTTTTCATATTATATTGCTCAAAATTTCGTAACATTTGAAATTAAGAATAATTTTTAAAACAATTTAAAGATAAATAAGAAAAGAAAAAGAATCTTCATACTCATGAAGGTGATGAAAAACATTTTACCTTAAGCAAGTAGGATCTAACATTTTCTCTTCAAAGTATCTAGAAGCAAACTTTAAGATATTAATTTCTTTCTATGAGATACTAGGTGGTGGCTGAATCTCTGAGGTATTGGCATTCATTAGCACAGCGTGAGAATTCGAATCTTACTGTTGGCATGTATGTTTTTATCCATTAGGAATCGGCTTTAAATTGTAGGTCCTGGTCAAATCACCTATTGTGCAGCTGAAGTTGAATGTAGCGTTCTCAACCAACCATTCTATGAAAAAGTAATGTTTTCACAGTTCAGGTAAATCTACTTACTAGTGCAATACACACATATTAAAATAAACAGACAACATCATCATGTTTGGGTCTTTTGAGCTATGTCTATGCATAGATCCTATTGAAGGCTTTTCGTTTGATATGATTCGGATTTGATTCAAATGTTTTCGAGTTTATAACTTCCTAAAAAACTGATCCCAAAAGTGTAATTATAAAAAAAATATTTATTCAATAAAATGAGCGTTTTCTAAAAGTCATTCTGTGAAGGAAAATACAAAAGGCTGTAAAAGGTAACATAGACCCAGAACTTTTCAAATAGGAATTGGAGAGGCATTACCCGACGTCTCTCTCTCTCTCAAATAGATAAATAAATAAATAAAATAAATATATAAAAAATTTCCAACATTTTTTTAGTATTACTAAAGTTTCTAGTCATGGGGCTAAAAAAACTATTTTCATTGATATCAACAATCGCTGATACATTCAAAATCTACCGTCAAGAATAATGCCCACAGCTAAGGCCTACAAGGTAACTCCTAGTTTCAAGACAAATATTTTATGCCAATTAGGACGTTCATAATAAATAATTACATTTTTCAGATGTTAGCACGAAACGTTTTTTAACTTATGTCTCCCTGGAGAAACAAGCCAGACCAGGGATCGAAATGTTATCCTAAGTACCTCGTAAGAAACTTGTTTAACATTAAACCTTAAACATCTAACCTTTAAATACTCTTTTAACTATAACGAAACAATCTATTTCTATTATCGTTTACTAGATCAAAGATAATATTGCACAGACATGAATTTCTGTGGAAACTAAAAAATGACATTTAATTTTGATTTCGGTATACAAAAGATATTTTTAAGCCAAATTGTGAGTTAAAATTTTTAAAAGGAGAATAGGATTTTTATAAACATCCTTACATTATGTATAGGGATACGTAAATTTAGCATAAAAAATCGAAATTTTTCAAAAAAATATTCAACATATAAAATTTCCATTTTTTTTGCAAAAAATGCATAAATTCAAAAATTTCGTATACATTCAAAAAGATCACAATTTTACTTACTCGATTAGATATGTATCAAAATGCTTAGTTAAAAGTTAATACTGTAGTAGTCTCTACATTCTCTTTATTAAGTCTTTAGCAACATGTAATAAGCAAATTTCGAGAGTGAAATCTCTCAGTTAAAGACCGTGGATGGTCTTAGATAAGCAATTATGTTAATAAATCATTACTATTATTACCTAATTTCGCTTAAAAAGTCGTTTACCGCCGAGTTTTCTCCAAATAGTAGTAAAAAGATAATTTTACTACCAAACAACTACTACACCAAACAACTACTACTACCAAACAGCTACTTTACTACCAAACTTCGCATTTATTCGCATCTATTTCGTAATTACGAAAATTGCGTATCCAAAACTATGCATCATTCCAATATCAGCTAGAAAACCCTTTAAAAATACTTTTATATGTCTCTAATAACAAAATAGAGATGTACCACACCTACACAATCATCCTGCAAGAAACTCTTCAGTATACTTGTTGTGTGTGGTAGTTCTGTTTACACTGGAACTTATTATTCTTAACAATTTCTGTTATACCTTTTCATCTTATTAATTTTTATAAGGAATTGAAATACATTAATTGTTAATACTCCTAAGCATATCATAAAACCTTTCCTGTTTGTAAAACATTTTTTTTCCAGTTACAACTTACGAACAATTGTTTCCTCCTGTCAAACAATACATCGGGAATAGTTTATTAAAAACAGTTTTATGGTAAATAATATTGTTCCTGAAAACGATTACTGAGATAAACTTTCTTTGAGTTACAGAAAAGCAAACATTCAATCCGGCAGACTAGCAGTAGAATATTATTCTTTTGAACTATCGGTACCATTTACATTCATATTGTTTAAAAAAAGAATTTATAATGCTTCGATAAAAGTTTTCATTGCAAATATTATTACGATATATCTCAGTATTATTTGAATTTTGAACATGACTGTTTTTCCAAATCAGAGCCTTTAAAATGCAAAATTCTCATTCACTTTATATGCTGTAAACTTCTGAGATGTTTCGGTAAGCTGCGTCAAAATTTAAGAATTTAATATATTTTTTTGTAGTTAACCTTTAGGTTACGGGGTCCATTTATTCAATTCTGCTTTAGAATCCTAAAGAGCGATGGAACGGTACGTGTATCACAAAAATTGGACGTGTTATGCACGCACAAAAGAACTGCTCTGCGAACGGCCTACGAAAATGATATATGACCTCTAGCGGCCGTTCCGTTAAGCCTATCGAGATGAGATTTCAGATATAGTTATTCAGATGTATGAGCTCGGGATTCTGAGAACGGCAAGACAGTGACGCTCACGGTTACGGTTGTAGGTATAGAAATTCGAAATTTTCAAATGGCAACGCCCACTTTTTCCCGTCGCAAAATGTTCAGCGCGAACCCTAAAAAGCGTTGGAGCGATACGTGTATTCACAAAAAACGGACTCTTTATGTACGCACAAAATATAGCTCTGCGAAAGGCTAACAAAAACACGATCAGAGAGCTTTTTATCGGTTTTCTACGCTGAATATCTGGCGAACGGCGTTCTGTGATTGGTTTCTAGCCTCTGTCATAAGCAAATTTCCTCCGTGAGCCCCAATCATTTCTTTGTTGTCCGTTAGCAGAGCTGTTTTTTGTGCGTAGATAACGCGTCCGTTTTTTGTGATACAAGTACCGTTCAAACGCATTTTAGGGTTTTCGCATGCGTTGAGCATTTTACGTTGCCATTTAAAAATTTCAAGTTTCTATACCTATAACCGTAACCGTGAGCGTCACTATATATATATATATATATATATATATATATATATATATATATATATATATATATATATATATATATATATATATATATATATATATATATATATATATATATATATATATATAATATATATATATATATATATATATATATATAATATATATATATATATATATATATATATATATATATATATATATATATATATATATATATATATATATATATATATATATATATATATATATATATATATATATATATACTAGTTTTATATACCCGGCGTTGCATGGGCATACCCTTAATAAGGCTTACTTGTATATTATGTAAACTTGTAATTTTATGCCAATCGATACCTCTCCCTACTTCTCAGCAACCCATCACCATATTATAATCACAACCCCCCATGCTGATGTCAGCATTAAAATGTTTCTTTCAATTTTGATATCCCTCTGGATTCCGGTCCTTGGAGGAGTTTCAGGTCTTCCCCGTAAACCCCTGTGAATATCGCCGGTTTCATAAACAAAGATTTACCTGTCGTTGCCCACGATAATAAATGAATGGAGTTAACCTGAGCTCTATATGCATATGTACAAACAACCGAATTATCCATAATCCACACACACACACACCTTTCCACGCATCATTAAATTAAGGTCGACCTCTCTCTTTTCCCTTACCACCAATTTGCTGTTCAAAAAATATATAAAGAATGCAAATTATTGGATTGTTTCTAGCAATTTTTACAAAATCTAAGCGAATGTCGAAAAATCGTGGCATTGATCGTGTTTGTTACAATTAATCCTGTTTGTTGCATTTTAAATCAAGAAACTTATGGATATCGATTTCCTTCTTTGAGATATTAAGGAATATGTAAAACACACGATTTGCTCTCCCTCCCCCCCCTTGGGGGGCGAATTTTGAAAAATCCTGAAACCGATTTTTCGGTATTCGTCTTCCTTTTATTTTGAAGCAAGAATCTTGTGGATATCCGTTTCCTAATTTGAGATATGAATGTATATGTAAAAAACACGTTTAACCTCCCTCCCCCCCCTTGGAGGGCGAATTTTGAAAAATCGCTTCTTAAATGACGCCTTCAGCACAAAAGTAATAAGCTCCTAAAATTTCATATCTGTATCTCCAATAGCTTTTGATTGGCGTTGATACGTGTATAAGTCAGGACTTCTTCCTTTATATATATATATATATATATAGATATAGATATATACAGGGCTAGATTTGAGGCGGAACGCGCCGGAACGGCGTTCCGGTACCTCTCTTTAGGTACCTCTGTTTATCAATAATTTGGAATACCCCCACACACACCCCGGAAGGTTACCGTTCAGGCACCTCTATTTCTAGAAATCTAGCACTGTATATATATATATATATATATATATATATATATTATTGAGCCCGTATTCTCTGGATACATGCTATCACACCCCGTAAGGAAAAGGTTAAAGAGCCTTGGATCTCTTTGTTTTTCTGGTTGTTCTACATGTAATGAAAACTGTACAAATTATTCTTATAAAGAGAAATTTCTCAATTTTGAAGTTTCTTTTATAAATACACCAAAACAAAATCGAGAGAACAATGTTGGTATCAGTATATTATGCATAAGTATTACTGCTATAGATAGAAAATAATTGTAAAGACTTTGAAACAAAGTGTGTTCCGATATATCTATCAAAATGTGTTAGGTTCATTATTAAACTTTCACGAAAACCTACAATTGTTTAATGAACATATTACAATAATTATTAATTTGCTGAATAATGTACATATTTGTTCGGAAATGATAGTACATAAATTCTAATACAGTAATAACAATATAAGAAATTTCCCAATGGCATGGATTTGTTTCTTCAAGGGAACTAAGTAATTACAAACTGTGTCAAAGGAATGATACTTTCGGTGAATGGGACTTGAAAGCATCAAAGAACAAAGTAGGAAAAACTTTTATCACCTCGAGTATTTTTTGAGTCGAAAAAAATCTAATCACGGGGTATTTCCCTCGAGATTACATGGTAATCGAAATCAAAGACAAGAAAGTCTCAATTCGCTTAAATACGTATAGATTACTTCATACCCATTGAGACCACAAACACGGACAGAATCCAATATTGGTGATTGGGAGGAAGTCTAAGTGATAAGTCATTCTCCGACTGAAAGTTTAATAGAATATCGGAGACAGTCTTTAATTGTTTACCGGAAGAGAATTTCATGTTGTTCAAAGTGTTACAAGTGTATTAGAATGGGTTTCATATAACTTGTTTGCTAGTAGTTAAGAACGCAAAGAAAACTTTATACTTCTAGAATTGTAAAAATCACGTTGGGATATATATCCTAGAATATATGAAATCAAAAATTTAATGCGTATGAAATAATCTAAATACGCATAAATTACTTCACGCCCACTGCTAGCACAAACACGGACAGAATCCAGTAATGGTGATTGAAATGAAATCTGGGTCGTTTTCTGACTGAAATTTTAGTAGAATATCGGAGACAGTTTTCAATGGCTTAATAAAGATAATTTTCTGTTGTCCTTATATTCTTATAAGTGTACGGAAATGTCTTTGATGTGGCATTTTTCCCAATAGAGAGGAACGCAAATAAATATTGTGTATCTAGGAATGTAAAATCCCCGTTTGGATATACATCCTAGAATATGCAAAATTAAGAATTAAAAGTTCATCAGTTATGATGTTGTTGCTTATGCCACTTGAACAACAGCAACATCGTATTAATTCCCGAAGGCTGAGGACGATGAAGGTGCGACTCCTATTTTGACTGGCACCACAAGGGTCGGAGTCTGACTTGGCCAAACGATCATTCCCGTAATTTTGAACTGAGTCAAGTGACGAGGCCAGAACACTTGATCCTGCACCTCCAGAGGTAATGTTGAGAACTTGGAGGACATTGTAGCTACGGCAGATTTTACGTGCAGCAACCGCCATTAGTGTACACGCAGTGGATTTGTCAGCAACGAGCATCGAACCAGTGACTTTCAGATCACTAGCCCATTGCTCTTGCCAACTGGGACACTGCGCCCTGATCAGTTATAAATACTTATGGTGAATATCCAATTCCTACGACACACTACTTTCTCGAAATTAAGATAATTAATTTCTCGAATTCATCTGCGATTGCGGTGGCAAGACTTTTAGAATTATGATACGAAATTGTTCCCCACCTTCCGCGTACTCCAGATTTGGCCTCTTCGAAATTCTTGTTCCAAAATATGAAAAGAAAATTCTTGCATGGCAAATATTGTCATCAAATGTTAGACCAAATATATCGACCTTAAAAAGGAGATTATGTAGCAAAATTTATATAACTTATTTTCAAAAGAAAATTTATATTAATTTATACATATATATATATTTATTTATTTATATATATATATATATATGTGTGTGTGTGTGTGTGTAAGTAATTTACTTATTAATGTAAAACCAGCTTATTTTTTTAAACCATAACGTAATGTACATTTCTATTTTAAGCGAACATGTGCTTTTGTCATGTCATTTATTAAAATAAATCTGCTTCGCTTCGAGTGGGTTAACAGTATGAGTCAACTATAAATAGCATGCTTATTTCGATTAAAAAACGGAATGAATTAAAGTGAGACATTATCTTTTTATAAGTGCCTATTAATAAAGGAAACACTTAAGAAAAATTTTAATGAAATCCTCGTATTTGAAGAAAATAATAACAATAAATCATTTTAATTAAAATTAAGGAATCTGTAACATGTAATACATTAAATAATTTCTTTATATTTTATTTAAAGATAGTGTTTTTTCAAATCTAGCGTGTTTTTATAACAAAATGAATCATTTTGGTTTCTCTAACGGGACCTGTCATCTTTGAACTGTAATCTATCATTCATTCATTCATAAAGAAGAATTGCAGTCAAAACATAACTCCGTTTTGCGGAATTTATGTAGAATAATTTCTTATTCATCGTTTGATTGATTATTTCTTTCAATACGTAAAACAGGTCTGATCAATCCTGGCACGTTTCATTTAGTTCATTCTGTAAGCATCTGAATGGGTTACACCTTATCTAGTACGATGCTTATGTAGATAAATTTTTAGCTGCATTTCATCAATCAATATTGGCACGCGCTGTCAAATGCTAAGTGCTGATTGACGTAGACAAATTGCTCTTAAAGTAAGGGTAAAATTAAATTTTGCTATACGTGCAAAATGTTTTGAAAAATCAATGGATAAACTACGGAAATAAAGTTAAAACAACAAGAATGTTTTTATTTACTGGAAATTTTGGATTTATAAACGTTTTAAGCTGTTTTAACTTCCTTTGCCAGACCAGTATTTTTCAAAGCTATTATAGATCATTATTACCTCATAATGATAATATAAATAGTATGGATAAGTAGTATGGTAGAAATTCGATTATCAGGTTAATTGATTTATGGGGTTACTGGTGCTATAATTATCGTAGTTTATATTATTGTTAGTGAAATGATTTCTAAATTATTGAAGGATCTTATGAGAAAAATTTAATTTATAGTACGTCTATACTTCTTAAGGATAATATAAATAGTTTTTCATTTGTTTGGTTTTTACTTTATTTCCGAAGATTATCCACTGATTCTAAAGACATTTTACACGTAAAACAAAATTTAGTTTTACGTTTATTTACATCTGAACGATAGTATAAATAGCATGGCAGAAATTCTATTATTAGGTTAATTGACTTATGGAGGTTACTGGTGCTGTTATTATCGTAGTTTATATTATAGAAAGTATTAATTTAGTGAAAAAAGTTTTCTAAATTATTGAAGGATCTTTTCTTACATGAAATTTTGGATTTATAGTACTTCTATACCTCTTAACGATACTACAAATAGTTTTTTGTTTGCTTGTTTTTACTTTACTTCCGAAGCTTATCCACTGGTTCTAAAAACAATTTGGAAGTGAAACACAATTTAATTTTAAGCTTATTTACCTCTTAATGATAATACGGGTATAAATAGTATGACAGAATTTCGATTATGAGGTTAATTAATTTTATGGAGGTTACTGGTGCTGTTATTATCATAGCTTATATGAAGGCCTTATGTGAATAGTGGGCCAACTCCATTTTTGCTCATTTTGAGATACAGAGACTTAAAGTCTAATGAGAGCTGAGAAGTAACTGCCAAAGTCTGATTTGTAATTCCCTCTGTTGTCAGCAGAAATAAACTAGAGGTGTACCAGTTTTAAAATAAAATAGAAATGACTTGTATGATCATGAAAGTGATGCTAACTCCATTTTTTTTAAAAAGTGGAGTTGCCCACTATTCAAATAAGGCCTTCATATTATTATCAGTATTATTTCAGTGAAAAAAGCTTTCTAATATTGAAGAATCATTTTTTACTAGAAATTTTGAATTAATAAATGTTTTCAGCTTTTAGAACCTCCTTTACGTGACCAGTTTATTATTTCAAAAGAATTATAGCTCAATATTACCTCTTACCAATAATATAAATAGTATGGGAAAAATTCGATTATGAGGTTAATTAATTTATGGATGTTTTTGAGGCTGTTAATATCGTAGTTTACAGCGTTGTGAGTGATGCCCACATGGTAAAGTGGTTAGCGTCGTGAGCTTCCAATGTAGTGGTCTTGTGTTCTAATCCCTAATAAGGCTTGGTCTTTACTTACAAGAATATTTTCTTACCGGAAATTTTGAATTTATAAATGTTTCCAGCTTTAACAACCTCCTTTACGAGACCAGTTTATTTGTTAAAAAATATTATAGATCAATATTACCTCTTACCGATAATATAAATAGTATGGGAAAAATTCGATTATGAGGTTAATTGATTTATGGATGTTATTGGGGCTGTTAATATCGTAGTTTACATTGTTTTGAATGATGCCCACATGATATAGTAGTCAGCGTCGTGAGATTCAATTGCAGTGGGCTTGTGTTCTAATCCTTAATAAGGCTTGGTATTTACTGTGTTCTTCCTTCATAGGGAGCAATGCTGGATCCCCTAAATGCTGCTCCTAAAATAAAGCAGCCAGCAATACTTCATGTGCCTCCGCATTAAAAAATAAATAAAAATCATTGCATTATTGGAATGAAAAAAACGATCTAAATTATAGAAAAACCATGTTACAGTAAATTTTGGCTTTTCTACTGTCTGTTGTGATTTGAAACTAAACAAAATAAGGCAATAACATGTTATACACTCCAGTGATATGTTGTTACTTTAAAATAGAAATGTCTAAAAATATAGCAGTTACTATACAAGTTATAAAAATATATAATATGTAACATTTATGAATTTTTTTTCACAATGAAACTTGAAAAAAGTTTTAATGTAAAAAAGTTCATTTCTGACGAAGCAGTCCATGTTCATAACATAGTAAAATAAATGAATTTTACTTAGAAAGAAATGCAAAATTTTAAAGTTAATAATATCACATACTCGATATGCATTCCAAACCCACAACTTCAAAAAAAAAATTGATCGATATTTATATGGTATTAAAAACAGATTCATAGAAAGTAATACTTTATATCGGTTCAAAATATATATTTCACACTTTCATTTTTTGAGACTGAAACCACTGGAATGGAATATAATTTGGCGTCTAAGCATGCCTTTTGCACATTTTTGCGTTGTTGTTATTCAAAAAATATATATGTACATCAATCATCTGCTAGCAAAGAATATCAAGAGTGATATGTGGATAGAAATTCTTTTTCCATTCATTCACTGTGATTTAGCGGCCAATCTTGTGTAAAAAAAGTTGCCAAATATTCGGAAAGTGTGAAAAGATTGCCTCCAAAAGGAGCAAAAGATGAAATGCAAAGAGCGAATTTCATATCTTTGTTGCTGCACTTGTTGCAAGTTAAGTTATTTTTTTAGATACAAATTGCTTTTTGATTGTTGGAATGCTTCCCTGTAAGAGCTCTGCGAACACAATATGAATATTCATGACATAAAAATTTTAAATAATTCTTGTATTTTGTCAAATATCTTTGTTCCTGTTCTGTATGAGTTTTACTCTTTTAATTCGTCCGACTAAGTTCCGTGCTCCGTTTTTTAAAACTAGTAAAACTAAAAAATGAATATCCTGTTAATGAATTCAAAGTTTTAAAAACCCAGAAAAGTACTCAATTCAAAGATTAAATGTTTTGGCATTTAATTTTTTTAAATTTTCAACTTTTTGATAAAAAAGAATACAATAATTTTGATAATTACCCAATATATTCTGTAACCGAATTTTAATTATGTTACTGAATTTTGGTCTACGCAAAGATATGGACACACACAAACATACCTCCCCCCCCCACACACACATATATATATATATATATATATATATATATAAATATATATATATATATATATATATATATATATATATAAATATATATATATATATATATATATATATATATATATATATATATATATATATATATATGAATATATATGCCTTAGAATTTTAAAAATGTAATAAACCTGAAGAACAAGGTAAAATGCACAATATGTAATCCCATTTAGAAGTCCCATCTTAAAGAATTTTAGAATATTTTCCTATTTACAGAAACCGTCATTTTTTATTTACAATAAATCTTTAAAAAGTATTATTTCTATAACAATGGAGATCTAATTTTTCCTCCACCTGTAAACGTGTCTTTTTCTTCAGTAAACGTACTTGCCTTTCCATTTCTAATACTCATTAATGCATATGTGTAAAAATATGCTTAAAATCAATTATTTTGTTGTGTCAACATATGTAGCAAATTTCAAATATTGTCTAATTTTTAAATTGAATGTTTATGCACTGATGAATTGAAAATAATGGATTGCATTTAAAAATTTTCTTTGTTTGAAAATATGGTTATCAATCATTGTCAGATATGTTTACAATGTAATATAACTTAAAATTTGGAAATTTTCCCAGTAGTACAATCTTAACTATTTGTAATTTCGTTCCATTTTTCTAATGAAACAAAATATTTTTTCAATACATCCAAATATATTTTTTCTTACGGCGCAAGAAATATCATATGTGTCAGTTTTATATGCGTTCGCTGTAAATAACCAAGGTAAGATAGAAACATTTTGCAGTGTATAAAATTCTGATAAATGCGTGGACTGTTATTGAATAGAGGAAACAAATCTACATTTCAAAGTAATGCTTTGGACAGAGGTGTTATTATTATTTTAAATTTCCCTCTAAATTTATTGAATTATTTTATCCCCACCTGAACTGAATTATTTGTCCAACACCATTTAGAAGTTGGTCACTTTTTTTTATAAACCTGATCATTTACTTTAAATTTAAACGGACAAAAATAGATGAAATGAAATCTTTTATAATTTTTGACGGAATAAAGATACTTCATAAAATTAATCCAAAATTATGTTAATAATGACAGACTGTGCGTTTCATTATGATTTTAAACACGATAAATTGAGTTTTAAAGGGACATTTTCCCACCGTACTTTTAAAAACTTTTTCTTCAGTCGTCGATGATTTCATGGTTATACATGATTAATTACATCTTAGGCCTGTGCTAGAAATCTTTCCCTTTGAAAGATTAATGTTTCTTGAAAAAATCATTAATTTCGGTATGCTGCTTAATACAGTACATCGCTGTCAGTTTCGGTAATAAATGTCAAATTGTAAAACCTATAATTCATTTTATTTTTCTCATTCATTCAAAACCCCATAAATTGTTCTGGAAAGTGAAATAAATGCCTTACAGGCAGATATTAGCATGGATATCATTTGGATGGAAATCTTTATCCCACACGATATCAGGTGTAATTTTACTTTCCTTTTCTTGTATGGGCTATGATGTTTAGAATTACTGTATATTAATTTTAGACTTTTAAAAAAGAAAATAGTCTTTTATTAATGTGTAGCAAACATTTAACTGCAATTTAAATAATATGTGATAAATCAATGGATAAATGTGTTTTTTCTTTTTTCAATTACTTCCTAAATTTATTGAATAATTTTGACTGGACATAATCTGTAGTACTTTTCCATCATAATTTATAAGTTTGTCACTTTTATTTCTAACCTGAATCATTATATATAAATCTATATCTGCAAAAAAACATAAAAGATTTCGTTTCATCTATTTGCAATTTATGGTCAGAGAATCATATAAAATCAATGATTAGATGATTCTCTGATTTCAAAATCATATATAATCATTATACAGGATGGTTATAATTAAAGTTCTACTTTGAAATGGTCATAAAAGAAAAACTACTGGACCAAATGTTATCAAACTTGGTTATAGTTTAAAGGAGGTCATGGGAATTGCTTTTCCGCAAAAAAAAAGGTCAAAAACTCACCACCAATAAGAAAATGGTGCTGTATGCAATATTGTTAATCGAAATTAGTGTCGGAATCTAACAACCATTTGTTACATGGGTTTAACATTAAGAGACATTAACCTAAGCAAAATTATCATTTAAAGTGTGTGAATTCCAGAAATTGTTTTCTTACAGATCGCTAATTTGTGAATTTTGAAGCCTGAATTCGGCCCTAAGACATGAAGATATCGGATTAAAACGTTTTTAATCGTTTCTAAAACGAAACTGTTTGTGGGGTTATGCAAAACCGCAATGACTTGAAATTGGCTTACGGCAGTAAGTAGCATATGACTTATGCAGATGCGCTTTACACGTCATTTTATTTTCTAGATAAAAGTGAGCCTGCTTGTCAGAGTTCTCATTGTTACGAATTGACAATGTCTCTAACCATACAAGACCGTTCTTTTCTCGTTAAATATTATTATGAATGCGATAGCAATGAACGGCGTGCTTTGCAAAGATATCGTTCAGTAAGAGGTGTACGCCGAGGGCCAATGACACCGCAGGGTTTGAGGAAAATTATGGCAAAGCTCGAAACCACAGGTTTGTTATCTGTTGCACCTGGGAGGGGAAGGAAACTTGCTTCTTTGAAAACCGAGGAGTCTGTTACATTAGCAGTGGAGGTAGCAACAATGGAAAGCACACACGGTACGTGCAGCGTATGTGCTGTCGCACGTTGAATGGACGTACCATGGAGTATGATGTACAAACTTGTAGGTAAAATGCGCAAAGTTCTACCCATACAAAATCCAACATGCTCCAGAACTTAAACGTAACGATCTTGCTGCAAGAGAATCTTTCGCTTTGGAATTCCTAGCACGGAAGGAAATGGACGAACATTGGCCATGGAACATTTTGTGGACATACGAGGCCCATTTTTACATAAATGACGCTGTCAACACCCAGAACTGCAGGATTTGGGCCAAACAAACCCCTCATGTTATCTACCCAGTTCCATTGCATTCTCCTAAAGTCACCGTTTGGTGTGGTATGAGAGCTAGTTTCATAATTGGACCATTTTGCGTTGAAGAGCAGTCGATAGCTGGACCTGTTACATGCACTGTGACTGCAGCTCGCTTAGAGTCAGTGTTAAGATGTTTCGTGATACTTGAACTTCAGCAAAGTGGCATTTTAGTCACCACGATTTTTATGCAGGACGGGGCCCCACCGCACATTGGTACATGTGTCACACCGTTACTTAAGCAACATTTCACAAATGAACGGATTATAGGCCGAAACTTCCCCACAAAATTGCAACCCCGGTCACCAGACCTCCTCATTCCCTGTGAGTTCTAACTATGAGGCTATACCAAAAGTACTGTTTATGGTGATAATCTGAATAATTTTCCTTTTATGACCATTTCAAAGTGGGACGTTAATTATAACCACCCTATATTTTTCTGTTTCATTCCAGAGTAAATACAGTTTATCATTTATTTTTACAGCTATCACTTTATGAATAATTCTTTACATGTAGCTATTTAGAGAAAAAGATTATTTGACATTCACCTAAATAATAGTTGACAGTATAAAATTGCGTCCAGTAATTTTGAATTACTTGATTTAGTTTTATCCCATTATATACAAATTTTAATGTCATATGAGATTCCGGTCCCTAAAAGTGAACCTGTTTAAATATTTATTTATAAATTTCTCATTTTCATTTTAGAACTCCATTGTTTGAAATTAAAGATGGCAATGTTGGGAGGAAATCATATCTGAGTGATATGCTAATTACTATTCATGCATACCCTCTAAAAATGAAGTAATTTTACAACATATAACAACCATTTAAAAAAAATTATTACGTTCATCTCTCATCAAATCGTTATTTAGTAAACTTTATATAAAAAAGATTGGATCTATTTAAAATCTAAAATCTTCACACTGTGAAAACTTTCGTGACAGTCTTGATGAAGCTAAATTGATTTCAGGTATACTGATAATAAATTATGACTTTTAAATTTTTAAATTTATGTATAAATATAAATCGTTTTAGGTACTAAACCAAAATGTCACATTACAAACTTTGGCTTGATTGCGAATTAAATTAATTTTTTTTTTAAATTCTTCATGAGCAGCGGAATTTTTGTTATCCAAAACAAAAGTTTACGAATAACAATCATAAAAGGATATTCTTTATCAAATAATCGAATTGCAGTGTGGAGTATAACTTGCATATGCATTCTTACAATTAGGAAATAAAAGCTTCTTAAATGTAGTATAAATATAGATTTAGAGGATTCTAGAAAAACAGCAATGTCTGAAATAAGCCTATTAATTCATCTTTTAACGTAAAGTTATTTTGCATGTAAGATTTTAAGGCATATAATATAGTTTATTTTGTATTTGGTAGAAATTTTGCAGTTGAGTGATAATTTGCAATTTTTATATTCTCATATGCAGAATTTATTGTTTCATATACTTGATTTCATATACTGCAAAGCTTTAATGGAATAAATTTTGAGAGGTTTTCAGTTACGTATTTTCTATTTGTTCACATGTAAGCTTTTAAAATTAAGATTTTACACTACGATTTTTTTCCATATTTTTCAATAACAAACTGTTAATATAATTGAAACACTTCATGTCTAGAACAATTTTTAAATGTAAGTATCCTGTCTAGAGTTTAAAACATGCCATTACTGCCATTTTTAAATTACTCAATTTTTGCGTAAATGAAAGATTACTATTATGAAATGTTATACTTCAGGAATTGAAAAAGAGCTTTAGATGTAAACTATCACAATCTTTATTTCATCATAAAAATGAGATATCCAGTATGTTAAATCTCTCCAGTTTATGATTAATTGCGAGCTTGTTAGAGTGAAAAATTGTGCTATGACTATCTGTTATAGTAGATGATGAGCTTGCAATCTTCATTTTCATATTTTGTCAGAAGGTATTAAAATCTTTAATATTTTAGAATTTTGAAGTTTTTAACGTAGCACTATTACGATATATATATATATATATATATATAAATAAATAAATATAAATAAATAAATATATATATATATATATGTGTGTGTGTGTGTGTGTGTGTGTGTGTGTGTGTGTGTGTGTGTGTGTGTGTGTGTATGTGTGTGTGTGTGTGTGTGTGGGAGGCGAGGAAGCCGGATCCCACGCTTCTGACACCACGCTGTGCGTATAGAAGAAGGCGAACACCTCCTGTATGACGGAAGCAGACGTTTCCTGGGCACTCGTATAAAAGGCCGGCAGTTCGATTGGCACGCAGGCAGTCTCTCACTCGCTCGTAGAAGAGAGACGGTGCGTTCTTCTAGCGGAGTAGAAGAACGAAGTGACCTTGAACTCTCGTGAAGGAGACACACATGCAGTGGGAAGCGGAGTGCGTAGATAAGCAGCAGAGTCAAGTGCTGTGGAGTCGACTATCCAGTTTTATCTCAAGTTTCTTCATCTGTAGATATCGCATCATATGATCGTTCTTTGCCAATAAATGAGTTTTTCGCGTTTTTAAGTAAGACGTGTGATTTTCGAACCAATCACACACCCCCTACACACACACACACACATATATATATATATATATATATATATATATATATATATATATATATATATATATATATATATATATATATATATATATATACACTAATTATCAAAAATTAAGGAAAAATCACAAAAATGGCGATTGCACGTTCAAAACTAGGCCAATTTGTTTAAAATTTGATTATATTGTTAAGTAAAAGGTGCTGAACAATACTAGAATATGCAAAATAGTGGCGTTGCAGTTGGAATACGTCATTTGCGAGGAGCATAAAAGTTCATGTCTCAGAGCAAGGCGACAATTGTCGCTGCGAGGCTGAGATTAGACATCTGGCATAGCCAAATTGTAACAATGACCTCCAGACATCATTTGACCGAAGAACTGCGATGGCGAACTATTTGGAAAGTAGAGGCAGGACAAAGTTAGACAGAAGTGGCCAAATGGCTAATTGTGATTCTGTCTGTGGTTCATAGACTTTGGCAACAATTTGTAACCACGGATTCGGCATAAGCCAAGGAGGTTCAGCCAAGGACGGCCATACTCTACGACGAGTGCCGAAGACCGATATTTGTCATTATGCGTACGAAGGAAAATAACCGCAATTCCGTCTGTAAGCCCCGTCTGCAGATCCTCCCTCGCTGCAATCTCTGTAAGGTGTGTATCAATGTCAACCGTGCGTAGAAGGCTTTACGAAGGTGATCTTTTTGCGAGGCGACCAGCCATTTGCGTCCCACTCACATTACGCCATAGGTGGGAACGTTTGCAGTGGGCATGTCAGCATATCCACTGGACGCGTGATCAATGGAGGGCTGTTCTCTTTATGGGTGAGTTCAGGTTTAGCCTCCATAGCAATAGTGGACGTATTTTGATTTGGAGAGAACCTGGAACTCGTTTTCATCCATCACACATCCGTGAAAGAGATGCATACGGATCAGGCAGTGTCTGTGTTTGGGGTGGTATCTCTTTGGGTGGACACACAGACCTCCATGTCTTTTCCCGTGGAAATGTGAATGCTCACACCTATAGAGATGGCATCCTTGATGCTTATGTGCGCCCTTATGACGGGGCAATAGGTGATGATTTCATGCTACAGGACGATAACGCGAGACCGCACAGGGCTCGCATCGTGAATGCTAATCTTGAGCAGGAAACAATTCAGCGCATGGAGTGGCCAGCTCTATCACCGGACCTGAATCTTATCGAGCATGTTTGGGACGCTTTTGGACGACGTATAGCTGATCTCAATCCTCCTCCTAGGACCCTAGCCACGCTTTTAACTGCTTTGCAAGAACAATGGCTCTCGCTTCCTACCGAACACATAGACCACATAATTGACAGCATCACACATCGCTGTATGTGCAGTATTGTTTCTCGGGGGATCACGCGCCATATTAAAGGTTCTTTTCCTATTTCAAACTGACACATCTGATTTGTTAATTGTATACATATGCTAGTTTTTATAGCACCATAATTCTCTTGCGATTTCTTTTTATGCTATTTTATACCTACCTATGTGTTGTATGATGTGTATAAGTTTCATTAAATTCTACGCGTAACTTTTTGAGTAATCGCTATTTTTGTGACTTTTACTTAATTTTTGATAACCAGTGTATATATATTTATTGGCATTAATTGCATACATTGACCGTTGGATTTAATTTGAATGTACGCCGTAGCGAAACAAGGGTATTCAGCTAGTCTTAGATATTTATATTGCATGGAATTGCAATATATTGGATTTTTTTTTAATGAAGTTAAGAAATTAGGTAAGAACTTAATCAATAGGGTGCGTTTTGAAAGACTGCCAAAGCTAATTAGATTGTAAGTCAATAATGGAAGTAGGTTGAAAAGCTGTTGCTAATCTGAATTGCAATAATCTTTAAAAAAACACATACTAAATACAAAAGTATAATAAATTAATATAAAACGAAACTGGTCGAGGTCACTTTAGTGAGCCGCTGGAATGAAATTACTAAGCGATTGGTTTACAGGGTGTAGTCGTCAAAACAAGCCGTGACAGGGTGGGTATAACATCCAGAAAGAAATATCTGTGCATTAACAGTGGGTAGATCGAGCGCTAGTGAACAATTGATTTCACTTAATTGTAATGTGTGTTTTAAAGTACCAAATTATAGGAAAACAGTAAAACCTGGAATTTAACGGTCTTTTACATTGAACGAGAGTTTCAGTAAAAATCCATTTGTAACTGTGTGATGTTTTCCAACTTATCGTATTTATATCCTATACTATTAGGAAATGTTTCTTTTATACATAATGTTAGAGGAATGCTTTCCTCTTGTTAGATTAATTAGAAATGAATTATAAATCGAAGAAATTAACTGGAAAGAGATTACATTTAATATAAAGTAAAAACAAACTTTTTTTCTGGAAATAAGCATACTACCTTGAATAAATTTTATTAACATGAGAAATTTTCATATGTTTTCAATTTCGTGTGAATGCTCTTGTTTATTATCTACTAGCTGAAGTACCCGGCGATGCCCGGGATTTTAAGAATGTTGTTAACCAAAGTCAATTTAAAAATTATCACAGTATAAATAACATAAAAAATATATGTGAAATGTTATACACGTCTCAGAATTTCAGCCTTTCATCATTGTAACACTAAAATCTGAAAAGTAAAAATGTCAAATTCTCTAATGTTTGTTAACCAAAATTAATTTAATAACAGAAAAAAAAACCTTGTGAAATCTATAAATATAAAAATTTATAATAAACTCCTCAGAATTCAGCTAGAATTAGCCTTTCATCATTGGGGTGAAAAAAAGAAGCTGCAATTACAGGTTCAGCAGAAATTTCCAATAGAACAATGATATGACTGCAGCGTTGCCTCTTAAAAAATGAAGTGTTTGATTGAGGGCTGCAAACCATTCAACTCCTCTCCACATTTAACTCCTATAAACATCCTCTACATATTAAATTCCTTTTCTCTCCATAATAAACTCCTGAGAATTTTGGTATATTCAGCCTTTCATCATCGTACCACTAAAAACTGAAACATCCTCTCCAGAAATATAAATTTATTAATTACAATAATTAAACTCACGCAAATGTATAAATTACATAAGTTTTTTAACCAACATTTGAATAATTCGTAAATGAAAAAAGCATATGAAAATACAGATAATAAGAACTTCCGGAATCGAAATTAATTATCCTTAATTTTTAATTAATAAAAAACCAACATAATATGAATAAAAACGATAGTTGTTTAAAAGCATATGTAAATAAAGCTATTATAAAGATAATAATAAAAAAAGCAAAAGAAAATAATGCTCGCGCATGAAGTTAACGTTACGATATAAAGATAGTAATAATAATATAAACCGCGTGCATAAAATATTTAGCTTTTCAAGCGAAATGAATAATTTTTTAGAAAAAAACTACTTTTAATCGAGAAATTAAATACATTGCACAAAATTTTGATTTTACCAACTTTCCACCCTACAATTTACACCCTACTTCTTTTAAATAGGGTGTAAATATAAAGTTTTAACAGCCAATTGATTGCCAGTTAAAAACGATTGTTGTTTAAAATCATATGAAAATTACGCTTATTATAAAGATAATAAAAAAAGCATAGGAAAATAATGTGTGCGCATGAAGTTAACGTTATGATATAAAGATAGTAATAAAAATCTATATATATAAAACAGTTCCGTAACTGACTAACTGACTGATTGACTGATTGACATACAAAGTACAGACCAAACCGCTGAACTTAAAGGACTGAAATTTTGCATGGCGATTCTTCTTATAATGTAGTGGTGCACTAAGAAAGATTTTTAAAAAATTTTCTTAGATTTTTTTAAATTAAATTTTTAATCTGCTTTTGTAACTTTTTTCAAGTTTGCATTACACAAACGGTTTTTTTTTTAAATTCTGTAATGTGTCTAAATCTCCACTATGGAAATATATCGGATAATTCCATCATTTTAATAAGAAATTTCTAAAATGAAAATAGCAACAAATAACGTCTGTTTATAATCTGAAGACTATGTTAATTTCACTGAAATGTTTTAAAATATAAATTTTAGATAAGAAATATTTAACGCATTTACTACACATTACATCGTTTCAATAAGAAATGTCTGAAATGAAAATGGCAACAGAGAACGTTTGTTTACAAAATAACGCGGCGAAAAAAAACGCCGTTAATCGAAAGATCGTTAATCGAAATGTCTTAAAGTATAAATTTTAAAGTATAAAATCTGACTTGAAAGATTATTATTTTCATTTATTATTCTGGTTTAATATATAACTTGAAACTGTTTGATTTTTATTTATTTTTATCTTTTCGCTCGCTGTTTTCCAGCTAACCCTAACGTGGACGCCATATTCAGAGGGGTGATTCCACAAAGTGTAACAGCTTACATTTAGTTTCAAAATTGTTGGTTTTTTATTAATTAAAAATCAACGGTAATTAATTTCGATTTTTGAAGTTCTTCAGACCCTCGGCTGTTTTTAAAGACGCCTGTATGTAAAATTTCACGATCGTTGCTCCTAAACTGTGGATTTCTATACAATTACAGAGATACAAACATTCATTTTTATATATTAGATATAAATAAAGCGGAGTGTCTCTATGTATGTATGTATGTATGTAACGTATACAAATCTACATTTCTTGACGAATCTAATTGAAACTTCGTATACTTATGTTTTGAAGCCTGGAGGTAATTCTAATATAAGTTTGGAAGCTTTAAAATGCTTATATATAAATACAGTTTTTAAATAATATTTCATCTCAAGCCGTTGAAATCAATCATTCATAAAAACTGCGCATGCGCACCTGGATGTTACAAGGTAAATAAACGCATTGAATATTGTTAATTAGTAGTTGTTTGGTGTTATTTAAAGTTAATTTTTCTTACATTACTCCTTTTATTTTATTTTCATTAATCCTTTTTTACTTGGTTAATTTTCAATATACGGATTACCGTTGAACTCTTTACTGTTGAAACCCCTATGTGATTATTTACTTTCTGAAATTTGGTTATTAGGTATTTTACATATTGTGTTTGTACTTCAGAATGTTTAGTATACTGTATTTTATATTGTTCTTAATTTTATAATTCACGATGTACTGTTAAAAGCATAAAAATTAGTATATCTTAACTAAAAATAATCGGTCTAAACTTAAGCACAGTTTTGCGATTTATTTACGGTTAACTATGTGTTTAGCTATTCAATTTGTTTGTTTTAAAAAATGATTTTTTAAAGGTTTTTTTGGTGTTTTATGGTAAAATAGAACTTAAAAATTAAAAAAAGAAGAAAAACTTACCTGTAAATAGCATACTTTTTTTATAAATTGGTCAATTTGAAGTAATTTTTATTGAAATTTAGTTAATACGCCTATCACTCTCCACAAAATTCTAATGCTAATATTTTAATTTCCTTCTCACATATGCTACATATGACAGTTATCTTCAAAATGGCCTACAATCTAAGAGAAAATTTTAAAATGCAAAAATAATACGCGCAATTTTTTGTTCTAATATGAAAATTTTCAACGATTCGTCATTCCTTTCCTTATAAAAAATCCCAAAATAAAAAAAAACTACAATTATATCACAGAAATATTGCTAAGAGTTGTGGACAGAAGCATAAATAGAAAGAATATTCAAATAAAGTAGTGCTATTTTACCCTAAAAGACCAAAAAAATCTTTAAAAAATTATTTTTTTTTGAAAAATTGACTCCGAACGTAGAATATTAATCTGAAATTTAGCTAAAACGCCTATCACTCTCCACAAAATCCTAATGCTAATATTTTAATTTCCTTCTTACACATGATACATATGACAGTTATCTTCAGAATGGCCTACAATCTAAGAGAAAATTTTAAAATGCAAAAATAATAAACGCAATTTTATGTTCTAATATGAAAATTTTCCCCAATTCGTCATTCCTTTCCTTATAAAAACAGCCCAAAATAAAAAACTACAATTATATCGCAGAAATATTGCAAACAATTGTAGACAGGAGCATAAAAAGAAAGAATATTCAAATAAAGTAACTAAATTAAACAAAATATGACAGATAGTTCAAATTCCACTTCACTATCCCATTGAAATAATATTTAATGGAATAATAACTATTAATTTATGAAAAATTAGAAAATTAACTAAATGTAAAATAGAAAAGTAAATAAAACAATTATATTTCACTGCCCTTCAAAAATATCCAATTATAACACAATTTCCTTAGCAATACAAAAACAAACAAAAGTGAAAACAGTATGGGACTATCACAGAAATATTCCCCAGTTTTAACAGTAATCCGTATATTGGGAATTAACTCAGTAGGAAAGGATTAATGAAAAAAAGAAAACTGAAAGAGTAATATTAGAAAATTAACTTTAAATAACTACGAAATAACAAATCCATGCGTTCACTTACCTTGGACATCTAGAATTAACATATAGTGGGTGCGCATGCGCAGTTCTTATGAATGATTGATTACATCGTCTGGAGATGAAATATTATTTAAAAACTGTATTTATTTAGAATTATTTTAAAGCTTCCAAACTTATCTTAGAATTATCTTAAGGCTTCAAAACATAAGTATACGAAGTTTCAACCAGATTCGTCAAGAAATGTAGATTTGTATACGTTACATACGTACATAGACACTTTGCTTTATTTATATAGATAGATATATGTTTTGCCCCGTAAAATAAAAATATATTTATTGTATTATTTTAGTCCTTTTTGTTAAAAAAGTATGTTAAAAGCTGAATGCTTCAAAGGAAATATATTTTTAAAAATATTAATATGTTTACATTCGAATCCTGTTAAGTTAGATTCTCCTCATGGTTCCAATTCTTTAGAAATGTGTCCAACTTATAGATTTCGTTATGCATTATTGGTACTATAGCTTTTTGCAGTAAATGTCTTGAACTCTGAACAATATCCACCCTCCTGGAAATAATATTTAATATGTAATAACTATTTTTTTACATTATAATATACCTAACTGGTTTAATATTGTCAAATGATTAACATATTTCATTTTAATGTAACTAAATATAGTCTAATTTTTTATATTATTAGTTTCACTTTTCATTTACTTAAATTCAAGTTGAATACATTTAAAATTAATGCATCTTCCCCTCAAAAAAGCAGAGAATATAATAAACAAACTGAAAAACTTTGCTCACCATATTTATATATATAATAAAAAAACACCTTAATTTACCAATAAATATTTTTATGTGCTATGAAAGCAATATTTTTTTTGTGTTAATTTGATTTTAAAAAGACTCATGTTTTTTAATTTCTTTCATTAAAAAAATTAATAACCTACCTTGATATAAAAAGCAATGCGGAAAAGAAAAAAAATGGACCATGTTCTGCAAATCATCTTCAAAATGGTCAATTTTATGAAGGATTGGGGATTTATTCATAGCCAGTTTCAGGAATTTCTTAAAAGCTTGGATGCTGAATATGGCAATACTTTTAAGAAATAAGGTAGCTCAGTGGAGAAAATATTAAAAAGGTTTTATAGCCTACTTGATGATATCAAATTGTTTATGACATTGAAAAGTAATCTGTGCCAGAACTTTATGATAACTGGCTTGCAGATTTTGATAGATCTGAATGCCCATTTAAATGACTTAAACACCCGTCACTTCATGGATTTTACTTCAGAGAAAAATCCATGAAGTTGAAATTATGGCAAGCCAAAATAAATGTTAAAAATTTTTTGCGTTTCGAGACGCTCACCAAGCACAATTCTAAAAATGTTACAAAATACGCAGCCCTACTTTCCGATTTAGTACAAGAATTTAAAATTGATTTCAGGACTTTGGGAAAAATAAACAATTTTTTTTTTGCATGTTTTCTACTCTATTTACAGTCGATATAGATATAATGCTAGCAAATTGTCAAATGGAATGCATAGAGTTGCAATCTGACATCTAACTTAAAGAGAAATTCAATCGAGTCTCTTTGTTGTACTCATAAATCATACCTGCCCAGATATAAATATCCTTCACTGCATAGTTAAGCGTTATTCTGGTCATCAACGTTTGGAAGCACGTACATCTGTGAACAACTATTTTTAAGAGTGAAGCACACTAAGAGTCAAATTAGAACCAAAATTTATTCGTTGTTTTTTAGTATTGATGTGTATGACATTTCCCATCAATTTTTTATACTATGTTATTTATACTATGTTTAATTTTTCATGCAGAGTTCACAAGGCAAAAGACAATTTGACATTTTTACTTTTCAGCTTTTAGTGATGAAAGGCTGAATCTATCTAAATTCTGAGATGTGTATAACATTTCACATGTTTTTTTTCCTATGTTATTTATACTGTGTTTAGTTTTTAAATTGATTTTGGTTAACAAACATTCGACAAATTTACATTTTTACTTTTCAGCTTTACTTTCCAAAACACAATTTGACATTTTTCCTTTTCAGCTTTTAGTGGTTTATTATAAATGTATGTATATTTTATGTTTTACTTATCAGCTTCTTTTGCTTCAAAGATTGAAGGTTAAATCTTAGTAAATTGTTTAGATTTTAAATTGATTTTGGTTAACAAACATTCCACAATTTGACATTTTTACTTTACAGCTTTTAGTGGTACAATGATGAAAGACTGCATCTACCAATATACTGAGATATGTATAACATTTCACATGCTTTTTTTTGGGGCTATGTAATTTATACTGTGTTAAGTTTTTAAATTGATTTTGGTTAACAAACATTCCACAATTTGACATTTTTACTTTACAGCTTTTAGTGGTACAATGATGAAAGACTGCATTTACTAAAGTACTGAGATATGTATAACATTTCACTTTTTTTTTGGGGGGGGGGGCTATGTAATTTATACTGTGTTAAGTTTTTAAATTGATTTTGGTTAACAAACATTCCACAATTTGACATTTTTTCTTTACAGCTTTTAGTAGTACAATGATGAAAGACTGCATCTACCACAATACTGAGATATGTATAACATTTCACATGCTTTTTTCTTGGCTATGTAATTTATACTGTGTTAATTTTTAAAATTGATTTTGGTTTACAAACCTTCTTAAAATTCCGGGCAACGCCGGTTACTTCAGCTAGTAGATAATAGTGTATTACGTGGAAAGTGGATAATTTTATACCAGTTATTTTATAAATGATAAAAATTTAGGCGCTATGACAGCTATGACAGTGAAAACAGCTATATTTTACTCACTAAGGATGGTTACTGTTGATTTCGGCAAACAAAACGTGAAATTTATAAAAATATTACCAAAATAATCGAAGAGCAAATGATCACCAAAACATCAGCTAAACCAAAACATCGGAATGCAACGGTGTATAAAGAGTTACGGTTAAAAACAATTTACTCAAGTTATCAGTGTCTTCTTATTTGATTAGTTTTGCAAAAACTGGAATATTATTAATTGTGTCAAAGGTTAGTTCATGCATGAAGGTAAATGTAAACACAACACGTGGCCCTTTAAAAATGGCAGATCGGGCATTTTATATCCATGCAAGAAGTTATAAAATGCTTAATTAATAACTGTTCCAATTGTCCCCAAGACAAGAAATCTTGTACACAGGTTCTTAATTGTGTGTATCATCAATTTCTGAAAAAAAATTTTTTTTCTGAAGGATTTTTGGGGAAAATGGGGTTTGGGTCTCCCTTTATACTTAAAGTTAGAGGAATGCTTTCATCTTGTTACTTTAATTCGAAATGAATTATCAATAGAAGAAATCAACTGGAAAAAGATTATATTTTAATATAAAGTGAAAATAAATTTTTTTTCTAAAAATAAGAATACTACCTTGAATAAATTTTATTAACATGAGTGATTTTGATATGTTTGAATTTCGTGTAAATTTTCTTGTTTGTCTTAGAGAATAGTGTATTATTTGGAAACTGGATATTCTTTTTTGTTGTTAAAATTTAACAAGTAATAAAAACTTAGAACACTTACTTTTTTCCTTCTATTTTTGAGGTAGTCAAAAAGACTTTTAAAGCTGTAAAAATGTTAATTTTTTCTTTACTTTTTTAATAATTTTCTTCAGCATGATAATCATTTGCCCCTGATGCTGTTGGCATCATATTTGTGTACAGATTAATATGTAATTCCTCCTGAATGTGTGTATTTTAAAAAATACTCTGCATTGTTTGTGATATTTAGGAAGTATACCATTGCACTAGAGTCAAACTGTAGGTCGATTAAGAACAAATAATTGATAGTCTTTTTTCAGTTGTACAGACTATATAATGAATTTAAAATATTTTTTATGTATTATTGATGTATATTCTTATTTCCCTTTTCAATATAATTAAAGTGTTGCTTATGCCACTTTACCTACAGCAACATCAGATCAAGTCCTGATGGTATGGGCGATGAAGGTGCGGCTCCTGCTTTGACTGACACCACAAGGGTCGGAGTTCCAACTGGCTAAAGGACCAGTTCCGTAATTTTATACCTAGACAAGTGTCGAGACCAGAACACTTATCCCCGCACCTTCAGAGGTAATTTTGGAGAACTTGGAGGACATTGCAGCCACGACATATTTCCCGTGCACCAGGCGCTATTAGTGTACACGGCAGTGTATTTGGTAGCGACGATCATCGAACCAGTGACTTTCAGATCAGTAGCCCGCTGCCGTTGTCAATTGGGCCACTGTGCCCTATATATAATTAAAGTTAATATACAATGCCTTTAAAGTATAAACTTTAATATTATTCGTGTATTAAATCATTTCCTGAATGGTACAGAGATTTAAAATATTTATATTAATATTAATTTATTATTAATTTAATTACTTTATATGAATTTATTACCTACTTCTACGAACTCTTTTGCCCGAAATTTTTCAATCAATATCGTAAAAGACACAAAACTATATATCTAAATAATTAGCGACGTATGACAGCTAGCCCTGAAAAGATAAATATATACACTTTAAATTTCTTTGAACTGCAGCGAACAGTGTTTTAATAAAATTGTTTGTTGATTGCTTTAAAATTTTCTAGAACTTTAATCAAATGTATTATTTTAATTTCCGTTACTAACTGTTTGTGCACAGTGCAATACTTTATGAATTAACTTTTAAACCATTAACTTTAGAGAAAGCAATTAAACGTAAAAATATGCTACATGCGATCCATTCAGTAAATTGATCTTGTTTTCCATTAATTATATATCACCAAGCATTTCATGGTTAACAATTCCAGGAATTAACTTTATAGTGATTACTCAAGTCTAATGACGGTCCTTCGTTTTCAAGAATCATTTGTGACATAATTTATTACGAATGTTTCGTTTCTTGCATTCCTGATCGTAAAAAAATGGCTTTTTTTTTTTTGGAGACCAGTTGAATTTCCGATAATTTATTTTCGTAATATCCATTATGATATTATAAATATAATTACTGAAGATAATGTGTTTTAAATCACTCTTTAACTCGTTTCGATCAGTGCCCGAGAATAAAGTTAATATAATTAGACGTTTTTAACGTAAGTTTACATGATGGATAAAACTTGTTTTTAATCAACTTTATGTAAACGTTCGAAATATATTAAGAAAGAAATACTCATTTCACGAAAAAAGTCTCAATTACATGTTTTCGTCACACAACTACAGAAATTGAAAACTTATTTCTGTTAAATCCCAGAGATAAGAAAATCAAGTATTCTTATCTAAAACTAAGCATATTAAGCTTTACTTTTAAATTAGCTTTCCAGTATTTCATTTGAATCAAATGACATATTATTTACGAAACAAAGAGATCTGTTGTCAAAAAAAGGGTTCATTCCCGATTTCTACATTCAGGTATGAAAATTGCTTTGTGTAAGAAACTGAGTTTAAATTTCTCATTAAATAGTCGACTGATTATATATAAATTTTTTCCAGCAAATTCATTTACAAATGCTTTTGTCTCGTACTAGTGCAACGAATCTTCCTCTAATAAATTTAGTTTTATGTGTACTTACACTGTAGTTCATTAAAATATATTTTTGTATCCTCTAAAATCGCCAAGAGCGCAGTAAAATATATATTGTTTTGTAAGGGAGTACGGGCTGCAAAAATCACTTTTTAAGTATTGGATGGTGGGCATTGCAAAGCAGTTTTTGAAATATTTACCTTAGAGATGTGAAATTTTGCGTATATATTCATTAAAGTATAACTATATTAAACACTTATAAAATTTTATAAATATTTAAAATATACATATTTTAAAAATTGAAATTAAATTACTTTTTTTATATGTTCCTTGTGATCCATTTATTAACTTCCCTCCTTAGTTTTGCATTCAAATTGCTTATAAATGCATTTTGAACAGAGTTGTGTATTACTTTGTGCTTTCGTTGAATAGTTAGTTTTTAAGAAATATTTTTATGCTCGTACTCTAAATTTTTGTGAAATTTTTGTACTTTTCTACACTTAAGTTAAACTGATAATCTGAGTGATATCGAAACCTAAAGTAGATAAATAACTTAATTTTGATGTATTAGAGGTGTATTTATTATAAATTTTGTAAAATGTGGTAAAAAAAATTATGACGCAAGGAGCATTTCAAATACTTGCAAATCTGGACAGGACTCATTTTGAGAAAAAGCCATTTAATATATTTTTTTTTACATAAGTTTAATACCTACTTTTCTAAAGCCCCCAAATTCTAATTTTACTTTTGACTATGTATTTTAAATGCATTTTATTCTAATATTTACATATTTATAAAATATTAATACACCAAAAAAAATTTCTAATTTCTGTTCGATTTTTGGTAATTTGACAGTCCATCAATCCCTTAAGAGAGTATATATTTATAGAAAATTTTACTAAGTCCTGAACAATTTAAAACTATTTAAAAAATAATTTTAATTCATGTTTAATTTTGATTAATCGGCTGATCTAATTGATTTATTTACCTGAAATTCAGTTAGGGAGTAAAACATTCTGTTTAGGCGAAAGGAGCATTTACAAGTTAATTCGTCTTCAATATTTATAAAAATAAATCATACATAAAATATCTAATGCGTTTA
Organism: Dolomedes plantarius; assembly: GCA_907164885.2. Taxonomy (NCBI): domain Eukaryota; kingdom Metazoa; phylum Arthropoda; class Arachnida; order Araneae; family Dolomedidae; genus Dolomedes; species Dolomedes plantarius. Next base: position 118,923,156 of record OU015498.1, on the reverse strand, counting down.
AAGGATAAAATAATCACTTTTCAGAGAATTAATTTTGATTTGGGGAGGGAATTGGTTTTTATTAACATTAAAAATCCTGAACACATCTATATGAAAATAGGACAAAAACATAAGTTCTCAATTTTTAAGAATCATCTTGCAAAGGACTCCAGATATATCCTTTTAAATAGAATTAAACAGAAAAAATTACGTTCTGCAATAAATAAGTCACAGAATATGACACTCATAGAAAGTGCAATATAAAAATTTGTTTTATTAATTAACTTAATCACTGTAGAAATTGCGCTTTGCATTGTTAACTCTGAAATCTCTGCAGCATATTCTGAGCCAAAAAATAAAGGAAAAGTCCCTGTCATAGAAATGTATGTAGTGCCCTTTAAATAATGATACTTATCAGCAGGTATTTAGTAATTGTTGTGAACTATAAAAAAATAATAATCCCTAAGCTGTATCATCTATATGTATATATATATAACAGTTCCGTAACTGACTGACTCACTGACTGATTAACTCACTGACTGATTGACTCACTGACATACAACGCACAGACCAAACCGCTGGACCTAAAGGGCTAAAATTTTGCATGGCGATTCTTCTTATAGTGTAGGGGTGCACTAAAAGAGATTTTTGAAAAAATTCTTCTTAGATTTTTTTAAAGTAAATTTTTAATCTGTTTTAGTAACTTTTTTTAAGTTTGTATTAAACATAATAGTCTGAGAGTTATAAAATTTATGTCACGAGAAAGATCATAAAAATTCCTTTAAAATGAGATCTTTTTCGAATCTTTATATCCATTTTCTGATGTTTGGTGAATTTTTAAAGATTAATTTTTAGAATTTAATTTATTAAATACTGATCACGTGATTTTTTTTTCTGGTACTTTAAATACATTTACTGTTACGTGCATAACAACTAAATAGAGAAATTTTTTTTTCTTGCTAATGCGGCAGACGATTGGACATTATCCAAAAAAATATTAAAATACAATAAAAGATATTATGTTCTTCAAATTGTACTATATTACCTGTACTATATTCTTTAGTATGTCCTATTACATTTAATTTGAACATTTTCTTCTGCATTATTTTGTCTATAAAAATCCTTTACGATTTTCTTCATGACTATATATATATATATATATATATATATATATATATATATATATATATATATATATATATATATATATATATATATATATATATATATATATTTATTTATTTATTTTGTTTGGCATTAATTGCATACATTGACCGTTGTATTTAATTTGAATGTTCTCCGTAGCGAAGTGTGCGTTTTCAGCTAGTATTAATATATAATAAAATTATGACTTCATGTCAAGAGATAGAGCGTGTTTTCCGTATTTTTGAGTACTTTTCCCCAAGTAAATATTTCATTGTATTTCTACTATAAGGGAGAATAAAAAATGACATACAATTATGTCTAACGAAATAGATTTATGTCCAACAGCAATATTAATTTTTACTCAGTATACTAAAAGTGCAGTTGTTTAAGGGGACTATCTGCGTTGAAAATGCCATTTTTCGACTATTTTGGTCAATTTTATTTTTTGCAAGAATCATGAAATTCAAACTTTTCTCTTTTCAAAACCGTTTTGATTTTCATTCTACATCAATTAGAAGCAGAGTTACAACTATTTAAAAAAGCATCGTCTGATACAAAATTGAAGTGACAAACAACTTTAAATGCGCATTTCTCAGAATTATGTTTTTTAACACAAATCTCTACCGTTATTGTGATATTTCACATAATAATGCATATAATTTGATAAAAGTTTCAGGAAATGTTTTAGATGCCATTGTTAATGAAATGACGCACAATAATTGATGTATAATAAATAGTTTTTTGTTTGGGGCTGTTTTTATAAGGAAAGGAATGACGAATTGGGGAAAATTTTCATATTGGAACATAAAATTGTCTGTATTATTTTTGCATTTTAAAATTTCTCTTAGATTGTGGGTCATTTTGAAGATAACTGTTATATGTATCATGTGTGAGAAGGAAATTAAAGTAGTAGCATTAGAATTTTGTGCAGAGTGATTGGCGTTTTTGCTAAATTTCATTAAAAATTACTTTAAATTGACCAATTTATAAAAAAGTATGGTATTTACAGGCAAGTATTTTTTTAAATGCTATTTTACCATAAAAGGCCGAAAAATTCTTAAAAATCAATTATTTAAAACATTGTCTCCGAACGTAGGCAGCCACCTTAAAATTCATAGCAAACTCAAGCAATATAAGTATAAATTTTCATAAATTTATAATGAAGAGGGAAATAAATGATCCCACTTTGCATTAATTTGCTGTTAAATATACTGAGAAATTATCACTCATTATTTAAAGTTATATTTAAGAGTATATTGCAAATATATACCGAAATACATTATACTGTATAGATGTTTTATTTTATTTCCAATGACAAACAATAAACAAAAACAATAAGATGAAAGGTAAAAGAAAACATACAACATGATAGACCTACCTCCATATGGTGCTCATAGGTAATGGTTATTTATAAACGGCAAAATGGTGTATAATTCTGGCATGATTCCTCTCCGTACTCTAGGCGTGTTGACGAGAGAGCAGAGCTACATGTTTTACAATGGAATGCGACTGGGGTGCTAAAAAGTAAAGAAAACGGAATTAATGACAGTTTTGAATAAATATGATGATGTTTTTACGATCAATGAAGCTACATGGATCTACCATTATATCACAAGTGTATTACATGTACTATCATAAATTTACAATCATCAAAATACGTCTTCCTAGAAAACACTCAAATACTGTTCAATACGGTTAGGTCTCTATGTTTGTTTTGATCTGATATTTCTTTTATCAACATCTTTTACTACATCTTGATGATTAAATAAAATTAAAAGTTCATTCTCAGGTTAGGTGTTAAAATTATGCGAGGAGTAGATGTTGCTCTAGCGATACAAACATTTTCTTAGAATATTAATTTGTTGTTTGATTGAAATCTGTAGCTTTCCATTATCGATGATAGGTTCATTTTCTGACTCTTTACTATGTGGAATAGGACTTCATAAAAAAAAAAACATCCGACATGAAGTCTTAAACATTTTAATATCCGTAGAAAAGTGATAAACGCATTTTATTTTTAAAAAAACGACACGTATAAGAATATAAAATTTATTTTCTTTCTTGAAAATTACACTTAGATTTAAACAAATGTAAACCATATCGAAAACTGTACATTCGATGAAATGGTAAACCTAATTAAGAAACACATGGTTGTATTTCAGAGAGATATTTATATATTTTTCTTTTTCATATGTATTTACCGATTTTGACAATGATTAATTTGCAAGAAACTGGATTTTTACGTTTCATACCTATCATTTCCTATTTACTGTAATTTACATAAATTAATTGTTTGAAATAAATAGCACACAGATTTCTCATAAATCCTTTTATGTTTCACTAAAATGTACTGAATAAATATATAAATTCGGAAAGACAGACAATTATTTGTAATTAGTTTTTTCCCCATACACTTTATGCTTATCGTTTAATTATTATTCTGCTCAATATCTAATAATCTTTCTATTAAATTTTCCGCGAGATATTTCAGAAACCGAAATACGAAAACAAGCATGTCAAACTTGTCTCTCCATTTAGATCGCGAGACGTAACGATATGTTTTGACACTTTGAGATTTCTAATTTTACGGAACAATGCTTCTTTATAATAGAAATGATTTCAAGCACACTTTCAGATTAATATGAAATTTAAATTAGCGACATTTTTATGTGACACATTTTAATCAAACATTTAAAATGGAAATGCATGTCTTTAATCAGCCTCAAAATATGGAGGCTTTAATCTTGTTTTCTGCAGGCATCATGTTTTGATAATTACTTACGTCGGAGAAGAAAATATTATATTACTGTCACCATAATTAAGTGTTTATCTAAGGAGTAAGAATTACAAAAGATTTGTGGGTTTTAGAAATTTTAATATTTCATTATTTTGAATAGATTCAGTTCCTATACTTAAATTATTGATCATGTTTGCATTTCTTCGCAAATAATTAATTTTGTTCCATTTTGATATCTTCAATGTTTCATTTATCAATGTCCCAATTAGATGTCTTTCTACGTTCAAAATTTTGATTATACATACTACACAGTCTCTTACTCAGAGTAGCTTCGCTTACACTAATTGCATTATTGTTTTAGAATGACTTTGCTTATGTTGTAACTGTTTTCATCGACCATGTTTGTGAGACTTCTGCACATTTAGGTATCGAATATACTCTTTTAAGGTCATAATTCCATCCAACTAGTAAAGGAAAATATACAAACAACAGTTTTCTGAAATTTCATGCTCCAGATTACTAATAAGTTTAATACAAGGTGCGCCCATAAAGTAACCGGCCATTTTTTTTATAAATAAGAAAATTATTACTCAACTTCAAATAAATTTATCTCTTTCAAAATAATCGCCAAAGGAGTCTATGCAAATTTTCCAACGTTTTTTCAAGTTATCGAAACACTGTTTATAGGCGTTGGAACTAACCGTTCACAAAATACGCGTAACATTTGATTTATTATCCGAGACGTTTTCAAATCTCTGTCCTTTCAGGGTCATCTTAAGCTTCGGAAAAAGGAAAAAAGCGATAAATCGGGAGTATATGGTGGTTGATTTATCACTGTAATTGAATGCTTAGCAAGATATTGTTGTACAGAAATTTCTGTATGGGGCCTAGCATTATCGTGTAAAAGAAACCGTTGCCCAGAATCAAACAGTTCTTTCTTAACTCTCCTTATCCTGTTTCTTGATCGAAAGAGCACCTCCTTGTAAAAATACTGATTAATTGTTTGATTTTCAGGAATAAATTCGGGGTGAATAAGTCCTTTTAAATAAAAAAAAACATGCAAAATCCATGAAAGAACAGAGATTTTAAAACGTCTCGCATATTAAATCAAATGTTATGCGTATTTTGCAAACGGTTAGTTCCAACGCCTATAAACAGTATTTCGATGACTTGAAGAAACGTTGGAAAAATTGTATAGACTCCTTTGGCGATTGTTTTGAAGGAGATAAATTTATTTGAAGGGGAGTCATATTTTTCTTATTTATAAAAAATTGTCCGGTTACTTTATGGTCGCACCTTGTATATTAGTATAATATACCACACGCAGATTTCGAAGTAACGTATGATTCCTGTTCTTTGAAGAATCCAAACCACCTCCTCACGGACAAAACTTTCCCTAATTAGAAAACTGAAGTGCACTAACAACAGTATCAACAGTATCCACGTGCCGTAATACTAATCACTTTAATCTTTTGAATAATTTTGTATATACAGTTGGCACGTATCCGTATCCCTCATATATCATGATTCTTATGATTTTCTTACTTTTTTTACTCTAACTCCAGTCCTAGCTTAAACAGAGTAAAATTGTTACAAAAATATTCCGTATATCGCACATCCGCTAGAAGAGTGTTATAACTCCGAAATTTTCGATTTTAAAATAATTGCACCACAATGCTCTATAAGAAGTGCTTCTCATTCTGGAATAATGTCATAAGCCTAGTACCAACATAATCTCCTAGATGACACTCATTACCCTCTTCCACAACTAGTAGGGGGAACTTGCTGATGCGCCCAAGAATGAATATAAGATTTTTGTCAGTGCCTAATGATGTTGTATTAAAATGTTTCTGTAATAAAAATGTTCATTAAATTTTATTTGGAAAATAAATGTTTTTATTTGGAAAATAAACTTGTATTTTTTCGTAACTTGCTGCTCATGTTATCAAGGTTTTTTCTTTGTATTATGAAAAGTTTAGATAGATTGTGCATTAGCATAGAGATAAGACAATATTCCTTGATGCTTTTCAGTCCATGTTGACAAAATGATGTTACTAGAAGAGGGTTATATTTTTAAATTAAAATTCAAAATCATGCTTTAAAAATTGAAAACAACTTTAATAGTATAAAGTTTTGCCTTCTGAAGTGATTCGAACAATAAGTTTCCCAAAATTATCATAGGCATTAATAAAGCAAGAAATGAACTTTCGACATATATATTCTTTAGATCTTCCTGAAAATTCGGCTGTTTTGATATTTTTACACTCTTCTAACAGAGGTGCGATATGACACAATGAAAGGAGGGAATCACTAAAAAGACAGATAAAATTCATTAGTAGGTAATACTAGGTAACTAGAACAGTGGACCTACCTAATGCAAAACATATTATAACATCTACAATAACATTGTTGATATTTTAGTATATCAGCTGTTGCAAGCTTGTCTAAATTAATTGGTACTCTATCGTCGAGGTGAAGGAAATTTCGTCCACGAAATCCTCCAAGTTTCAAGCAATGACAAATCTTTTGATTAAACCGAATTTATTCATATGAGCTGAATGAAACTAAAGACATGAAGGCTTTTGATGGAAATTGAGACTTAAGAAATCTATTCTAAGACATGAAATACACATCAGTAATTACAATCAACAATATCACCGAACATTTAACAGAATCTCGGTTCAATCAGATACCTTTTTCAAATCCGTTAAAAAAATCGCCCTCACAATCGTTTCACACTTTTAACATTGTGGTATGTTATCAGTTGAATACGTCAATCGTGACAAGAGTTCCATGTTACGTCCAAAATTTGCATTTCCGCTTCCCAACACGAGGTCCCTGACTATTGCTAGCTGCAAACGTTTCTTTTACACTCAATGACAACGGTTTCGTTTTTATCAATGAAAAAATTCCAGTGTGGAGTAATGACAGAATTTACATAGGAACAGGGAACATTATCTTCACCCAAAGAGTCACGCGATATGTAGAAAGTATAAAAAAGAGCTACATGACAAAATCATATCTAATTAGGATACCCTGCTTATAAAAAATGCTTGGCATAATCTAAAACAAATCATCAATGAAGCTTCCAAGAAAACAATACCAGAGTGCCAAGCGAAGAGAGGAAGCCAATGGTTTGATGAAGAATGCCGTCTGATAACGGAAAGGAAGAATGAGGCATATAAACTGATGATATAGAAGCATTACACCAGAGATGCAGAGGAAAGGTATAAACGTCTAAGAAGGGAAGAAAAAAGGACACATAGGAAGAAAAAACGATTATACCTAGATGAGCTATACCTAAATATTGAAAGTCTTATGACACAAAAGGAAGCTAGAAAGTTTTACCAACTGGTAAATAGCGTAAGAGCAGACTTCAATCCTAGAACCATAACCTGCAGAAAGGAAAATGAAATTACAAGAAATATGGAAGAGGTTCTGTCTAGATGGCGTGAACATTTTAAATCTCTTCTTAAGGGTAGAGATAATGAAGAAGAAATAGTTACACAAAATGAACAGTCTACCTTAAGCGGTGAAAGTGAGGGAATAGAGCATAACCCACCAACTCTTTATGATGTTGAGCTGGTAATCAAAAAACTAAATCATAATAAATCTGCTGGACCAGACGGCATTAAAGAAGAGCTCATAAACATCAATGAAACCAAACTAAATAAAGCAATCCATAAACTTAAGGTGACTGCCTACGTTCGGAGCCAATGTTTTAAAAAAATTGTTTTTTTAAGGATTTTTTGGTCTCATATGGTAAAACAGCATTTAAAAATAAAAAATAAAAAAAACTTTCCTGTAAACACCATACGTTTTTAAAAATTGGTCAATTTGAAGTAATTTTTAATGAAATTTAGCTAAAACGCTTATCACTCTGAACAAAATTCTAATGCTACTATTTTAATTTCCTTCGCACACATGATACATATAACAGTTATCTTCAAAATGACCTACAATCTAAGAGAAATTTTGAAATGCAAAAATAATACAGACAATTTTATGTTCCAATATGAAAATTTTCCCCAATTCGTCATTCCTTTCCTTATAAAAACAGCCCCAAACAAAAAACTATTTATTATACATCAATTATTGTACGTCATTTCATTAACAATAGCATCTAAAACATTTCCTGAAAATTTTCTCAAATTATATGCATTATTATCTGAAATATTATGATAACGGTAGAGATTTTTGCTAAAAAACATAATTCTGAGAAAAACGCCTTAAAGTTGTTTGTCACTTCAATTTTGTATTAGACGATGTTTTTTAAAATAGCTATAACTCTGTTTCTAATTAATGTAGAATGAAAATCTAAGCGGTTTTGAAAAGAGAAAAGATTGAATTACAAGATTCTTGCAAAAAATAAAATTGACCAAAATGGTCAAAAAATGGTCCCATTTAAAGTTGTTTGTCACTTAAATTTTGTATTAGACGATGTTTTTTAAAATAGCTATAACTCTGCTTCTAATTGACGTAGAATGAAAATCAAAACTGTTTTGAAAAGAAAAAAGATTGATTTACAAGATTCTTGCAAAAAATTAAATTGATTAAAATAGTCAAAAATGGCATTTTCAACGTAGGCAGTCACCTTAATTGTTGTATCTGGACACAGGAACGAATGCCCACTGAGTGGGAAGAAGGGTCTATCTGTCCTATTTATAAAAAAGGAGACAAGCTGGAATGTTGTAATTTCAGGGGAATCACCTTATTGAATACATCATATAAAATCTTCTCCAACATTCTTTACAGGCGATTGCTTCCATACACCTCCAAAAATATTGGGAACTATACCAATGTGGTTTCCAAATGGGAAAAACAACAGCAGATCAAATACACTCAATTAGACAAATTCTGGAAAGAACAAAATAATATAACATTGATACCTATCATCTTTTCATCGATTTTAAGGCTGCATATGACAGCGTAAACAGAGAGAAATTACTCGAAGCCATGAGGGAATTCAATATACCAACGAAACTGATAAGTCTTACTGGAATGACTCTTATGAAAGTAAAATGCAGAGTTAAAATTATGTCAAGCCTCTCGGAGCCTTTCTACACAGAGAGGGGCTTGCGAAAGGGAGACTCCCTCTCATGCATTTTTTTAAACTTGGCTCTAGAAAAGGTTATAAGGGATTCTGAGGATAAATACTAGCGGAACCATCCTACAGAGAACAATCCAATTGCTTGCTTTTGATATTGATATCATTGGGCGAACTAGACAAGCTGTCGTCGAGGCTTTCGTTTCACTTGATAATGTAGCGGGAAAGATGGGTATAACCATCAATGAGGATAAAACAAAATTTATGATTGCAACAAATAAAAAGATAGATACAGCCTCTCTGGAGATCAATAATTGTACATTTGAGAATGTAAAGTGTTACGGGGAAATACGCGTAACATTGCAAATAATGAGGTAGAAAGAGACATGTGCGGACAAACAGAGTTAAGGGGACAAGCGTACGGTGAAGTTACAAATAGGATTGATGGAGACAAGAGATAAATAGGCGGTGGACTTGAGAGGTTCAAAAGAAAGAAGACGTAAAAAGAGGAACCAGGAGATGAAGAGAAAAACGCCGACAAAGGAAGTCCAGATGGAGAGGTAATTAAGAAGTGAAAAGATATGATACACAGACAGGAAAGCGCATATGGGAAGGCAGGTAGAAAATAAATCGTTAAAAATGAGAACAGTTGAACATGAAAGGCGGGGAGAAGATATGAGTTAGCCGAAAACAAGGTAAACGGAAACAGATGAAGTGCTGGGAACACGTGATGAAAAGAGCCATGGGAATATGATATTATGTAAGGGGAGGAGAATGTACGAATGGGCGGAGAGATATAGGTCCCCCCAAGATTATGGAAAGCCAATGAAAAAAAAACAGGCGTGGAAAAAGAAAGGAGGGGCAATGAGAAGATGGAAGACATATTAACGAAGGAGTTTTATGCCGAGAGCGCATAGATATTCAGAAGGAGTTTTGCTAAAGAGTAGATGAGAGGGAGTTTTGTAAAGGACCTGAGACGAAGGAGTGTTAAGAACCATATCAGAAGACTATGATGCGGAGAGCCTAAGCCGAAGGAGTTCCTGCTAATAGCCAAGATCTGACTTGATGTTTTATGGCGAAAGCCCATAACAGAAAATAAGTGATGCCGAAAGCGCCCAGCCGAGTAGGGAAACGATAAATGAGCCCAGCGGAGTGACAAGCCTACCTGACCAGTTATTGACCGAGCCTCGACAAAGAAATAGGTGAATGAAAGATTTTCGACGGAGCGAGCGCATTTGATGAACCCCGTCCTAGTTCATTTAAGGAGACCCCCACAGCAATATCGTGCATCAGTGGAGGTATGTTTGTGCTCTTTTATTTGATACCTTGAGATAATGATGTGCCCTCGCATTTTCTCATTCATGCCGAATAAGTTAATAATATAATTGTGATAGATATTTAAGAAGTAGGAGTAATGTGGATAGGTAACTTAACGTAATTCATGAGTGTAGTCAATATTGAAAATAATAAGTGTGAATATATGTGATGATAAGTGAAAGGATTAAGTGTAATATTTGCTGTGTGTATGTATATCATTTTAGATGTTGTTAATTAATAAACGTGTCATTTATTATCTACAATCAGATAGTCTGTAATAATTTGTGAAACACAACGCAATGTGAAGACTTTAGGATGTTTAATTACATGACATTTAATTAATAATAGTTGAAAGGTCTATTATATTTGGTCCCAAGACCGATTCATTACCCCACCAATAAACAATCCTATTACATAAAGCAATTTAAATACCTGGGCACAATGATCTCAAGCTGCAATGACCTAAATATTGAAATTAAAAGCAGACTAGCCATGGCTAATAGATGTTTCTGTGGCCTTAGAAACCAACTAAAATCTAAATTCATCAGCATTAAAACAAAAATAAGTCTATATAAGACCCTAATAAGACATGTTGTCTTATTAGGGTCTAAATTTTGAGGAAGATTTTTGGACCAATTATACAAAACAGCGTTTGGAGAATCGCCTATAATCACGAAATATATGAAAAGTATGGCGAACCCGACATCCTAAAGGTGGCAAAACCATCTCGTATTAGGTGGCTAGGTCACATATTCAGATATGAGGACATGTTTCCAACAAAAAAAAAACCCTTTCCCAATTTGGAGGGAAGGCGACGAAGAGGAAGACCCCCAACCAGATGGTTGGATGAGGTAGAAAATTACCTAAGAGCAATTGGAGTGAACTGATGGAGGGTCATTGCACGGGATCGAGCTAGGTGAGGAAAATTGGCGAGACAGCCTTGGCCTATAACAGGCTGTAGTGCTACCGAAGAAGAAGAAGGAAGAGTCACGCAGACCCGGTCCATAAACATGCAGCACAGTTCCGCTGAAAAAGCAAATCGTTCTGCGCTATCCCACTCGCACAACGACGGTGCAAATTTAATTTAGGATCAGTGCAACCCGTTAATACTAATTCCATAGACTTGGTCACTGATCCCTGCCCCGCTTAGCATAGGCCAAACCCAGTTACTGGACCACATGGAGGTGGGGGCAACCAACACCGAAAACACTGCTATAAAGTCTCGGAGGATAGAACTCCACGAGGTGAGTTACAGTTGTTTGATCCATTACCCGTACCTCTATGAAGTTCTACTCTAAGAACATAGGTGTCTGGGAAAAAGACACGCTTCCCCAACGGTGGACTCCTGTCAGAAGATTATCATTAAAAAAATCTGTTCACATCGTCGCAATATAGTTTCTATATAGTTTAATATTTTATACAATATGCTTTTCACTCTAGTAAGAACTAACAAATGATTTAATGCAATAATGACCTTAAAGTAATAATTCAAGACCTAGACATTTTGAGATGCCACATCTGTTAATTTTCACAATACTATGAATTCCGACAACATACCAAAGTAACGGGTGGAGAATATTCATGAGAATTAAACGAAAGGAGTGCTTAACACATTTTCTTTTTGAAAGGGATCAAGCAGGAACTAATAAGGAAATTTTTATGCAGTTTTAAATTTCATATTGAAAATGAAAAATTTCTGGAAAACACTTGAATCATATTGAAATCCGATGCCTTAAATACAGAATTCTTCGAATGTTATCTGTAATAGAAAGAGGGATTGCTTTTAAAAAGCAGCTTATATAGTGATTTTATTTACAGATTACTACGGAATTGTACACAAACCTTCCATTATAAATCTCTCAAAGCAGAAATTGCAAACAACTTAGCTAAACTTCCTAAACTCGTTATGAAATTTACGCACAATTAGTATTTTAATATTGTTAGCTTTTTACATTATATGATCTAAATTATTTTTAACAGTTAACAAATTACGAAAAATTCTGATACTAAAATAATTGCATTTATATATGAATATATATATATATATATATATATATATATATATATATATATATATATTATATATATTATTTGCATCACCAGTTAGGAACAATAATTAGGCTTTTTTGTTCTAGGTGATATACATTTCAATTTAGAAATTTATTCCACAGAAATCCTTCATTCAATATAAAAATTTTTTTTTCAAAAAATTCCATAATCTTAAAATTGAAGAGAGGGAAATGCATAGAATGACTCAACTTTTACTTTCTGTGCATCGTTAGCTTCTCCATTATATGACAACTTATTTCAGCTTCAAAGGCCCAGATTCTTTGAGCACACTTCAAGAAACTTTACTGATAGAACAAAAGCTTTCGAAAGAATAAAAGATATTTGAAAAAAAAGAAAAATATTTGAAAGTTTCCTGATAAAACTAACAAAATCAGAGAATTTATTCTCTCAATCCAATATAAGCACTGACATTTAATAATATGAGAATTTTCAAAAGAATCCCCTGCTTTATTTTTATTAATCCGGTCTTCCTATATTTGGTTTCAAAAAAGGAGTCTGAAATTATGGAACTTAGAATGATAAAGTCTGGAACGTTAAGAGAAAATCTTCGAAATGGAAAATTTTAATAAAAGAATTTCACTACCCCAATGTGTGCTCCTTTTTGTTAGCTTTAAAAAAAGATATGGGCTATAAAAAGGAAGTAAAAATTTAACACGCACACACACACACACACACACACACACACACACATATATATATATATATATATATATATATATATATATATATATATATATATATATATACGTATATATATAACCTAATCTTATTTCCACTTTTGTTCTCCCTTAAGACATTTCTATATGTAGTAAATTTGATATATAGAAAATTCCTTCGATCGACTAATACATTGTACATTGAATAAGTAAACAAATGTAGCAAATCAATCCATTCCTCCTCAGAATGAACGTAAAAATCAATCACATTATATACAAATTGTGTTCAGAGATAATTAAACGCAAGCATAACCAAAAAAATTTGTTGAACAAGCCTAAAATCACTATATGTATATAGTATTCATACTCATTTAAATTTTCGCAAAAGTATTTGTAATATCTTCCAGCACAACTAATTTCGGTTACAAGTTATAATAAAAGTCAGTGAAATACAGCATTTAAAATATATACTGAAAACTGAAGACTTATTTTTGGAAAGGACCAGTATTAGAGTGTCTGTGGAATTTGTCTGCATAGTTTCCTTTATCTATTTCAATTTCACTCTGTCTGAAGTGAGTTTACTATGTAATAGTCCTTTACGTATCCTGGAAGAAGAGTACAAGAACGACTTCTCTGATGCCTCGGAATTTATCGAGGCATATACTTGTACCTACACTTGTATAATATCTGGTTTACAAGTCCTCCTCTCATTACATGTCTTGTGGGAATGTTGGTTGGATATTTTCCTCTTCAAGTTAAGATGAATCGATAAAATCCGTTCGGAAGAAATTTTAAAGTCTGTTCTGAAACTATTATTTGACAGACCTTATTTGTATGAGCTTCACAGAACATCAGATTTATCACTTTGTATCTAGCTTTCTTATTTCATAAGGTCCATACAAGAAATCCGATAACTAATATCAAAAAATGAAGTTTGGTATTTTTTATAAATGCCTGGTCTACTATTTTTGTAAATTTTGAGGTTAAGGGTTGATCCAAAAGAATATGAATATGATAATTTTCATTATGCATTTTGGGGGCTGGAATCCTTTTTAAAATAAGTATGATATTCAACTCTAAAACTCTCTAAGTATGATATTCAACTCACATTTCTCGTCACCCATGCCTCTAAAAGATAATAGTAGACAGATTCTAAAGAGATTCCACACCATTGAAACGTCTAGGTTTTTAAAACTTTCTCATGATCAATAATTTCAGTTTTTTAAGTGTTCTGGTCAACATTTAACGAAACTGTAACCTACTTTTCCCCGTTTCGACCTTCGGGACATCTGTTGTGCTTAAAATAAGCCAAACCTACTTTTTCCACAGAACTAGGGTTATATATGTATATAAAGGTGCTCTAAAATGTTTAAATTTGTGCCTCTGCAATATCATGATACACGATTCCTTTTTCCAGTTAAACAACCTTTTCTGTATGCCTTAATTTAGTCAGAGAACAGAAATTATTTTGGAAATTTACCCTAAAAGACAGACAATATCTAATTCCCTTTTTTATATAATAATCATACATTGGCAAACTTTGTCCTGATAAAAATTTGATTAGTAAAGCGTGTCCATAGAAAGATGTATTTCTCTTTTTTTGTATGTGAGAAATTCAAGGAATAATCCAAAACTTCGATATATAAAGGATTTGTATATATTATAATTGGATTCCTAACGAAACGACGATTGTTTAAGCAGCGGCTGTATATACATTTTTGATAGGGAAATTTATACGCTGTGAGGATGACCTGATGCTTTAACACGGATAAATTAGCTACTGATTAATTATTGGAACAGCACATATGTCTTCTTTCAATAATTTGTTACCAACTCAAATTTGTTTAATTTATTGTTATATGTAGAGAACTGAAATCATAAAATTGAAATCTGTTAAAACAGGGCGGATCAAAAGGACGGTCGTGATTCGTTTTACCATTGAGGACTTTTGCAGATCACGTAATTTTATTTTTTATGTTAAATTCAATCGGAGCGAAGATACTTCAAAACTTTTCTTTTCGATTACCACAAAATCCTGAGTATAATACGCACTTTTTCCACATTTTAGTCAGCAAAAGTATGGGTGTGTATAATACTCGTGTACAAAAAACCGTATTTTTAAACATTGAACAAACGACAAACAATAGATGAGCTGTATTCTAGTGAAAGTGATTAAGACTGATAATTTCCCTTTATTGTTTGTTTTGAATTAAAAATTTAAGTTTTTTTTCTACCGAAATTGGAGTTTTCGTTTATTTTTCATTACAAATTTTATTTATGTTAATAAATATTTGTGCTATTTTTAAATAAAATATTGAAAAGTTATGGATGCGTATTATAGTCGAATTTTAATTTTTTCCGAAAATTTCGCGCAAAATCAAGCACCATTCGTATTTCACACGTGTGCGAATTATAGTCAAGATTTTACGATAAGTATTTTTGAAGCCTGTTACATAGCCTATTGTTGAAGCCTCTTTCCTGCTGAACTGTAATCCAGAAGCCCCCAAAACCATATAAAAATGTTAAGCCTTATGTATATTAATTTGAGGATACGTTATGTATTTAAAATAAAAGTATTTTCTTATTTTCTTGTTGACTTTCCTTGTTACCTTTCTAGAACTAAAGTGCAGTATTCTAATCAATAAAATGCCTAACCTTGAGTATTCAAATAGTATTCGACACATTATAGTCCTGTTCCTTGGTGAATTCTTTTCAAACGGAAGTCTAATTTACTTAAATCACCCAAACTGTTTCTTACTACTGATATCTTTCTAAATTTTAGATATATTCAGAAACCGGAAACTCGTTCAAAGGAACATTTCTAAGGTTCAAATTTTATTTCTCTGAATTTTATATGAGAAAATCATTGTTAAGAAACTTCATTAAAGCATTTGAAAAACTTTATTAAATCGTCCAACTTTTTCACTTCTTTTGTTGATTATACAGAACAATCTCCTCCATTTTGGAAAAAAACTCTCCACAAGTGAAAATTTAAGGAAAACTGTAACTGAAAGTAATGTCCAAAATAGGAAAAAGAAACGTTCTGAATTTTGTCTCTAAATTTACCGATGATATTAGATTTCAACGGACTTATTTTCTGAATTTGACTTTCCATTCTTTAGATGTGAAACTCAGACATCTGTTCATTTCAAAATTTCAAAAAAATAAAACCCATTTTTATCTTTATGAATCTGGAGTTTTTCTCTAAACTTTTCAGAAAGGAGCTGAAATTCGTAAAACGTGGAATCATAAAAGATTAGATGTTGAATTGAATTTCTAGAAGCAGTGAAGCCAAATATGAAAATAAAAATTTATATCTCGGTTTCTGTTACGTTCTTACGACTTTTCGTTAAATTTTCGATGGAAGATATTTCAGTTTTTTTTAAGTACACCAACTACTTTAAAGTATGTGAAAAAATGTACTTCTTCCTTTTTGTTTTAAAATCGTCAAGTTTTTATTAAGATAGCCCTCTCTTCGTTGGAATAAACATGGGAATGTTTTCAGTGTGTATACTCAACTGAATTAAACTTTAACCCAGAAAGCGTATATTTTATAACTTTTTCATATTAAAAGAAATTAAATCCCCGTCTGATATAAACATTAATGTGTTTACTTGGGGTGATTGATTTTAAATTTCGAGTGATATTTATGTGCATAGTATGAAATTTCTTTGAAGCTGATATACTTTTTTTTCTTTACAGGACATGTCTATCGTATAAAGTGATTTAATTAAAGAGTCTCTTATACGAACTAGATGATACTCAAAATCAACTTAAAATGACCTTTATAAATAAATACATAAATAAACATATATATATATATATATATATATATATACAACATTTAATAACACAACAGGTAAATTATTAAGCTCTTTTTGTGAAAGGTGATTTCTTAAGAGTCTGTTAGATCAGCTGATCTATTCGATTTTCCGCTATTGTAATATACACAGCAAAAATGAAACCGGGTGAAAATTCGGTGAATGTGCTGGTTACAAATTTACCTCTAAATTTCCATACTTTATTTATTTCTCCCTGTATTTCGATTTCAAGTGATTCGGTTGTTGGTTACAATGTAAATTGAAAATGTTGAGTTTGTAAAACCATGTTTCATAAAAAACAGAATCTTCTCAAAATAGCTTAGTATTTTAATAAATATATTTGTTTTCAGTTACCATATTCGATAGGAAAATTTTCTATATGTGAACAAAAACGTATAAATTATAATGAATATTGTTGACGCATCGATTTCCTTCACCAAAATTTATTTTCACTCACTCAGTCTAACTCTTACCCATATATATACCAAAACTCCATCGCACGTTAACGAAAAATCACCCTCAAAAGACATGTTTCAGTGGAAATCTCATTTCTTGCTAACATTAACTCTTCTATCGTGTTACTCCTTCCATCTTTCTTACTATCTCACGTGCAGCCGTTGCACCGTGCCAATGTGCTGGCGTGGGTTCGATCCCAGGCGGTGTCGCTTTTATCCAAATTTCCCTCCATGCTTTATTTAGCTTTCCCCCTTGGAACTCTACAATCATCTCAATACGAAAATGTCTCCGATGAGGGCATTTTTTATGATTATTTGCACGTCTAATTTACGGACATATAAAGCGTAACATCTTTTTTTCCACTATGGGCCAATTCTCCTAACTTAATAACTTTTGTACCGTGGAATTTAAATTTTTTAAATTGTAAATTCAAAAAAATTTTAATTTTATTATCTCAATTAATTTCTTACCTTTATTACTTCTTTAATTCTTAAAATTTTTATTTTCACCTTTTAAATTTTAACTTTTCTTCACTTTAAAATGTTTAACTACTGAGCACGCGTACTTTGAAATATGTACTTTGCTTGCAGGAGATAAAGTCTTCAACACTTAGGCACTCCACTTGCAACGAAACAATTTGATTTGGATTTGAATCGCATTTCTTTCCTTTATCAATCCACAGATATCGTATTTCCAAGAACAGTTAGGAAACGTTTTCCATATTCGATTAAGATCAGTAACTTCGGCATCTGTGTACAAATGTGCAACTTTTAATGTTATAACAACAGTCCCTAACTGATCGTAACACGACACTTTCCCTCCCAACCTTCTCTTTGTCCACAACTGAAGTTTTACCCTATTTTACAAATAAAGGTACTAGAATTGCTGAGATTAATGGTAGTTCTGTAGTTATAGAACAGCTATTTTTTACAGCATATGATTGCTTTTTCGAGCCGGTTAGGTTATACGCTAATGTAAGCTGTTATACAAAATCCTTGGTTTGGTTTGGTTTGGAGCGTTACGGTCAACTTTTTGCTACACGAGTGCTAATTAGACAGGGACCTACAGTATAAAGCCGATCCCGAACGGCTACATACATCCATGCCAACAGTGGAACTCACAGGATCTGAACCGAATAATAGAAAAATCCTTGGAAAAGCATAATTTGATAAAATCAACTCAATATAACAATATAGAAAAAGGGCAAGTGGTAGCCTAATGGTAGAGTGTTGGCTCTCCGTATAACATCAGTATAAAAATGCCAATTATTTTTTCTTAACACCTTCTGGAATTGAAAACAATCTTTCAACAGATAAATGTCCTAATTTTACAATGAACGATGAAATAAAAAATGTGTAAATTTGTGTACTATGTATATATTTTGTTTTTACAATCAGAAAAATAACTAAAAGGGAATATCAAACAACATTTTCCAGTATACCGCTCAGTAGAATGGTTAGTAAGGCAAGCTAAAACTACTTAGGCTGTACTGTTCGTTCCTTCACAGAGAGTAACGTTGATGCATATACGTTACTCTCATGGACAAAAAATTAGCAACAAAAAATACACTCATGGACAAAAAAATTAGCGCAACAAGAAGGAGTCGTCAAAATGAAACGAAATTTTACATACGTAATGAATACTTTGATATAAGTAAATGATAAAAAAATCAAAGAAAAAGGATAATTTATTTCAGAGAAAAATGCAAAAGAACGGAGGAGTTAATACTCCGTTGGACCCCCTCTAGCGCGAATGCACGATGCGATATTATCGGGCATTGAGTCATACAAGTTCTGCATGATGTATTGAGACATTTCGTTCCATATTTGCTGTAACCTTGCCTCTAGTTCATTCAAACTCGTGGGATGCCCAACTCGTCGTCCCAAATGATCCCAGATATGCTCGATTGGAGACAAATCTGGGGATCGGGTAGGCCAAGGAAAGCGAAGTAACAGTGCGGAGACAATCTTGTGACACCCTTGCCGTATGAGGCCGAGCATTGTCTTGTTGAAAAATGGCTCCTGGGAGCCGTTGCATGAGTGGCAACACATATGGTTGCAGGATTTCATGAACATACCGCTGGGCTGTCATGGTGCCACGGAACAATACTAGGCGTGACCGTGTATTGTAGGCAATGGCAGCCCATACCATCACACCAGCTGTGGGAGCGATGTGTCGCTGTACAGCAAAGGCAGGATTGAAGCGTTCACCACGGGCTCTCCACACACGAACACGATTGTCATCACTGCCGAGATTGAATCTGGATTCGTCGCTAAAGACGACCTGGTTCCATTCCGCTGCAGTCCAGTTTCCTCGTGCGCGGCAAAACTCGAAACGGAGGCGTCGATGGGTGGGCGTCAAGGGCAGCACACGTAATGGGCGCCGCGATACCAACTGTCCTTCAGCCAGGCGCCTTCGTATGGTTCGAGAAGACACAGAGGCCCCTAGTGAAGGTGCTACCTGTGCCTGGATGGCGGCCGATGAAGCAGTTGGCTGTACGCGTGCATTTCTTACGATGTGGCGGTCTTCTCGACGACTGGTCTGTCGAGGGCTTCCTGAGCCTAGTCTTCGTGTACATGACATCCCTCGGGTCCACTGGTCCCATCACCTCCTCACAACACAATCAGAGCGGCCTAATTGACGAGCTACTCGCCTAGCTGACCACCCAGCTTCCATCATCCCGACGATTCTCCCCCTCTCAAACTGCGACAACTGCTTATATTGTCTTCGAACACGGCGTAATGGCATGTCTATCTCAGCTCGTCCTTTGTAAATGATTCAGCACACTCAAACAAGCTTTGGTTACCTGTTTTATACTCCACAGAGTACGATGTTCAACGCCCTCTACCGGCTATACGTAATGCGCAATCACGCTGCATTTCTAATCATTTGCATATCTCCCCGACATGTACCGTCATTGCAAGTTTCGTTACGATCCCGCAATTATTTCTTGGTGCGCTAATTTTTTTGTCCATGAGTGTACTAGATGCTCCCGTTATAAAGTAGGCAACAGATCTCTCGTTGTATACGGTCGAATGTTCCTAATATACGTTTTTGCCGGTAAAGTAATGATAAAAAAAATATTGGGCGTCTATTCATGATACACTAGAAAAAAGATCTGCAGAACAGAAAGAATCCCTAAGTTTTGTAAGGTAAAATTTGGCTAGATAAAAAGGCTTCAGGTAGCCTAGTGGTAGAACGTCGGCTTTCGGTGATAAGGCTGCGTGGAACGTATACCGACAAGCGCCATTAAATACCTCCATGTCTGTCCCGGATATGGGCACGTTCAATCCGTAGACAGGAAAGACCTTCTTTGAAGTCAATATGTGGGGAAGGTGCGATCCCTCAGATGTCACTCCTGGGGTTGCTCGTAAAAATTGAGGTTGCACCTGGCTAAGTCGGACTCCGACCCTTGTGGTGTCATTTTTAACCGGAGCTGCAACCCTCAGCACCGCAAGCCTGTATGGTCTGTCTAATTTAAAAATATTAGACAGGGGCATAAGCAACAACAACAATAAGGAAGAATGGTATATTGGAAGTGATTTTTTATTTGGAAAAAGATCGTGAACGACAACAATAACATTTAGACTACTTCCGCCATAGGATGTTCCTTCAGCAATAACTTTGTTCTTCACAGAACTACGCAAAAACTTCCGAAATACCGGGTGCGTCATAAATTCGTGCAAAGTTAAAAAATTCGTAATAAAAGAAATAATGCTCTTAAAAATTTTCTGTTTCCGCGAATAGGATCAGAGGGACATTGGATTTTTTTTCCATGTTAAAAAAAAGTTTCCAAAAGTAACCGAAAGAGGGCGCTTTTGCATGATCACGTTAAGTCTGCATTGCAGGAAAGACATGCGTTAACTGTTGTCACTTTCATGCAGAATGGTGCCCCGCCACACATTTCACATGATATCAAGACGTTCCTGTTGGAATCTATCACTGAAGACCGAGTTCTATAAGTCGCGGTTGTAAGGTCCACTGGCCCTCACGGTCACCAGACTTGACCCCGGCAAATTTTTAGTTGGGGGGGATACTTAAAGTCTCATGTGTACCGGGGCTCCCCAACCACTTTCGTGGAACTGAAATATGTCCTTCGACAGACAGTTGCTGCCATCGATGCTACAATGGGCTTAGTGACGCGCCTCACTTGCCTATTACTTTGTGCTTGTAGTAAAGTCGAACATCTGTTACTTTAAAATAAATGGACAGTCTCATGTTATTGTGATCTGTTTTATTTTCTGTTTGAGTTTGTCATATTTGCATAAACCGTCTCAGTATGACGCGTGAGTGCCCTCTTTCGGTTACATTTGGAAACATTTTTTTTTTTTACATGGAAAAATATCCAATCTCTCTCTGATCTTATTGGCGCGAACAGAAAATGTTTCCGAGCATTGCTTTTTTTATTATGATGTTTTGAACTTTGAACGAATTTATGACGCACCGATGTATGAAATTTATCAAGTGCCTTTTTGCAGATTTTTTAAATGTATTTTTGTTTGCATATCCTTCAAATTTGTAGCATTTTTAAAATCTGACCCAAGTGCGGTTTTTCCTATAAGAACTACTAAAGATATGGCATGAAACAAAATAAATTGGAAAATATGTGTACTGTTCCACTGATAGACATACTCTTAGCTCGAAACTTTGAGGGGTCTCAGAAGTCTTAAATTTTTCACTGAAGTTGCAATTGAGTGTCATGTCCCATTTAATTTTATTTCTCATTCCCTATAAGACATAAATACATAAAATATTTGTCCCTGATAGCTTAATATATGTTCTAAGTAGCGTATTATTTCAATATTCTACATCTGGTATTTTAATTGATTTTTAATTTTTAATTTTGATGGAAATTTTAAAATTGTGTTTTCGCTTGCATACATTGCGTGCAAGACTGTAGCAAAACTGTTGGTTGTAGAATCCTAAATAATATTGACAATGATTTAAAACTAATACACAGTTTGTACATAAATGAATATCCCAACTTTGCAGGGCTAGTGAAAGAAAACTGAACAAAGTACAACTTATTTTTTTTTCTGGGGCAACATCAAACATCAGGTGTTTGTTCCACCGCTACCAAATGACGTTGACGAACTTAAGATACTCATATCTGCAGCCTTCCAATGCTGAAAAGAGTGTGGGATGAGTTATCGTACCACCTCGATATCCTTCGTGGAACTAAAGGGGCTCTCATTGAACACTTATAGCTGTGTCGAATTTAAACTTTCAACTGTTAATTTTGGATTTTCGATGAGCAGAAAGTGTGTACTTTGTTTAGTTTTCTTTCAATAGCCATGCAAAGTTGGGATATTCATTTATGTACACACTGTATTTTTAACGTATTCTTCAGTTTTAAGCAATTAAAAACTTAATTTTTTTAAATTTAAATTAAAATTACAAAATTTAGAAACAAAAATACATTTTTTTTTTAATTGAAGACATGTTTTAAATAATTTTTGGTCTTTAATTGCTTAAAAATGGAGTTTCATACTCTTAGCACTCAAGATTATTTAACACCGATGGCCAGTGACAAAGGCTGAAACTGACATCTACTTTTACAATTATGTCTTTAATTCTAAATTGACAGAATAACATATATATGAAAGTAAAATAGCTTCAAAACATAAGTTTGCTATAAAAATAATTTGATTTTATGTTGAGACATAAATGTGATATGAATCTTATATCTGATCCTCAGACAAAACTGCCATTTTGTTAAATAAT
Source organism: Dolomedes plantarius (assembly GCA_907164885.2). NCBI lineage: Eukaryota > Metazoa > Arthropoda > Arachnida > Araneae > Dolomedidae > Dolomedes > Dolomedes plantarius. The sequence goes on along the minus strand of OU015498.1, from coordinate 118,900,203 downwards.
ACGCTTTATCCCCTAACAATTTCAGAAATTGAAATTTAACGAAAGAAATATCATTTATCCGCGTTGAAACTTTTATATAAACTCGCAATCATATTTTATATAAACATGCCTTCCCGAGACATAAGTCCGTAAGAATCACATAAATTTATTGTTTAAAAAGTGAAGATTCGAGCTCAGTTAAGCTTCAAACAGAAAGAACTTGTCACTATATGTTAAAGATAGTTTTATACTGTCTACAATACATTTGTAGAAATAAAGAAATAAATGATTTGAAACGCTATTTCAGTGATTTACGAAAAAATTCAAAATGTTTAACGAACTGCAAAGGAATGCGTTAAAGGTCATAAGTGAATTCTGTGCAAAATATTTTCTCCTATAACATCGAAAAGTAGTATTCTTGTTGTTTTGAATATTATTTCTCAGTTTTCCCAGGCGCAGATCTTTTATGAAATCTTACAATACAAGAGTTACACAAGCATAAAAATTTCTGTTTTTCAAATATGGAAATGAATTTATAACTTTTTTTGGAATTCTTGTTAAATTTATCGAGACTTTGAACTGGATAATAAATGCATCGCCGTATTGAGTTTCAATGAAGTGAGTTTTTTAAGACAACAAGAGAACATTATCGAAAGTAATGTGTATCTTCATTATAGAAAAAAAATACGTGTGTGGCAGCCACTGGCGTTAAAATTGAAAATTCGCTGAAGACAGATATGATGCGTTGAAAGGCAAAGTGATGTCAGGCAAAACCAGCAAGTCAAGTGGCGAAAGTCCAAAGCGTTTTGCTTCAAAAACTAAAAAATTCCACTATAAATTGAACAAATTATAATTCATAATAATTATTATAATATTGCAAATAATAATTATTTCCGATTCCACTATAAATTTAATATGGAGGTAACATTTTTGCCCTCAATAAAAAAAGTTGAAAATGTGACTTACACCACTTTGCCTTTCACCGCCTCATATGTTGTCGGGTTATGTAGGGTGTCTGGGCTAAAGGTATCCAAAAGTCATGACTTATTTTTACGGAACTACCCATTAGAATTTTAAGAAAAACTATTTAAATAGAAAGAACTTCTCCCCAAGCTTTAATATCAATAATAGTTTTTCAGAAATTGAAATTTAACGAAAGATATATCATTTTTCTATCCCGATCAGAGTATCATAGATTTCGATGTATGCAACTTTTGTAGCACAACAAACGTCTAAATGGTAATCCAGTTCTCTCCAACTGTTTCGTAGCATATCAGGAGTTATTACACGAATTACTTGAATGATGCGCTTCTTCAACTTATCCACAGTTCCAATTTTTTGTTTATACACAACGGATTTAGGAATCCCCAAGAAAAAAAGTATAATAACGCCCGATATGCTACGAAACACTTGGAGAGAACTGGATTACTATTTAGATGTTAGTCATGCTACAAAATGTGCACACATCGAAATCTACTATACTATGATATAAATCTATGATAGATATTAAAACTTGGTGAGATATTCTCTCTATTTAAATATATTTTTTAAAATTCTAATGTGTAGTTCCGTAAAAATCAGCCATGACTTTTGGTTACCTTTAGCCCGTACACCCTATATTTGAATCATTCCCGACATTTTTGAATGCTATCGTCAGAGAGTCCCGAACTCCGAGTCTCATTATTTTCATTGCCACATATATATAACAAATGGTGAGGTGTTTCTCTTCGACGATTGGCGCGTCTCAGTCGCTATCATGAACGGCGTAACACGTCTTCTTGGAATACTCTACATTGACCAAGATATATGATGGGCAATAATAGTTCCTCTGCATGTTCATCAAGTAAAAAAATATGCGGCAAAACTATTTCACCCGGTGCAAACCGTATATACCGGGTGGCCATAATTAAACTGACAGTGCTCACAGTGTTCTGTAGCGCGATCTATTTGCGAGAATGACGCCACATTTTGTAGGAAGATTAAACAAGACGGGGGACGAAGGATTCCGCGAAAAAATAAATTAGTTCCAAAAGTCACCGCTAGGGGAATATTTGGCGCTGTATACCGTACTGTAAGGCATATCCATATTCCGAGCTAATCCACAAGCGCTAGAGGTGGCAGCAATATTGTCTGGTCCTCTGTCGACAATCGCCGTGGCAACTGCTTCGATTGTATCCTGTGGTACAGGTTTTCGTCCTCTGCCTGACTGAACCTTCAGAGAACCTGTTTTCTCAAACGTCGCAACCATTGCTTTTAGCCCATTAACTGACACAGGACCGTTACCTTTACGCATTTTTTTGTGCGTTCTAAAAGCACGAAGAGCGGCTGACGCGTTGCACTGGTTGAGGTAAAAGAATTTGACCAGTAACGCACGCTCGACTAAAGAAGGAGACATTGCACATAAACTTTCAAACCGATTGATTCGAAACATAACACATTGCCTTTTAAAACCCAAGCAGCTGGCACTGTGCCAATGGATGTAACGTGAAATTTGAATAAAGAACTTCTTCTTCTGCTCAGCGTACGTGATATTGCAGATCACGAGATTTTATCGGTGTTTATGTAGATTTTACGCTTTTTTAAAAGTGTTGCCATATTGCACTTGAACTAAATAAGAAAATGTGCATAATAAAAGGTAATTTTATTCCGTATTAATTTGCATTTGTTAACATTCTATTTTGTATTACACAGCGCCAAATATTCCCCTAGCGGTTGCTTTTGGAACTAATTTATTTTTTCGCGGAATCCTTCGTCCCCCGTCTTGTTTAATCTTCCTACAAAATGTGGCGTCATTCTCGCAAATAGATCGCGCTACAGAACACTGTGAGTACTGTCAGTTTAATTATGGCCACCCGGTACTTATAATCGTCCTATAGCAGCGTCTGTTGGTGGTCTGTAAGACTATTCTCGATAGGTACGTCCTCACTCATTTCATTCCTGTTGATTATATTTTCTGAAGTCTCATTGATGAAGGAGGGATTTACTGTGATACTCTAAAATTTGTAAAGAGGGTTGTCAGATAAATACTGTAACCAACTTTTGCCAATTCTTTTATTAACAAATCCACTATATTTGTGAATTTTCTTTTTATTAATGTGTTCATTGATGCAGTAGTCAACATCTACATCTCTTGGTAGCTGGCGAATCATGGTATCTACGTCTACAGGAACATTGATAACTTGGCCGAAGAGTCCATAGTTCCTGTGAACATGTCGCAATCTCTTAATCTGCATAAATGGTATTCGCTGTTAAATAAGTCTTTCGGACACTAAATCTAATTCCTGGAGATGTAATGGTTTCTCTGGATACTTGAATCCATTGAATGTCAAAACATATTATTTTTTTAAAAATCCTCTTTAAACCATAACGATCACAAATACCACATGCGAACCGGAATGGATTATAATTTTTTTTTTCTTTAAATTCTTTATGTGTGCTTTGAATTCCTTTGAAATTTGTGTATGGATGTGTTGTGTTGGGCGAACGAAGCATAGTATTTGTTGATGCATTGTTACTTGTAGATGGCTCCGGTGTAGACTGAAGAATATTGACTGAAGAATATTGTTCTCGTGGCTTGTTTTGCGCTTTCTTTCATGATACTCCCTTGAGCGCTCAGTTTAAGCTTTTGACATTTTAATCGAAACTCTATCAACTTCTTTTACCATTTTATTTATTCTACCCGATTGATTAATTGATTATCAATAACTATAACACTTCAATAATTCGCTTGAAGATAAAATTTGACATTAACCCTTCAGCGGGGGCGCCCGTGAACATAGTGCAACATTTTCGCAATTTTGAATAGTTTGTTTTTACGTGTAAGGTTTGAATGTTCTAAGCACATTATGTTTATAGCTAATCCCATTTTAATGCAGGCCTGTTTTTCTGACACTTGTATTCTTTTCCATTCATTGGTAGTCGATATTTAACCGTGGTAAACCAACGATTATACTGGATTACAATACGACAAAAGCAGGAGTTGCTGTACTCGATCAATTGTGAAGCTATTATATGGTACCACGAATATGGACAATCTCATTGTTTTCTAGGTATTTGGACTTAATAGGAATCCATTCGCAAGTTGTCCTTGGATCCAATAAACCGGACAGTTTTGAAATAAGGCAATTGTATCTACATTCTTCGGCCTTTAATTATAAATATATCTAGTAATAAAACGCAGAATTAATATTTTCAGTTTGAAATAAAAAGTTTATTACAAAAGGAATAATCAAAATTGAAAGAGACATTGAGCTTTGTGCCATGCGCGCCTGATGATGTTCCAAAATTTGGCGCGCTCACTGAAGGGTTAAAGTACACAATAGCACACTAATACTATTGGTAATGTCTATAAAAAAATTTTACACTTCTGAAACACACCAATTAATTCCAAAATTAATTCGAATAAATGAGTGTTAATTGCACTAAACGTAAATGGAATTTTTAAATAGAAACTGTTTGCCGTTTCCAGCGTAACGAAACCGCAGCATTGTAGCATCGTTTCACTATTACTTGCCTGCGAGTGAAGGGTGGGAAGCTTGTGTACATCAGATGTCACTTCCTGGTCAAATTCTGGTGGGGGAGTTGCTCGCTGAACTTTTCGTTATGCTCTGATGACTCATCGCGTCGACGTACCCTACCGGGCTGAGTAGTGGCTTCGGGTTGAGTAGTGCGGTTCCGGTTTATAATAGCACCACCATGGTCGAAGTTCGACTTGCCTAGGTGCCACCACAATTTTGACCGAGCACCCCAGGGGCGATAGCTGGGGGGATCGTACATTCTCCACCCACTGACCTCATGGAAGGACTTTCCGGTATACGGACTTAACGTGCTCATATCCGGCATAGACACGAGTGTGTTTAACGGTGCTTGACAGGATTCGATCCGAGCATCTTCACTACCGAAACCCGATGCGCTACGTTATTCTACCACGGTACCCATCTAGAATTTTGCGAGTTAAAATAATGCAAAAAATTATCTTAGGCATGTCGAAATGATGCAGAGCATGACAATTACTGAATGACTGAACTCTTCAAAAAGGCGCAGGTTTTGAATGGACTTATTCTTCCTAGCTATGAGCACACACACGTACACACACACACACACACACACACACACACACACACATATATATATATATATATATATATATATATATATATATATATATATATAAAACAGTTCCGTAACTGACTGACTGACTGACAGACAGACAACGCACAGGCCAAACCGCTGGACAAAAGGGCTCAAATTTTGCATGGCGATTCTTCTTATTGTGTAGGGGTGCACAAAGAAAGGTTTTTGAAAAATTCTTCTTAGATTTTTTAAATAACATTTTTAATCTGTTTTTGTAATTTCTTTAAAGTTTTCATTTCAATTAATAATATGAGGGTTATAAAATTTATATCTGGAGAAACATCATAAATATTCCTTTAAAATGAAATGTTTTTCGAATCTTTATCTCCATTTTCTGATTTTTGGTAAATTTTTAAAGATTAATTTTTAGAATTTAATTTATTAAATGCTGATCACGTTATTTCTTTTTCTTTTATTTTAAATTAATTTAACGTGACGTGCATAACAACAAAATAGACTTTTTTTTTTTTTACTTTTTTTTTGGGGGGGGGGGCTAATGCGGCAGACGATTGGACATTATCCAAAAAAATATTAAGATACAGTAAACGACGATATGTTCCTCGAACTGTACTATATTAACTGTGCTATTTTCTTTATTAGATTATGTTTTTCTTAGAATGTTTTATTAGATTTAATTTGAACATTTTCTTCTACATTATTTTGTCTGTAAAAATATCCCTTATGATTTTTTTATAAATATATCTTTGTACATCAATTGCATACATTGATCGTAGTATTAATTATATATATATATATATATATATATATATATATATATATTTCTAATTTCCTTTTCGTCTATCTTTTCTGTTCATTATTTCCTAGGTTCACGCACTGTTACCACGTCTTGGCAGAATTAAATTTATGTGTTTCAGAGAATAAAGCTACTATTCTGGTTCACCAAGTGTCTTCCCAGCTTAATAGATTTCCAGCTGATATCTTAGGCGAAATTTCTCAAGAATAACAGGTAGAGTGTTGTTAAATCATTGTTTTGAAATTATACTCAGTAGGTGCAGCAAATTATTGCTATTATAAAATCCATGTAGCTATGCTAAAATAAATGTTTATTTGCAGCAAACCTTGTGAGTCAGGTGAATCATTCTAAAAAAGCTTACTATTAGGAAGAAATAATAAATCACTTGCTGTAAAAGTGGTGGATCCTGATTAAATGGTCCAGGCCGTATGTCATATTTCTGGTATTTCTGGATATCGAGGGTGATCATCAAGTTTTCGATTTTATTATTTTCAGATTTTAATAGGATGTTACTTGAGAGTTCATATGGACAGCTACTCCGTAAGATGTTTAAAAGATACCATCTTATCTTTATAACTTGCGTTTAAGATAGAAATGTTATAAAGATATTGGATGTTAAATGTGTGCTACTTTATTCCAATGCAAACAGTACTTCTTGGATTATAAAATTTATGATTTACCTGAAAAGAAAGGTGTGAAGAAATAACACCATTCAAGCCAAAAATTACCGATTGAAATGCTTGTCTCCCTTTTTAAATCTGAAAAGTCCTCTTAACATGTGTATTATTTCGGATTTAAGTATTTTATTAATGGGTAATTGTAGCAAGAAAATATTTTTAATAATCTTAGGAGAGTTTCCACTGTGAGTCATTTTCGATTCATTTTAAAGAAAAATAAGGTATGTTTAACACTTCTCTTTTTTTACCGAAATAAATGCTTTACAAACTGTTTAGAAAATTGTCCAAAGAACCTCAGTCCCTAAAAGAAAACAAAGATTTACTACCCTCAGTTAACAACACTCCATAAGTCTGGAATGAATAAGGATTCAACTGAATTTCGTGGTCTGTTCTCAGAAAACGAATATACATCACAAGATTTGCAGTCTTAAAGAGTCTACGGGGAATGCAGTTAATCCCTTGACATTAATAATCCAAGCATCTTCTCTCCAGAAAACTAACCTTACGTAGAATGAAACATGTGGGATTTGCAGAATGAAGACTTATGCTGGTAGTTTGTGGTATACGTGTTGGAACCGAGCAAGAAATACTGCTTTCCTTAATTGTTAGTATATCGCAAACGCAAGGGCTTAATCTCCCTTTTTAATAGAACGGGAAATGGTTGCTTGGAAAAATTCTGCTTCAAAACAACTCCTGCTTGAAATATTTAGGTGGAAAAAAGAAGAAGTTTACTCTTTCGTCAAATACTTTCCGAAAGAGATCATAGAATTTTTTGTTTTAAAAACTGAGAAATGTTTGTTTGTTTGAATATGTCGTTGATGAAAAACAAAAGATCTGGGAATAAAATGGGTGTAATATTTTTGAATGAAGACTATTACTTTCTCACATCTAGGGAGAATTTAACTTTTTAAAAAATTTTAACGGGTGTTTTCCCATTTTACTATTTTATCAGTGAATTTTCAGTAAACATTTATTAAACCGAAGAACATTTGTAAATGTCTAAGTTTTTTTATATTGTTAGATAACACGTATTTTATACAGGGGTCCCACCTATATCCGTTACACCCCCTTAACTTCTAAAAGGTGACAGCTTAGACCGTAAAGTTGGTGTCTAGGTATAGTAAAAATGCTATGCGCTACTCGATGAAACAACTTATAACGCCATCTATCGGCATATTTTGGAATTAGCATTTTTATCTCGAAAACGGTGCAAGATACTTTGAAAATTTCAGCCACAAAGTTGTTCAGCATCATCAATTTAGTAGGAAAAGATACCTTGTGCACATTAATACTCAAAAAAGAAGGTATAAAATAAACATTTGTTTGGTCGTAATTTTCAACACAATGGCGTCATGAAACGCGAGTGCAGCTCGAAAGGACCACCTCACAGGCTAAATAATCCTTTCCAGAGAGCAAACGTGTATAGTTGCTAATGGAGAGCATTTTCAGCAACATAAATAAATGATTCTGAAGGTAGGGAAGTGTCTCAGTTTCTTTATTCGACTCTTTATGACATGACAATTTTCAAAATCGTCACCGAACAAATGTTTATTTTCTACATTCTGTTTGAAGTATTAATGCACGCAACGTAACTTTTCTTACTAAATCGATGATGCTAACAACTTTGTGATTGACGTTATTCCCCGTATCTCGTACCGTTTTTGAGATAAAAACGCTAATTCCAAAATTTGCTGCTTGGTGGCGTTGTAAGTTGTCTCATCGAGTAGCGCATAGGTTTTTTTATTATACCTAGACACCGACTTTATGGTCTAAGCTGTCACCGTTTAGAAATTAAGGGGGGGGGGGTAACGGATATAGTTGGGAACCCTGTATACAGGATTTTTCAACGTTTCCTTAAAAGCCCATTACAAGATTCATGGAGCCGAGGTGGCGCATCGGCATTCAATACTGAGGGTGCTCAGATCAAATCCCGACAAGCATTGTTAATTATTTTCATGTCTAGGCCGGATATGGGCACGTTAAATCTGTAGACTGGAAAGTCCTTCTATGAGGTCAGTGGGAGGGGAAGGTACGTTCTCCCAGAGGCCGTCCCTATGGATGATCCGTTAAAATTTTGGTGGTACCTAGCCAAGAAAGACTCCGGCCCTTCTGGTGCTATTACAAAACGGAGCCGGACTACTCAGCCCAAAGTCTATATGGAGTTGTTCTGGAACTTCCGGCCAGGGGACATTAGGGATAACAACAATAAGTTTCAGTCTAGAAAAAAAGTTATTAAAAACGTAGTTACATTTAAGTTGCTACCCAGAAAATGAAAACTCCAAAAATTTGTGAACTTAGGGTAAAAATCTGCCATGTAATGGAAAAGAAAACCTCAGGTAGACTCGTGAATGAAACGGCTGACTTTTTTGGTAGGCAGGTTAGACCCCGAAGAACCTGGTGATGTCAAAAGGTGTGTATTTAAGATTTTGGTATTCCCATGTCAGGAAAACTGTGAAATGAGTAAACTGTAAATACTAGAAACAGAAATAGAAAGACATAACAATCATTTGTTGCTTACCGACTGTGCATGGGATAAGACTGCCATTTTGATCATTAATAATCCAAGCCACTTGCATAGATTTGGGATTTAGGTCAACCTTTGTTTACACTCTTTGCAATAAGCGTTCAAACATGGACTTTTATCACTCTACTAACATGCCTTGCTCTACGACGGTTGTCATTTTTGGGACAAATACTTGAAGGCAAGATTCCTTATTTCGGATAGTCAATGATCTCTGTTTGTGTGCTTCTCAGCTGAGTGGTATATTACAGACGAATAGCCACTTTTATAGTTTAGTGTCTTCTGTGTTTCAAAATGAAAAAAAAATAAAAATGGAGGGAACAAGGGGTAGAAAACAATAGGGACGAGAAAAATCAGAGGAAAATAAAATTTAGCTAAAAATATACTGCATAACAGCCAGTCAAGAACAAAAGTATGTCATTGTTATGATTTATTAAGAAATTTTCACAAATGTTTCTATTCTGAATTGAACTGGGATTGAAGAGGATACGCGCCTCAGGTAAATTAATTTTACGGCCTTAAATTTATTCCTGGATTGGAAGGTGTAAGACACAGTTCTTATACACTTTCAGTCAAAAGGTAAGAATCCATTAAGTTAAATATTTACAAGATAAAAAGAACTTTTTATATACCACGTTTTTAAATTTTCTGTTGAATCATATTAACTAATTGCACAAACCTTCACTTAATTATACTCTTTCACTTTCTTTTATTTAATTTTAATCACTTTTCAGTCGTTTCCACTATCCACAGAAAACAAGGAAATAGAAGATAGGACTTTATAAACTGCTAACTATTATAATTTTTAAAATTTTTTCGCACAATATTTTTGTAAAAAAACTAAATTTACATGCATTCTGTTTTCAAAATCGTCAAACGCCGTTACGCAAAAGTGCAAGCATTGAACTCGATCGAAGCGCCACCTTGCGAATTTTTTCCGAATTAACTTTTCATACAAAAATCAATTAACTAAAAATTACTTCAATACTGCTTAAAGATGGCTAAAAGTATTAAAAGAATGCACTGTCATCTTGTTCTGAGCTATTCTAAAAGTTTCAAATGTCTAGATTAGGGGTTCCCAAACTTATTTGACCTACCGCCCCCTTTTCAGAGAAAAAATCACTCACCGCCCTCCTGGAAGTTTACCATTTTATGCGAGTAAACAGAGATACGATAAAAAATTTTCGGCCTCTTATGTATCTGTTTTTCTACCTATATAGAACATAGTAAAGAAATATGTTGTTATAAATAAGACACCTTGAAGCTTGAAATTAAAAAAATTATCCCTTAAAATCAACCATAATTACATTCGAATTACACACCAAAAATTAAGATGGCGAAGGATAATAATCATATGATAAAAATTACAAATAACAGTAAAACTAATGTGAAGGATGAACTTGGTGCATAGCAATCAATTTATTTCTATTCGGCTCTATTTTAGTCAGAAGCATTCTTAAATCACCGCGATCAGTAATTTGCAGTTGGTTTCTGTTTTTAGTTCACAGATTTGTGACCACACTGAACCCACGTTCCACTAAATATGAGGAAAGAGACGCTATTAAGAATTTTTGTAGACCAAAGCTCATAATCTTGGGTAAAGTGTTAGTATCTCTTTGTGCAGCCAGAACTATTGATATCTATGATTAAATTTAAATGTAAATTCTTCATTTGTTGATACTTCTATCAGTTCTTGTAGTTTTACAGATTCTTCTGAGTTTGATTCTGAAAAAGGATCCAAAACCCAATCAGGTATGTTCATTTTAAGTATATCTTCAAACCGTTGGTTGAAGTCAGAATGGAAAGCCATAAAGTGCTGACAATAGATAAGCATGTCTTCATCATGTTTTTCTACTGTTGATAAATGTGAAATTTGGCTGAATTCCCCTCTTCCTAAAATTTGTTGTACAGTAGAAGTTTTGCCACAAAAGCGGAAATCACAGTTTTGTTTTTATTAAATTCTGCTAATGGCCTTGGAGTTTTTGATTTGCGTCATTGAATTTACTAAACAAGTCTGTCAACTAGGCTATGTCATTTTTAGAATCGATTAAGTTGACTCGTAAATTATCGTATTGTTTTCTAAGAACTCTATTGCACTGAGTCAAAGAGTTTATAAAATCGATCCAAACAGGCACCTTTTGACAGCCAACGAACTTCTGTATGAAGCAGCAAGCGATTGAATTCTGCATACTTTTCAATGCAATGTTGTCCAAACAATATGTCATTCAATGCGTTGCATCTTATTATGTTGACTGCTTGAACATGCTGCAATGACCTATGCAGACATTCATTCATTCAGATTTTTATTAACTAGATGTTGCCGATGAATGACGCAGAGCACGGCAAATACATTCAGAACCGCTCTTTTTTAATATGCAAGAAAACCCCTGTAGCGTCCTATCATCACTGGAGCACCATCAGTAGCAACTGATAAGATATTTCTGAGAGGGATTTCTTTTTCTTTGAAAAACTCTTCCAATGCATGAAATATTGATTCCCACTTGGTATCAGTTTGCAATTTTTTTTGCAAATAATAATTCTTTGCATATTTTTTCTTCTTGTATGAATCGCACGTATGCTAAAATTAAGGCCTCATTTCCTGGCAATGTGAGTCATCAAGCTGAATACAGTAGTGGGATGTTTTTAAATTCTCACATGAGTCTTCAACATCTTGAGCCATTTTATCAATTCTTCTTTGGACTGTATTATTCCTCAATCGAATTTTCTTTGTAATTTCAGAAGCTGGCTTGTGTAGCATAGTGCGTATTACTTCAGTTATAGCCAGTAGAATTAGTTCTTCCCCATAATAGTATGAGGTTTTCCCGATTTAGCAGTCATTACAGAAATATTACATGAAGTACGTAATCCATCGTCACAACCTTTGGATTCTACTGAGAAGACTTTGCTAATGTCGGCTTTCTCAAAAAATTTTAATTCATTGCTTTAATATAAGATAAGGTTTTATCTTCCTTATCAGCATGTACTTTTTCAAATGTTCTAGTAATCTTGATGTCTTCATCGCTAAAATATAAAACTACATTTTCAAGCAATGAACTATTTTAAAAAAAGAGTTAATAGTCTTAATTTAATTTTCCCTTCTTTAAATATTTATTCTTTATTAACGCACAACTTATTTTACAATTAACACAGATTATTTGATAAATATAAATAGAATGGTGTAACTATAAATTTTGGGCAGTTGCACAAAATGTCAGTATTCTCCACTTCTAACTCTGCACCTAGATAAAGAAAAAAATTACAAAAGGAAAAATAAACAGATAAAAAAATCCACAAACCTTAATTGGAGACTAGTTAATATGTGAACCACACAGAAAATAATCAGACAAAAAGAACTTTAAGTTCTCGTTAACGCCTAAGGAATTGTACATCAGCAATATATAATTCGGAACTCATATATATATATATATATATATATATATATATATATATATATATATATATATATATATATATATCCTGTTTGGATCGATTTTATAAACTCTTTGGCTCAGTGCTAGAGTTCTTAGAAAACAATATGATAATTTACAAGTCAACTCAATCGTCTCTCTCTCTCTCTATATATATATACTGATATTTTCTTCCACTCAGCTTGGAGAATCACATGTAAGTTCCTTCACCGATTTTGGACGGCTGTTGCACCCCTCAATTCGGCGATTCAACTCATCCCAGAGATTCTCGATTGGGTTCAGGTCTGAGCTCTGTGCAGGCCAGTCCATTCGGTTAACCCCATTCTCACCATACCAATCCATGGTGGACCTCGCAACATGACAGCTGGCGTTGTCGTCCTGGAAGTAATATGGATTCAATCCGTAAAACTGACACAACGTAGGAAGCACACTGTCATCCAAAATAGAGTTGTAGGCGTCGGCGTTGAGCTTACCATGAATTGGGACCAAAGGTCCCAGACCATACCAGAAGAAACACCTCCAGACCATAATTCCACCTTCGCCGAACTTTACTGTAGGCACAATGCATTCTGGTTGGAGGCGTTCTCCAGGCAGACGTCAGACCCAGACCTTGCCATCCGAACGGTAGATTGTGAACCTTGATTTGTCGCTCCAGAGAACCCGTTTCCACTCATATAAGGTCCACTTTCGACGTGCTTTGCACCACATTAACTAAGCAGCGCGGTTGGACTTTGCGATCAAAGATTTATGGGTGGCAGCACGACCATGAAAACCAAGAAGGTCTGCTTTCTTATGGATGGTATTCATCGAAACAACACTCCCGGATGCATGTTGGAACTCATGGAGTGTGTAGGCCATCGGTTAAAAGCGGTTTTTCCGAATTTCTCTTCGACAGCACCCGTCTGTCTCTATCTCCCAGTTTCGTGGGTCTGCCGACTCGGGGCACATCCTAACAATCACCGCACACCTTCCACTGCTGAATCAAATAGATCACTGTCGATTTGGGGCAATTCAGCTCGCTAGATATGCCCCTTAACTAATTTACCAAACGCGCAACAGTCCATAAATATTCCCTTAAGGATCGTCCATTTCTATGATACCCCATGATTACACCTTTTTCGAAATCTGATAACTCTGTACTCCGTGGTACCTTGCATGTGACTAATTTCAATGTTTTTTCCTACACGATATTTAACGACGGAGAGCGTGATGTATATCAAGACCGCAGATATCGTCATTTGTACGGTTGTCCAAATACTTATTGATATATATATATATATATATATATATATATATATATATATATATATATATATATATATATATATATATATATATATATATATATATACTCAGGGTGATTTTTTTATAATGACACTACTCAGAGCCATCTGTAGCGTGATGTATCAGCCGGAATTCCGCCAAAATTGATAGAGGGACTAAGGACGACCTGGGAAAGAGTTTCCGTGAAAAAAATTGTTCCAAAAGTCGCCGATAGGAGAATATATGGCGCTGTTGTTGTCGGAGCACCCGAGAATTTGCATAAAAAGCAAGTAAAACATCAAAAAGCAAATTCAAAACTATGTAATAGACAGCAGCGCCAGTATTTTGGTCTATAAAGTGCGGAATCTGATGCGCCTTCGCTTTATAGAAGAAAGAGTCATCAGTCGCTTTTTTCCACTTGTGTGGCCACCTCGCTCCCCGGACCTAACCCATGTGACCATTTTTCTATTGGGTTATTTAAAGTCTAATGTGTATCTTGGTGGAGTCTCGAACTTGGCGGCCCTAAAGGGCAACATTTCACGGACTTTGATTAACATTCCTGGTGACATGTTACGCTCGGCCGCTGAGAACATAGTTTTCAGGATGCAATGTGTCGTCCACCAGGACTCCGGTCACATTGAAGGAGGGAGAAGTGAATTTTCTCCATAAAGTGCTGTCGCAGTGAATTTTCTTTCTTATTCATTTGTCTGCTTAAACCTTTTGGTATTTATCCCTTATCTTTATAGCACGAAATACTCTCGCTGATGTCTACTACAGAGTCGTGAATTTGCATTTTGATGTTTTACTTGCCTTTTATGCAAATTGTCGGGTGCGCCAACAACAACAGCGCCATTTTGCCCCTATTGGCGACTTCTGGATTTTTTAAAAAGTGATTATTATTTTTTTTAAAACGGAAACTCTTTGCCATGTCGTCCTTAGTCCCTCTGTCTAATTTGTCTGATAGATCGCGCTGCACATGGCTCTGAGTAGTGTCAGTTTAAAAAAATCCCCCTGTATTTTACCCGGTTTTACCCGCGTATTTATTTATCCTTTTTTTATTATACGGGAAAAGTAATGAATTCTACTTATAGTATAAAATCTAAGTAATTTTATTTACAGATATATAAAAGTATATATACAGTATATAAATTATAAAGTAAAATTACAAATTTGCTATATATTTTTTATTTACAATGGCAAAGGAAAATGACAAACTCATACACGTTAACAAGATTAACAAGAAACATGAAATGTAAAAAAAGGGAACAGTAAGAGAAAAAAGTCAATGTCCCATCAGCAGATATCGTGCGCTCCAATATGGCTTTACCTCAGAGTCTCCACGCAGAGCCGAGCATCCCAACAAATGGTTCTTGTCCATGATTTCATTTTTCCCTCAAAGTGGGCAATTAGGACTCGCAAAAATGCCAATTCGGTGAAGGTGGTTCGCCAGGCAGTCATGGCCTACCGTAAGTCTGAATTCTGCAACAGCCTTTTCGCTATAATATTAATTTAACATAAAACCTGATTAAAACCAACCTTTTTAGTTTTCCCTCGAGGAGCAAGAAAAAATAAATTCTTGGGTTAATTCATCTTTGAGCAAGAAGTGTAAAGTTGCCCGTGGGAGATACATGGGGATCTCAAATCCATTCTGCAGCACTTAATAGTCTGCTCCTGTGACTTGTTGATAGTGATCAACAACGCAAGTCTCGCTGGAAATTGCAATCTCTTAAAGTAAAAAGGGAGATCCGTCAGAATGAGTGGTATCCATGGGATAAAAAATGTTCGACACTCTCTCTTTCCTGATAAGATTGTCGCTCCAATAATATGGCCCAACATCTTCTTTACACACAGTCTTGTGCCGGTGCAAAGTTTCGGCGGGTCGGGTTCCGTAGTAAAATAATTGGAGATCCCACTTTAAGTAAAAGACGTTGTGGTGGCAACCCAGCCGGATCAAATGAGTTTAAGAACTCTGATGGGAAATTGACAACCTCATCGGCATATAATACGGTATCGATATATTTGTAATCAGTGACTACGCCTAGTAAGATGGAAAGTATTCGATTGTTTATTTCTTGTACATGTTCATTTTTAGCAGCAATAATGGCCCTCTCTCCCAACCACTTGAAATTTGGATAGATTTGGAAAACAGTCGGATTGATTGCATCTATATGCTTTATAAATATGTCATCAACCCCCTAGCTAAATTATGTTTTGAGAGCCTCTTTCAATTTTTGTATGTAGTTGTATTTAGCTATCCCAAAATTAGGGAATTTTTTTAAATTCATGTCCTAATTAAAACAACATATTGTAGGAAATGATAAAAATTTTAGTATAGGTTTTAAGTTAAAAATTTCATGAAAAAATATTAATTAGTTCAGGTGAGATCTTGCGCGGCTTACAACAACTTAGACAAAATAAAATGTAATAAACATATGAAATACAGTACAAATAATTATGTCAACATAAATAATTATAAAATATTTTTCATATATTTCCTTAAAATGTATGTTATGTGTAGTATTTGAACAAAATATCTTTTACAGTTTTGACAAAAAAAATTTTAAAAAGAATATGTTTTGTTAATGCGAGCACGGTGTAAATGTAGGAGGAACTCACAGTTGAAAGAAACTAGTCCCTATTTTTTTGCGTTCAAATAAATCCTGCGAAAATAAGCAATTCTGTGTTTGGTTTGGTCTCCCACGCTCGGTCATAAAATTCACCCCTGTAGCAAAGTTCATATACAGGTATACCTCTAATTATATTTAACAACCTCTCAAAGTTCTTGGTCCCACCTTGAATATTTTCCCAAACTCTGTAAGTGTGTGCCTAATTATTATTATTATTATTATTATTATTTTATTTATTTATTTATTTATTTGCATTAGCGGTACTCAAAGCCCATATGGTACGGATATAGTTAAGGCGGTCCAGTTTAAACTTTAAAGAAGATCTGTTAGGCGGAATCATCAGTGACCGAAAGTGATTAAACTCCGTGGAAATAGGAGGCCTCTTCGTGCATAAAATAGATTGAGGGATACTTCCCAAGATGTTCAGGGCTGTAAATAAGGCCAAATATAGAAACTAAGTCACTAGATACATAACAAGTCTCACCTAGGTCATCGCCATCTAGGTCTTCGCCACCTAGGTCTTCGCCGTACACTCTTGTATCAAGTGTCCTCGGAATGTTTTAGAATTGTTTTGTCTTCTTACTTTATGCTTTCACCGCCCCCTTATTTTCGTTCATCGCCCCCCATATGTCCCCAGAGTCGCTGCCGCCTCTCTGGATCGTTCCAGCGCCCCCCGGGGGGCGGTATCGCCCACTTTGGGAACCCCTGGTCTAGATAGTCGGGAAGTTAGTTAAAAATTGATTGGAAGATATGTACTGGAAAAACACACAAACAAGAAAGCGAGTTAATAAAAATGTGGTAATAAAAAGTCATATGTCTTCACATGGAATGAAATGAAAGACACATGAATTAATAAATTATAGAAATCTTTAATTAACTGTAAAGGACATTTCTGGAAAATCTTAAAACAAAATCTAGGAAGCAGTTAGGAATTTTATACCACAGAGATGAATAATAAAACGAACACAAGTCATATTTTGACAGAAAATTGTATCAGTTTTGGGATACTTAAATTTAATGAGTCATCAACAAAATATAGTTGTGTCTCTGACGTAAGGCAAATTCTTTTGTAGAGATGATTTTGTTTGAAGATTCCTTGAAGTTTTTCAATTCTTAAATTTAATGATTATTCCAGGTAGAACTCGTTATTTAATTCTAAATTAAGCCCTTGCAACGAAAATAACTTTATATTCTTTATTTGCGAGATGTAAACAAGTTTTCATATGCTTTCTGAAAAGTACCATTCATTCCTTTGATTTTCCATGTAGGGTTTTAAAGCAGCAGAATATTTTTTAAGTAACATTTGTATTACATTTTTATGTTAAATTATTACTTTGTTGCAAATTGAAGATTTATCGCCATTTAACTTGAGAGCATTGATTAAATGTAGAAAACAACTGAGAAACTAGCAGACTGCAATTATACATGACTAGCTGAATACCCGTGCTTCGTTATGGAGTCATTGAAATAAAATACAATATTAGCATATATATATATAAATCGTAACGGATATTTTTATAGACAAAATAATGTAAAATAAAATATTCAAACTAAATGCATCAGTCACTGTATGCAATTAATTTGTATGTTTAATATCCATAAAACCTACTAATTTTAATTAAATTCTTAAAAAACTTCCATCTCAATTAGTCTAGGTGTTAAATTGTATCTTTTTTCCGCATTTAAATATTTTGTTTGTCAATTTATTTCATTCTTATGCACGTGACGTAAAATTAATTTAAAGTATCACAAAAAGAAAAGAAATCTCGTGATCAGCATTTAATAAACTAAATTCTAAAAATTAATCTTTCAAAATTCACCAAAAATCAGAAAATGCAGGTAACGATTTGAAAAACGTTTCACTTTAAAGAAAATTATATGATATTTCTCGTGATATAAATTTTATAACCCTCAGATTATTATTTTAAATGCAAACTTTAAAAAATGTTAAAAAACAGCTTTAAATGTAATTTAAAAAATCCAAGAATAATTTTTCAAAATACTTTCTCGGTGCACACCTACACTATAAGAAGAATGACCATGCAAAATTACAGCCCTTTAGGTCCAGCGGTTTGGTCTGTGCGTAATATGTCAGTCAGTCAGTCAGTCACGGAACTGTTATATATATATATATATATATATATATAGATTCTTAGCCGGATATCACTCTACTTCATAACTTAAGTTTAATTATAAATTCTCACTCTGAGCATTCGGCTTCTATTTCTTGAGACTTAGTATTAAACTCGTCTAAATTAAACATGTTTTCTTCACCAAGAATTTAAAATCCCGATCCGGTTGAGTCTCATGATTGCCAAGAATGTTCGCAACCGTTCCGAATATGTTTAAAACTGTAAGTTCCTGTCTACATAGCCCATCAGCGTCGGTAAGTGGTTAAGGCATCAGCCTTCACGCCGGGGGCGCGGGTTTGATTCCCGCATAGGACTTGGTTGTATTCTGGGGAACTCGTCAGTCTCTCGCCTGCAAAAAGGAACTGCAAAGAGGAGCCGCAATCCGTCGCGTGTGTCATCATTTGTTAATGAAAAATTATTCTTTGATTGTGTGATTTATGCTTCTATTTCCTTGTATTCATATGTACACAGGGCTGGAATGGGACAGTCGATAGCCCCATGGACATTAGCTACACACACACATAACCCATCGATAGTAAAAAATGATATAGAGCAAGAAAACCAATACACCTTACTCAATCCACGTTCTCAGAGGGTAGTTGGACTTTCCTTCGGTTAACGTCACGTTTTATTTTACAGAGTTTCTCATCTACTACCATGAGAGAAGTTTCTCTACTCACTGCTTGCACTTTTATCAGTATTTTGATCGTTTAAGGACATCAGCACACGGGTCGTCTCGTACTCGGCTCGAACTCGGAGCGATTTCTCCCACCACTCAACTTCCTACGTAATTGAATGGAGCTCCACTAACGGGGAGATTGGCAATCGGCTCGAAGTCGAAGCGGTGTCGATTCGTACTCGTCTCGTTTTACTCGAACTGTTTGGAAATGGAAAAATTGAGCGTGACGCGCTGAATTTTCGATTATCAATGGAAGTGTTCAACATTAAATTTGCAGGAGAAGAGGAAAAACAACCGGGGCTTTATGACCATTGAGAATGAATTCTAGAAAACATTGTACAGAAAAAGCGTGGAATTTATTTGCACGAGAAGTCAACTTGACAGGTAATGTATTTAATTGCAAACTTTATTAATGTTACATAGTTTAGTTAAAAAATTATTACATTATAGTATTTCATTATTAATTATAAAAACTTATTACAATCATTCATTGAAAAATCTTATTAGAATTTCACGAAATCTATTCTGATTAAATCCATAAAAATAATAATAATCGAATACAAAACACAGAGCGGGATTCAATGTAATTAATTTTTCAAATCAGTAAACATAAAAATTCGGTTTCTAGTTTTGATGAAAAAGTGTCAAAGCCTGGACTTTGTGTGGTTATTGCTACCTCAGTCCCTCCGTCACACCCACACAAAATTTTGTATCTTAAAAAGTATATGCATTTATAACTCCGATTAAAAACGATATTTCAAATAATTTTATAATTAACAAAAAGAAAATTTTGTATTTTTATAACATTAAAATATACCTAACTGAAAATTTTTTGACATTCTTTTGACATTCTATAGAATGCTAAAAATTTTGCCTCACTTTCTTGTAATTAATGTGGCGCAACAAACAGCCGATGGTGAAAATTCCGTTCCAAGTACGGATGTACTTTTACTCTCCTCCGAAACCTTCTTCTTTTTATCTTACGGTACCAGTATAACATAATAGTATCCTCCTCATCACTGGAACTGCTCATTTTAAACAAATAAAAACAAGAAGTTTTGTACTTTGCACGTTGAAGACAGTCAACCTACTGAGAAAAATATGGATTCTTCATCCCGCTTCGAATTCGAGATGAAACCACTTCGAGTGCGATTCAACCCGTGTGCGGATAGACTTCTCATAGTTCATACAAGACGCACAACTCGCTTCGAGTTCGAACCGAGTACGAGACGACCCGTGTGGCCTAAGAGTTAACACTCTATACTTGAAAGTCACCACTTACATCATGCAACTTGAAAGGTTGATGTTCATAGTTATTACGAAGAAATGATGACAAGCATGAACTGAAAAGTAAATTTATTAAATATTTTATAAATACCCTTCCAAAAAATAGAGATTCAGTACGTCAGTAACTGAATTAATACTCTCTCAATAAAATTATTGACCTTTAATTGAATTTGAATCTATTACACTGGATTATTTTACCCTCTAACGGTACAGTGGTTTGAGACGAAATTGATGGTACGGTTGAGTGAGATCCGACACGATGTCTTTTTTGAAGAGGTATTTGGTAGAAATAAGTACACAATAAGCATTTTTGTTGCGCAATAATATTTATTGATAATATTTTACATGAAATAAAAACCCCTTTTGTAGAAAAATTTTGTAGTTTAGTGAACGAAAAAAGTAAAACCTTTTTTGTTCACGCATCGAAAAAAACCAACGACTTTTGCTAAATAAAGAAAATATCTCTGGCATTTCCATAGCATGTTGTCTACAATCTGTCACAAAAAAATATATGCCCCCAGAAGGAAACGAGCGACTATCATGAAACTTAACATGTATGTAGTGTATGAGAAGATAATGCAAATGATTACAAATTCAGAAGAACTGACCGTTTTATTAAGAAGATATGGCATGAAAAATGTTGCAAATCAGTAAGTAGTAAGTCCACCTCTGGCAGCTATACAAGCCGAAACACGGCGAGGCATCGAATCAATGAGGACACCTATGAACTCCTGAGGAAGATCATGCCATAATCTTTGCAACTGGGCTTTTAATTCACCAGTATTCCGGGACGGCTGCAGTTACCTTCCAAGCACGTCCCAGACGTGCTTAATTAGCGAGAGGTCTGGAGACCTGGCAGGCCATGGGAGTACGTCATATCCCTGAAGACATTGTTGGCAGAGTCGCACAGTATGTGGACGACCGTTGTTTTGCTGATAAATGGCCTCTGAGCAACTTGATAGCATAGGCAGTACAACTGGCGTTCAAATCTTGTCCACGTAACTGAGTGCCGTCAAAGTCCGTTGAAGAACCACTAAAGGTAATTGTGTGTCCCAAAAAAATCGCTCTTCACACTGTCACACCATCTGTAATCGCCGTCTGCCTCTCGATGACAAATGCCGGATAGGGCCGGTAGCCTGGCCGCCTCCACACCCGTATGCGCTGGTCATCAGCATTGAGACTGAATCGGGATTCATCGCTGAAGATCACACGACTCCAGTCGGTCACACTCCAGCTTGCCCGAGGTGGGCAAAAATCCAATCGACACTGCCTATGATGTGGGATCAATGGTAGGCGTCTTAATGGTCGTCAGTACCTTGTACCTGCGTTGGCCAGTCGTCTCTGGCCAATGGTTTCCATTGATACCGCAGGATGTCTGGAAGGTGGTAAATGGCGTCGAACCGATTCGAGCGATGTTGTTGGTGCGGGCGTGGCCGCTCTTATGATTGCTCGATCCTCGCGCGCATTTGTGTTCTTGGGACCCCCTGACCCACCGCGAAGGTAGACTGTCCCTTCCGTGATCCATTGTTGCCAACACCTAGCAACTACGATATCGCTGCGACCGAGGTGGCGGCCGATACGCCTGTTCGACCAACCTGCTTCCCTTTGGCTTACTATACGACCCCTCTCAAAGTCCGACAATTGTTCGTACTGTCGCCAGTTACGTCTCAGAGGCATTTCTAGTCACAATACCGTTCATCCAAGTCGACAGATTTGTTTGAATAACCCTATGGCACGATCAATCATGCTTTTAATCTCTCCCATCTCCGCATCTCATATGCGCATAGCACTCTTAGCTCAGTCTCATTGGCGTCGAAATTTTAATCATTTGCATATCTCTTACCAGACTACATTCCTTCCAAGTTTCGTGATAGTAGCTCGATTTCTTCTGGGTGCATATATTTTTTTGTGACAGAGTGTATATTAGATATAATATGTAATTTAGTCTTGTACGTAGTTTTAGAAGTTAGTGAAACAAATTTCCTGAGCACCAAAAGGTAAAAAATAATATATAGTGACATTTTCAGCCTTCAAAATAGAAATAAAAGAATTCAAAATCTAAAATTTTAAAAAATGACTAGTGGTCATGGATAACGTTTTTCAACAAAGACACTGATATTTACTGCAAACTTATAACTGCAAACACTCCAACACCTGTTGCAAGACTGGCTGATAGGGTTCCTTGTCAATTCTATCTCCTGTAATGAGAGGGGAGAGTACGGGAAAGGGAAAACGCACTCCTGGGTCGGATCCGACCCCCACCGTTCCGTTGGAGGGCAAATTTCAAAGATTGGTGCAATAGTTAGCTGAAGTAAAAATCTGCTTTGAGAGAAATTAAACTTCAGCGTGCAAACATTTTCAGATTTATCATGATTTAGTGGAAAATATCAACTTTTTTTAAAGCTGTCTATAAAATACAGATCTAAAAAACTGAAAAAATGTTGTAGTAGGAAAATCTCACCTTACCTTTATTTTCGGTTAAACTTAAACACTGGGCCCCTGGCAGTTATACGGACACATTAAAAACTCGTAAATGTCAACTTAATCCATTTGAGCCAACAAATGGTAGAAAAAGTGTTCTCTATTATCTAAAATTAAGTTCAATAAACCTTAAGTATAACATAAAAAAGAGGAAATTGTTGAAAACAGATGGAATATTTACATAGTTACAATAAAATGCAACATCGAAGCAGTCAAACAAATCAAACTATGTTCTAAACCATTACAAAACAACAGGGGGGCGGATACTGACTGATAAAGTTAGAACTCTTTCGCTAAGCCTCTTTGTGATACTATCTACATAATTTTCCCTTTATGTCTGGAAACAGTATTCTTTATTGTTGAGATATAAAATACAATGTAAATTTGTAATGCATTGTCGTAAAAGAAATTGCTATTTACACTAGTTATATTTTTGTTTCAGCCTCAATACATAACGTCACCAATTAGGCTTAAAACAGGCGTTTGTTTCTCTTATATTGCTTCAATTCAAAGCTACTATAAACGTCAAATTTAATGATTTCATTATTCTATACGGGCAGTTTCTCAATTAAGGAAGCTGTTCAAAATTGCTTTGTACATTTAAATATATTGTAATTCAAATTTAGGGACCATTCATTAATAAAAAATGGATTATCACAGGACATATGTTCGATTGTAGTTTGAAATATGTGCTCGCAAATACACTGAGCAGCTAATTCAATATTACCACCTGACAATTTTACTTAAATCATGTATGACATCAAGATGTTGCTGATAGAGTTTGGTATAAAAAGGATTTGCTAGATAACTGTAAAGCCGCTTGAATTATATTCCTTTTGATGGAATTGGTATAGGCGAATTAACGGAACTTGAATGTGGAATGAGGGATCAGACAACTAGATTCAGAACCATCGAGCATTAGAGAACTGGAAAGTAGTATATTCGAGTATGGTTTAAGATTCCTCAATCCCCCTAGCAACATCTGGTATAGTCCACTCTCTTTGGCATAAATGTATTCTTTATGGTATAGAATCTATGCCAAACAGAATCGCAACAGTCAAGACAGCAAAAGGTAGCCGAATAATATAGAGTAGGTGGTCATAATAAATTGGCGACAGAGAGTACATATACATACGAGCCCGCTTAATGGAATAGCCAATTTGCCACGTAAAATTATTCTAATAAGCGGGATATTCCATTATCCGGGATCACATTGACACGCCCACAATGTTTAAAGTTACAGTTAAACCTAGAAAGCATTAAAAATTGCCTAAACCATAGGCATATTTAAACTATTATAATTAACAAACAATTATTAATTAAAAGTAAGAAACAATTTAAACACATTAAAATTTAGAAAATTGATGAAAAATGAGCTAATTTTATTGTAGAATATACAAATTTCCCTTAATTTTTTGGAAATAATTACAATGTTACTTACTTATTTGTTGCTAAAGAAGTTGGATATTTTAGAATGTTTACTGTTCTGTGAATGCAGCAAATCTGTTATTTTATTTTCTAGTTTATAAAATAAATGAAAGTCTGCATTTGGCTTCGTTTCCAAGAAACGTCTTATAGTATCACAAGTCTTATTAACTTCAACATGTGACGGAACCTTTTTAATGGTACATTCTTCATCAAATTCATCTTCATCGACTTCGCTTTGATCAAATTGAGGGTCTGAAGTTTCACCACATTCTACCAAATCATTGTCGAATTTTACAAAATTGGAAAAATTTTCTTCTGTCATTCCTTCTGGTGGTAAATCATTTGCGTTTGTAATTGATTCATCATTTAATTCATCATTTGTTACGTGTCTTGAAAATTTACATTTTAAGAAACAACTTTTTATTGCGTCAGAGGAAATATTATTCCATGATTTGTTCATCATATGAACAGCTGTAAGAATTGAAATGTTTCTAATAATTTTACTAGTTGAGCTATTGATAGAAAATCCACTAGTATCATCTATGCAAGCTATTATCTTTTTAACGATTTCTTTTCCATAATTCCTCTTAAAAAGTGATATAATTCCCTGGTCCATTGGCTGTAAAATAGCTGTAGTATTCGGAGGCAAAAAATGAAGTGCTACATTTTCTAGTCGTACGTCGACTTTGTGGGCTTGACAATTATCGATAAAAAGGATAACTTTTCTTTTCATCTTATTCATCTCATTGTCAAATGACACTAACCAGTTTTGAAAGAAATTAGCAGTCATCCAAGCTTTTGAATTCACTTTGTATGTAACTGGAAGGGGTTTTACACCTCTAAAACATCGTGGGCTTTTGGATTTCCCAATTACAAAAAGAGGCATTTTATGACTGCCGTCAGTATTACTACAGCATAAAACTGTCAGTCTGTCTTTCGGGATTTTTCCTCCAACAACTTTTTCGCCTTTTAAGCACAAAGTCCCATCAGGCATTGCTCTGTAATAAAGTGCTGTTTCGTCACAGTTATAGATACAAGAAGAACTGTAGTCTTGTAATAAAGCAGGTAATACTACATTTTCCCAAGAAGTGGCAGCGGCTTCATCAGCATCA
This sequence comes from Dolomedes plantarius, assembly GCA_907164885.2. Taxonomy (NCBI): domain Eukaryota; kingdom Metazoa; phylum Arthropoda; class Arachnida; order Araneae; family Dolomedidae; genus Dolomedes; species Dolomedes plantarius. The sequence goes on along the minus strand of OU015498.1, from coordinate 118,874,702 downwards.
CTTGCTTCACCGTGAATTTTTTTTAAAGAAATTTGGTTTCTTGCTTTCCACCTGCACAACCAACCGTTTGAGCTTTAAAATCAGTTATATTTAACTGTTGTGCTAAATCTTCAGCTTTCTGATTCAATAATAATCCACTAATAGGAACATTGCAAGCTCGATTTTCAGCAAACCACTGAAGAAGAGCATCTTCAACTTCAGATTATTTTCCTGTACGTTTTCGTTTTTCATTAAGATTTCTATTGCATTTCCAGTCGTTCAAGACTTTTTCTTTATTTTTTAACAATCTCGAAACTTGAGCTTGGGATATCTCAAACTTTTTTGAGGGTTCTAATTGCGTACACTTATTTACTTTTGCAAACTCTATGACTTTTACTTTTTCTTTTAAAGTAAGATCTTTTCGTCTCAAAGACATTGTAAAGCACAAGAAAGATTACTGATTTCATGAAAGCGAACTGTCGAACTAATCGCCGTAGAAAATGTACAGTTAAATATTCAAGGCTAGAGATCCCCCCAGTTAAATGTTGCGCTTCTCCGAAGAGATTCGTTACAGTTGGTAATCCACATCCCCTTCAAGATAAGGACCTGTTGAAGTTTCACATTTCCTTCACACACACACACCCACTCATTTTCTAGTTCTCATTTGGGGGTAAAGCCTATTGTTCATTCTCTGAATAGGGAAACGTAGGCCAGCGTTTGAGCAATAAGGGGAGGGCGGGGGTTGCGGCTAGGAAAAACAGCAACAATGAATTGCCCTTCAAAACCGAAGAAATCCCCATTTCCTGCGATTGGACACTTTCTACGAAGTGACAAAATTGCTTTAAAAGACATTCAGTTACTGCACATTCATTATTGCCCTTTACAAAAAAAATTCTGAAAAGAAGTGCGCGAAATAGAAAAAGATCGATATCGTCAAGGCTAAATATTATTCCTTTAAGCGGGATAACTTCAAAACAATATATTCCATTAACCGGGAAATTTAACACTGAAACAAATTACTACGGTTTGGGACATTGAACATTTATTACATTAAACGGGATATTCTTTTAACCGATATTCCATTAAGCGGGTTTGACTGTATATATATATATATATACGAGGGTTGGGGCATACGTCACGGCAACTATTTTTTTTCTTGTAGATATGTGAACGGATCACAAACGTATATGTGTCGTGCGGAAGTTCTGCAGGCATAGTATGTATGCAGAACAACAGATGGCTCTGTGATAGATCGTAGTAGCGCAGCGAGGGCTCTGAAATCAGTCAGTTGGTGAGTGTCGTGCGAGATGGAAGTAACCCGTGTTGATCAGCGCGCTTACATCAAAATAGCCATTCTCCGAGGGAGAAATTCGATGGAATGTCACAGTGATTTAGTAGAAGCCCTTGGGAATAATGCCCTACCATATCGTACAGTAGCACGGTGGGTAGGAAAATGGCGTTCCCGACGTGGCGTTCGGGATAACGTCCGGATCATGTGGACAGTGCAATAATCCTGCACGACAATGCAAGACCACATAAAGCAGGGTGTGTGCGGCAGCTACTCCGACGTTGGGGATGGGAAGAATTGGAGCATCCACCGTACTCTCCTGACCTTTCGCCCTGTGACTTTGATCTGATTCCCAAGATTAAGGAACCAATACGTGGTAGGAGGTTTGCAACAAGAGTGGACATTGCTAATGCTGTGCGCCAACAGATGACCCGATTCACACATGGTGCGGCAAATGCTGAGGCTGATGGTATTCAGCGCCTCCCACATCGTTGGCAGCGTGTGTTAACACTAGCAGGGAACTAAATTGAGGGTCTTTAGGCCCAGGTTTGTCATGTCAACTTTATGAGTACTGTGTTATCATTCTTTTGCACGGTGAAGACCATATTGCCCTGTATACTACCATAATAAATTAGTGTGTTACGATATTTCAGTGCTATTCTTTCTTGACACATGTAGTTAAGACCTTGTCCTTTCGTCTGTATATGTCACATTTTCCAACCGGACTGGTATCTTCAAGAAAAAAAATAGTTGCCATGACTTTTGCCCCAACCCTCGTGTATATATATATTGTGGCAATTCCCCCTCCTCGAGGCGAGTAGGAAGACCATTAAAATCGTCGCTAGCCGTGAACCGATTCTAAAGAATGGCAGACCCCCCGAGCGAAAGAGGAGCCACAATGGACACCTCTTCGGAGCGCATTCCTGGGATGAAAAGAGGAGACAGTCTGGCGCCATATTTTGACATTGGCCGACAATGACAGTTTACGCCCTGAAACGAGACCGCTAACGAGGGAGAGGGCGATGAAGATGAAATAATCGGCATCGTTTTTTTGCGCACGGCTGGACGCTCAGCCTATCCGGAGCGAGCTAGAGAGAGGAGGCTGGAGAAGAATTCCGCCAGGGATCAAGCTTTTAAATAAGCCGACGAGGGCTTGAAGGCCAGTTTTTGTGCAGAGAGTTTTTTCTTAGAGAGTTTAGGAGTCATACCTGATCTCCTAGCTCCACGCACTTTTAAGTGACTTGTTTTTTGTGAGGCTCTGCCCTCTACGTGAGAAGGCCCTTTTTCACCGAGAAAGGTCGGGGAAACCGATCGGAACTTGATCTCCCCAATTGTGTTATTTCGGAGAAGCTGCTAGCTTCCAGTGGACGAGTGCGGGCCCTTTTTTCTGTGACCTGACCAGCAGTTCGTCGCCTCGTTTTAGCGACAGTGTGCTCCATCCTTGAGAGACAGTTCCCGATTTCTACTCCAACTTCTACGGACTGCTTTGTATATATATCATTCGAGATCGCGGCCTAACCGTGTATATTAAATAAAACTGAAATTCTCATTATCTTAAAAGTCTCTATTTTAGTAAGCTGTCTACCTTACACGTAACCTGTGACGCTACCTAAGTGTTTGCTTTTGACACAAATCACAGGAATACGTTACAATCAATATATATATATATATATATATATATATATATATATATATATATATGTGTGTGTGTGTGTGTGTGTGTGTGCTGGCTGGCAATGTGACGCTTTGAATCTCTAAACTCCAAAATGGATGAAGTTTTAATAACATTAGTATACTGGGGAGATATATTTAGTGTTCTTTTAACAATGTACAGCAGTCATTCTTGAAAAACATCAGCAGTTTATTTCAGATCATTAACCTGCAAGTGTTTTCATTTCCCAGCTCTTGGGCAATAGGCCATAAGAAATGCCGAAAAATGTAAATTTTCTACCTTGAATTCTGATTTTCTTTAATAAAGTGTAAGTTATCAGTTCCAGTATATGATACACACTCCAAGAGCTTCAAGCGACTTCTACCGTATTTAAAATTTTAGTGTATATATATATATATATATACATCCTGCGACCCGTATTGTCGCCGTTCCTCTCGTGCCCTACCCCGGACTTACATTTTTATAAGATAACGCCTGGCTGCATACGGCATACAGCTGCTATGAATTGTCTTCAAGCTTTCCGAACACTTCAATGGCCACCTAAGTCACCTAACCTCTCCGAAGTTTGATCTGCCCCTTGTTCTGACGGTGAAAAATTCCTCAGGACAACATCTGGGAGCTTTATCAGTCTGTGCCACGCTGGGTTACAATTGCATCCGGGCTAGAGGCGGAATAACGCCGTTTTGACTTTCTCACTTTGTTACAGTTAAAGCTCTGGAATAAATCATTCAATTCTTCTGAAATTTTGTTCTCTTTTTTACTGTGCATGTTTCTCCCATACAGGATTTATTTCGTCGCGATCAGACGACTCCTTCTTGCTGAATGCTTTTTTTTTTGTTATTGAGTGCGTGTATTGAAAATAGGTTTTGATTTTAAGCTACAACATTTATATATATTGTTATATACATTTTTTAAGTTCTGCGATCTGCACTTTCAGTGCAACCTTTTACAATAAACACCACTTTATGAAAATCTCCTTTCTATTGTGTATTTAAATATAGAACGGAAGCTCAATCTATATTAGGTGTACTAGAGTGAAGCACTCTTGAAAATAAAATTAATAATTTTTTCTTTCACAGTCTCCTAGAGAATTACAAAACCATCTTCAATTATCTGCTGTCAACTTAAATTAAAGTAGAAACTATTTTTAAAGTTTTTTTATTTTCTTTTGTTTTAAATTTTTTGAAGTTGTCTCTGTTAGAAACACACGATAATCCTAGGAGCTTAACACAACAAATGCTGTCAAAATTTTGCAATAGAAAAATGTAGTTCAAAAATTTTTCTTAAAAAATGCTACACACTATTTAAACATCAGTTTAGGTTTTTTTCTATATTTTTAAACTTGATTTAAATATTTAATCTTAATTCGCCTATTTGAAATGTAGATTCTGTTTATTCAATTTAATAAAAAAACTGATAACATTTTTTTATTCATTACAATGCTTTTAAAGATAAATATTTCCAATCGATACCTTTCTACTATCTATTAATCTATATATATAAAACAGTTCTGTAACGGACTGACTGAGTGACATACAACTCACAGACCAAACCGCTGGACCTAAAGGGATGACATTTTGCACGGCGATTCTTCTTATAGTGTAGGGGTGCACTAAGAAAGATATTTGAAAAATCTTCTTAGATTTTTTAAATTAAATTTTTAAGCTGTTTTAGTAACATTTTTTAAGTTTGCATTTAAAATAATAATTTGAGGGTTATGAAATTTATATCGCGAGAAAGATCATAAAAATTCATTTAAAATGAAATCTTTTTCGAATAATTACCTCCATTTTCTGATTTTTGGTAAATTTTTAAAGATTAATTTTTAGAATTTAATTTATTAAATGCTGATCACGTGATTTCTTTTTCTGGTACTTTAAATAAATTTATCATCACGTCTTAACAGCGAAATAGGCAAAAAAATATATTTCTTTTCTTGCTAATGCGGCAAACGATTGGACATTATCTACAAAAAATTAAAATAAAGTAAAAATATGTTCCTCAAACTGTACTATATTAACTGTACTATATTTTTTAGTATGTCCTATTAGATTTAATTTGAATATTTTCTTCTATATTATTTTGTCTATAAAATATCCTTACGATTCTTTTATAAATGTATTTTTTTTACATCAATTGTATGCATTGATGGTTGTATTTTTTATTATAAATAAATATATACATACATACATACATATATATATATATATATATATATATATATATATATATATATATATATATATATATATATATATATATATATATATATATATATATACATTCGATCGTAATATTATATTTTTATCTATATAACTATTAACCATCTACAACGACCGAGAACAGACGTAAAATTGAGTACATTAAAAAGTGTATGATTTTACCTTTCCACTATCTACCTCACATCTTTTAAAGATAGAGGGCTATTTCCGGAGATTCTCCGGTCAAATCATCAATCAGTTTTATCGTCAAAATTAGACACCTGAACACCACAATCACAGCCATTTACTCAAAATAATGTCCATTACCTCGTTTGTTACACATCGAAAAACCAAAATGACCAGGAGAAAAGACAGAAGAGTTGTGTCAAGAAACATTCAGGGCATACCTTCCCCCCACAACCTCCCCTTTTCTCCCGTGGTTAAACCTGTCCGATGAGGGAAAAAAGACTCAATACTTTTGCACAGTTGGACCAAATCTGGGTCAAAGTGGCAATCCATCAATTCTGCATTTGTCACCCCCCAACGCAAACAAAAAAGTATATGAAGAGATTGATGGCAATCCTCATCCATGCGGGTCAATAAGTAGATTTTTGCTTTTATTTCCAGCTCGGGAACATCGGTTTTATCTCTTTGAATTTCTTTATTCTTCTTTCTTGTCTGCGCAGAAGGATAAGGTAGAAAGATTGTCTTATGTGTAATTAATACGTAGACATCTTAGAATGGGGTGATATTTTTACTCGAGAGATATACTTGTTTAGATGCTGAATTTTTTTATGGTGTTATTTCACACCTCTCTTTTGTGCATTGTAGGGATTATTGCACTTTATGGTTTAAAGATATTTTACTCTTTTGATTTAGTTCTTAGAAATAATGAAATATATCAATGAAATTAATTTTAGTTAATTTTTAAAATTGGAATTGAATTAGGTATAATTGTGTTTACTGTTTAAATATTTTAAACCCTGAATTTTATTCCAACTTTAACATTCATTATTCAAAAATATATATATTTATGCACATTTTTGAATTTTTATGAAAGGAAACCATTTATGAGTTTAATGGTGTGCAAAATTTTAGGTTTAGGAGATTTTTAAGCTTTACCCTTTGGCCGGAACATGATTAATTTCCCGCTTAGTGGGAACATCGGTCTGGAAGGCAAATCTACATGGAGTATCCCCCCCCCCTGGTATTCCTAACTAGAAATTCAGAGGATAATTTTGGTTTATTACACTTCATGGTAGCCACAATCGTCAAACCATTTCTCCTTAATTTTTGACCAACTCCTTTACCGGCATATGTATATATATATATATATATATGTATATATTATATCCGTGGTTTATAAAGACACTTTAATGATGCAACTAATATCTTTTTACAGAGGGTTTGCTATTAATTTTATGCAATCAATTCAGATTTTCTACGACCCAATTTTCAACAGAATTTTTGTAAGATATTGATTACATATTTGTAATTCTTCTATATTGAAATTTTAATGAAAGTATTCTTATGCTTGAATTAATTGTTAAATGAATATTGACTTTATATTAATTTACAAAAACGAAACTAAGACACGAAACATCTTTTCAAAAAGAAAGACTTGAAATAGGGCCTCGTGAAATTTTGGAAATCAGAAAAACGAATTTAACTTTATAGCAATTTAATCGAGTAAGCAGAAAGCTATTTTTAAAGTTGTCTATATGCTTTGTGGTATATAAATGTTGTCTTTTATATATTACATATTGGTTGGATATAAGAGGCATTCATGATATATAAAGCGATAAAAAAATACACATTTTATAAAGCTCTAAATTATCTCTTATATACGTAATATGAAATATATATATTGAAGAATATTTAAGCTATGAGCATGAATTTAGAAAGGGAGTTACATAAATCTCTACTGAAATTGACACACAGCTGAAAAAAAGTTAGAAATATGACGAAACATTTATAAAAATTTCTGAAAATGATACAAATATGGAAAAGAAAAGCCCATAGGAGTGAAAAAAGTTTTTCTAACAATTTGACCATTCTTTACAATTTCGAAAACATGTTTGAATGTACATCGTTTACAGATATGGTTTTTTTAAGAATATTTCCCTAAAAAGAGATATTTCTAAGAAATAGTAAAATGCTCTTCATAATATCCAGGAAGCCTATTCATGCAGATTTGGGGGAACTGTCTCCCTACGACGACACGTGTGTACTTGATGGATTGTTCGGATGACCCATATTTTCTCTAGACGTTCGCAACAGAACTTCTTTCAACTTCATCGGGTATACTATGTTGATAAATTCAGTTATGATGTTTGTATTTCCGTGTGAAACATACTTTCAGATTTATTCATGCGGAATATTTGGAATTTTGGGAGCTTAAATAAATGTTATACAATCACGAATTCCCAAACACACACATATATATATATATATATATATATATATATATATATATATATATATGTATATATATATGTATCGGGTGGACAAAAAGTCCGTATAAACTTTAAAAATTCCTAAAAATGGAAAAATGACCGAAATAAAAAAATTTTTGCAGGGTTAGAATCGCTAAGTCACGGAATGTTTTTTTTTTTTTTTTTTTTTTTTTTAGACAGGAAAAAAAACTCAAAAAACAGCCGACAGGTAGCGCTGACTTACACAAGTCAAAGAAAAGATACTCAAATAACGAAAAGAATGCGTCTAAATCGTTTATTACAGCAGTAGGTGTTCCACATGAACCCCACCACAGGAGAGTGCAGCAGGTCCGGATGTATACATGACACTTCTCGGCGTATCGCGGAACAACGGTGAAATGGTTGTGGATTAGGAACGCACGTTCTTATAACAATCTCCCTTGCATATTTCCACATTATTCGCTCCTACCAGCGACACCTGTTGGCTGTTTTTTGAGTTATTCTTTTTCCTGTCATAAAAAAAATCCCGTCACCTAGAGATACTGACCCTGCAAACCTTTTTTTATTTAGGTTATTTTTCCGGTTTTTATGAATTTTTAAAGTTTACGCGGATATTTTGCCCACCCGATATATATATATATATATATATATATATATATATATATATATATATATATATATATAAAGGAAAGATTTGATAGTTAAAATCCAACATGGCATATTACACTATGCAGCGTGAAACAAACACATGAAAAGGAAAGAATTTAAAAGGTATTAGACAGCATCTCTTCATCAGCGGTGTCGATACTGTCTAAAAACAAATGGAATGTTTCTGAAAAGTATGATCTAACCAATAAAAATACTTAGACACCGAACAATCCATAAGAATCAGAAGGAATGAAAAAAAGTAGCTAACAAAACAAAGAACACCAAGCCTGGCGCTAGACAGTGTTGAAGTTAAGAGTAATAAACCGTAAGGAGACTGACGTCACAAACCTTGAAACCATGGAGTGAATGGAAACACAGATACAGACTTACAAAGGAAACAGTGTTAAAGGACATATAAAACAAAATTAATAATGTATTATTATTATTACAACTTAAGAGTAAAAATATTATTAATTATTATTGACTGAGATTAAAAATATTATTCATTATTATTACTTAAGAATAAAATTATTTTACAACATAATCTTATTTAGTTATACTTATAATTTTTTATAACTTAATTAAGTGCAACAGAGTAAGCTATTCATTAAATATAAAACGACCAATTATGTGCTTGGAAAGACTATCGGTTTTTAAGATTATGTTTTAGCACAACTAACAATTCTTTAATATGTTTATTCCAAATGTCTTTAGAACAAAGCCTATTTATACATACTAGATGATTTATTATAACGTTATTAAAACATATTTATGTAAACAGGTATGGTAATTTTGAAACTTAACAATACTATATTTATAATCTGATCTTTTATCATATAGATCAAAAGTAAAATTACTATGAGAATTAGCATTGATGCTAATATTGTAGGGTTCGCGTGTTGCTCAGATGCAAATTTCGGGTAGCAGCGCTGTACATGCCAGCCGAAGTGAGTTCGGCGCAGGTGTTTGATCTATTTAAAGGGCACACGCTGAGTTGGCAGGAGCCCAAGATTTTAGTAGCGATACGGGAGAGAGCGAGGCAAGCTTGATGGAAGGTGATAGCGGTGTTTAACTGATAGAGCGTGTATTGGTATTTAGCCGAGGTGGCTGCACGACTTCGAGAATTAGCTCAGAGCCGAGGTTTACGGGTACTCTGCCTGAAGGATTCATTGCGACCTTTAGTTTCTTAGTACCGCGGGTTGCGGTACTGCTGTGTATTATTTTGGAAGCCCCAAGTCGGGCTATGTTAGTCTGCCTCTACGTAGAGAATAAAGGAGTTATTCAGAAGTAGCCCTCGTACTTTATAATGTGCCTGGACCGTTAGAGATATAAAAAAGAAAGGAAGAACCACATAATATCTATAAATTTTACTTTGTATTAGTTCCAGATTATGAGGATAAAAATTAAAGGCTATATAATTACTACTTTTATTAATGACTCATATACATATATATATATATATATATATATATATATATATATATATATATATGAAACGAATTTCAAACCTTTCCCTTCATTAACTTTGTCTTATCGCAACAGAACATTATCCCTCATTTAAATTTGGCCTAGGCATAACCAAATTAATCTATTAGATCTTCCCCGAAGTTCACGTGAGGACAGAAAGCTTATATAAAAAGACTGTTCTAGAAGCCATGACGAACGATCACCCCATATGACGCGTTAAAGTCAGGTGTCAATTTTAACCAATTAAAAGTTCAGCGCGCCTGTACCTCAGGACGTGAAGCTAGAGTTTTTGCGTACTTTGTGTGTTTGACACGGTGTTGTTCAGATGTAATTCTTGGACGCGCTTCGTCCCCTTTGTCTCCTGTGTGATGACTCTGGCGATTTCCGCAGAACTTCGACTATTAAACTGTGTAAACCTGTGAATAAGTGTTAAGCATAATCAACCTTGTGCGTTGTCCAACGATGGGGTCAACTAATAAATTATCCTATATTGTGAGCAGACAGTCTCTTCCTTTCTGCCGACGAACTTAACTTATTCTCTCTGGCGTGCCTGCCTCCACGACCACGTCCATTTGCTTAAAATTCTGTCCGACCACAAACCCCGAAAAATTCTGAGGATATGAAGTTCACCGGCCTGTTGCATCACCCAGCCTTAGCTTTCATTACATATATATATATACACTGAAATGCCACTGAAATAGGGATAGCAAAGCCTATGCAAATTGTGTAGCGCTGCGCATCATGTATGCGCAAGTGAGGGCGTTGTGGTAACTGCATATATAGCGCGTACTGTGGTTGTTCTGAATTAGTTGTTGGAATTGCCAGTATGGGTAAACTGCCTGATTTAGACGCCTTCGATCGCGGACAAATCGTAGGTGCGCGACGCATGGGCCATTCAATTTCCGAAATCGTCAGACAGCTAGGATTTTCAAGGTCGACAGTGTCAAGAGTATACCAAGAATACATGGATGATGGAAAAAACTAGCGATCGGGCAAACTGCAAAGGACAATTAGCCTTGACAGTGCGTGGTGAGAGACGGCTCAGGCGTATTGTACGTATTAAGCGAAGCCAAACATTAGCTCAAATTACCACCCAGTTTAATGACGGTGCCAGTCGTAAAGTCAGTAAACGGACTGTGCAACGTTCGCTTCACCGTATGGGTTTCGGGAGCCATCGACCTACGAGAGTACCATTGCTCTATACTCGCCATCGGGCTGCACGTCTTGCCTGGGCAAGAGAGCACAGAGACTGGAGTGTAGAGGACTGAAAACGAGTAGCATGGAGTGATGAGTCCCGATTCCGACTACTTAACGCCGACGGGAGGCTGAGAATATGGTCTCAATCATGGTCTGGGGTGTTTTTTCGTGGCACAGTTTGGGATCTTTGGTGTGTGTACCAACCTCCCTCAATGCAATTCGGTACGTAGAGTTTCTGGGTGATCACCTCCATCCGTTTATGCTGTTCTGTTATCCGCACGGTAACGGAGTTTTCCAGCAAGACAACTGTACCTCTCACAAGTCCCGGTTTTCTACTGGCTGGTTGGATGAGCATTCCTCTGACTTCTCTGTCATAAATTGGCCACCTAGAAGCCCAGACTTAAATCCTATTGAGCATCTTTGGGATGTTTTGGAACAAGCCGTGAAAGGCCATCACACAGCACCAAAGAACCTTACTGAATTATGGACATCTTTAGCCAATATTTTTCAAGCCATTCCTGTGGAACGTTTCCAGAAACTTGTGGAATCTATGCCTCGTCGTGTGGCAGCCGATATCAAGGCCAGAGGAGGCCCAACTCGTTACTAGGTAGGTATCCCTAATTCAGTGGCACTTCAGTGTGTGTATATATATATATATATATATATATATATATATATATATATATATATATATATATATATATATATAACATTTTAATTAATGCATCCAAACAATTTTGCGTATGTATCATATTTTGTAACATTTGTGTTTCTTATCACAAATTATATTTCACACGATCTCCGTTTGTGTTTAAAAAATGCCTTTATTCAGGAAAATTGTTTTTTTTTCAATGTACAATGAACTTTCATGTGTTTTCAATTAAAGTTTCTTCCTTCTTTAAATATTTCTTTATTCTTCATAAATGGAGTTCATTGTCGCTTGTAGTTGTGACTTTTCTCCTGATCAAAGATGTTTTTATTTTTAAAAATAATTTCCTTGTTTTCAAAAATTGAGTATCCTAAACAAAACTACACGTTATAACAAACATTAAAGTAAATTGTCGCCACATAGAAACACCAACGGAGAATTTTTGAAGACACATTTACGTCTTTTACGTAATTCTATACCATACATTCCGAGGAAATTTATCATTCATATTTCGGTACCATTCTTATTTCTTTTACTAACTGTTCTCTTAGCTATGAAAAAAATATGGTATAATAACACTGAGTGCATCATTTGGTAAATTACTATAATTTCCTTTTACTTCAGTTTTACATGCTGATCGGTTTTGGTAAAAACATATTTCTTTACCAATGGGCACCGCCCATGCATCCATTTTTTTTATTAACAAGCGCAATAAAACAAAGTAGCTATAACACTCTGATGTACGCTCCGTAAATTATTAGCACTGCGATTAAAAGCAATAGTGTGTAATAAAATTTCAGCCTCTTTTGGAGATACTAATCAATCTTCCTTTTCCCTGAGGACCTTTACATTTTGTTTTCTGGTTCCTCAAATGTGTACCTTCGCCATTGCAATATCTCTTTAAATTTTCAATGTCTTTAAAAACTTTAAATTATATATATATATATATATATATATATATATATATATATATATATATATATATATATATATATATATATATATATATATATATATATATATATATCCTGTGAACGATCCATGCCTCTTGTTTCTTGTTTAACATTTCAGTTTTAACTTTATTCATTTATTTTCCTTTATCAGAGAATATTAACTCATTTACTTTATATATCTCGATTTATTTTTGCCTACATTATTCCTACCGAAATATTATATTTTTATTTTCATTATAATCAACCATCTATAATGACTGAGAACATACGCAACATTGTTTTGCGTACTTTTAAATGTAAGTTATTATTCATATTTTAAATTAATTTACAAGAAATAATAGTAAAATTTGAACACTATAAATTTGAACTATAAATCTAAGAGGACCCCAAGAAATATTTATAAATATCACATTAGGTTAGTATGAAAATACAGGGTGGTCATAAAAAAACTTTACACATTTAATGGCCATTTAGTACACATTTAGTAAAGACATTTAGTGGCCGTTCCGTTCAACCTATCGAGATAATTTCAGATATAGTTCTTCAGAGGTATGAGCTCGGGATTTTGTGAACGGCAACAAAGTGGTGCTCGCGGTTATAGGTACAGAAACTCTAAATTTTCGAATAGCAATGCCCACTTTTTCTCGTCGCAAAATACTCAGCCCATGCGAAAACCTCAGAGAACGTTAACGGTACGTGTATCACAAAAAAGGACTCGTTATGCACGCACAAAACACAGCTCTGCGAACGGCCTACAAAGACACGATCGTGGCTCACGGAAAACATCTGCATATGACAGATGCAAATGTTCAATCACTGATGACCACACAGATCGGACGAAAAAAAATTTTTATTTGGATTACACATTTTCCACATGGGTGCCATCATCGTCTTATTGTTGTCCGTTCGCAGAGCTGTTTTTTGTGCGTGCATAACGCGTCCGTTTCTGTGATACACGTACCGTTCCAACTCTCTTTAAGGTTTTCGCAAGAGCTGAGCATTTTGTGAAGCTGAGCATGTGAAAAAGAGGGCATTGCCATTCGAGAATTTCGAGTTTCTTTATCTATAACCCTAACCGTGAGCACCCCTTTCTTGCCGTTTTACAGAATCCCGAGTCCATACCTCTGAATAACTATATCTGAAATCTCATCTCGATCGGTTGAACAGAACAACCTTTAGAAGTCCATATATCGGCAAATTCTTTTTATGACCACCCTGTAATTTAGATTATATAAAAAAACTGCTACCTAATAACGACACAATGGCGGATATCTGTGTGGTCAATAATAAACAAAATTTTATCTGATTGAAAATGATATAAGAACAAACTGACATCTTACCAATATTAGATCTGCGATGGAAAATATTAACATAATGTCGCAACTCAAAACAACTAATTTCAGGGTGAATATAGAGTATATAGATAAAATATTACCTTCTCCAAACAATGGAATTATTTGACTTTAAAAAGCCACCGTAAGGCAGAGGAATAATTAAACACCATCTGGATACGCACGTTGAACTCAAGAAGTAATGTATCCTTTATTGTTTTAGTTTCATCTGTAGTAAAATATTGTATTATATTAATCTCAAAAGTCACTAGTCTACTTAATTAGTTTGAAAATTTAAGTTTCTCTGATTAATCTATATTAATGAAAATTTATATTATTACTGCTGGAAGATTTTGCGTCCCATCCCAAAATTTATCAGACTTGATGAATTATTTCCCGTTTTCAATCAAACATATCAAATATAAATATATCTTCTATGGCATAACTTCAAGAACATTGGCATTATTCAAATTTCTTGGCTACAGCTATGGGGAAAAATAATAACACTTTAACATAATTAGCATATGAAACTCAAATGTTTAATAAAACTTCTAAAATTTCCATATCTCAGTGTGGCCCAGAGAAGTTTTGATATTTAAATTCGACTTTAACAAAGAGGCTGGATCAAATTCCTCAGATCGGTATCCCGGTTCTTACAACGAAGTCCCCTCATAATTAATCAAGAGTATATCGCGAAAAGTCAGTTTAGATTATTAAGTAAGTGTTAGAGCCGAGTGCGTTTTGCAATTTAAATTAAACAAGTTTCTGCAGTAAAAGTGGGGAAATTAATTATATGCCACAATGGCTTTGAAGATGTAGAAATATAGACTGTATTTAAAAGAGTCATATATTTGTGTAGTCGTTATTGCATAGAATTTTAGTTTTTAACCAGAGGCACACTCCCATAATACAACCTCCATTTGGAATTATTCAAATGATGTTTACAAACTTTTCATTGGCAAAAATAAATGAAGATTCCACAAAAATGAAACCTGTAGAAATATGGACACGAGAAAATAGAGATGATTTGTGGAACTAGGTTTGTCAGACTCAAGCTTAACTAATTCTGATGCAAAAGATATCAGCCTTAGTATGCTAATTTCGTTTCAACAATGAAAGTGTGCATTTTATAATATTTATTTTGTAAATTACGAACTTGGGTAAACTTGCATGGGCAAATAAAGGGATGCAGTGCGTACTTTGCAATTTATACAAACGTCATTTCAAAAATTTCATTGGATTCGGCTATGGCATACAATGCCGAATATACATATTTCTTTAGTACAATGGTCATGTGATTCTACTTAAGCAACAGTTATTGAGTATAACTACTGGACTTCTGGGCATCCCATAATCATCTGTGGCAGGTAACATACGGAGATGGAAAGCGAACAGCAACACGAGTTAAAGATATCAAAATATTATGGGACGAGCTAGAACACCTAGCGTCTCCGATTAAGAACGCCCTTTACTTATAACTATCTGGCAGAGACTTCAATCGAAGATTGGGGATGCATTTCAGTGGATTCGTACCAGAAATTGGTCAAAAGGCTGCTAAGAAGAGTCGACTGTGAATAAATAATCCAACAGAGATAGATAAAAATAATACGAATATAGACAAAAAACAAACAGAAATCAAGCACTCTGAGCATCCACGCACCAACGGCAAGATTCTGTTAAGTGCTGGAACTGAACCATAAATCAACATAGAGGTAACCGACAGGTCTCGTCATCAGGGAGCCTAACCATATCAGTTACCTCAAGGAGAACTTTCTGAATAGGATGCAGGTAAGCCCAAAAGATATCCCAAGGCCCCGAGTCCCCCAAGGAAGCAATAAGTCAAAAAGAAAAATGAAAAGACAAACACAAATTACTGTATGGGCTCAACGCACCATACATGCAAGCACACAAATAATCCTAATGCAAAGTAAAAGATGCATACATACCCCAATTCCGTAAATGAATGGCGAAACAGCAGCCAATTCTATCCTAAAAGTTACGTCATTGTAACATTACTATAGCGCCACCCCCCATTACAGCTTAACCAAATGAACACATAAAATCTATTCTAAAGATCTTTAAAAATTCCTGAGTCTAAATGCCATTTTTTAAAAACTTTTAAATTGCCGAAATTTTTAGGGAAATCGTTTTTACTTAAGTTTTCCTCGAAAATGCTACAAGCCTCCAAAAATTCCCTAGCGTTGTTACATATGTTTTTTATTTTGTAAAGTTGTGAGTAAAAAATATTATAATTAATTTTATAGTTTAAGTTGCTATGGAAATTTGCAAACGTAATAACCTCGAAGTTAAAATCTAACCTTTTATCATATATCCCTATTTTTATTTCTCTATATTCTTTGGCTGTCAACCATGACGAAGACGTATTTTAATTTGAAACAACTGAGAACCTGGCTGTCGGCTACTGGGCCTTGGGCAAATTGAAAATGAGTGAAGCACTTCATTAGTGAGATCACACCTTAAGAAAGTGAGGGTCTCTTCATGAATTATACGAAGAAGGATTCAACTTAAAAGAACAAAGAAAGAAGAAAAAAGAAAGACAGAAATGATATTGTTTGTGTTACCTCTCTTACACAATTACGAAAAGTAGAAGCTGTGCTTCAAGTAGAATTCTCGCGTAACAACTTGCAGTAATATTGATTACAATTTTTTCTTTTAATTTTTATTAGAAAATTTCCAATTTCCCGATTTCTACACTGACATATTAAATTGTTCTCTGCTACTATTATGATTACAATAAATTAAAGGAATGAAAAGCGAATTAATCCTATTTCATGCATTTTCTGTTTTTTTTCCTTTGCTTAACTTTTCTGGGCCCGAAACGGGGATAAACATGTATCTCAACAAATTTTCGTTAAATTCAAGAACAAAAGAATCGCCAAGAAGCAGGTATTACCCCGTCCCCCTGCCCGTCTTTGAGGGACAAGTGAGCACCTTGGATCTTGCAAACATTTTCTGTTCTAAAAATTTGAAATTTTTAAATTAAAAGTTCTAAAATTTGAAATTATTAAATTCATAATTTGAAAGGGAAGATTTTGTGAAAGTTGCGTCTGAATAGATAGCTGTTACAATGTGAAGCTAGAAAGAGAGAGAGAAAAATATATATGGAAGGAATATTTTAATATATATTTTCGTTAAACTGATGCAGGGCAGAGACAGCTTATGCATGAAGTTTCATTAAAGTCGTTTACATGAAAGAGAGTTCTGTATGAAATTATAAACCTCACTTGTACATTACTTCAGTTGAGATTTCTGTTTGATAAATGTTTTTAGATTTATTTTTAGTTATTTTTTGTTTTTTTTTTGGAGGGGAGGTTGTTGGTTTTATTTCATCTCAGCAATGAGTTACAGATTAATTTTTTAGTTCGTTATTTAAGATTACAATTTATTTTCTCACCACAGGAAATTTGAATGTCAATGAAGAAGAAGATATTACTGAAGTTGATGCTTCCATAATGTTTCTGTTAAAATACCGCGTAGCACGTGAATTTCTTATTTTAAAATTAATTAGAAAAAAGGATTTTTAAAAAACATTCTAGAGTTTTAACTTTTGAATAACCCTTGATAATACTTGAATAACGTTTGAATTACTTATGAATAACTTTTGAATAACATTTGTATAACTCTTGAAGAACATTATTTTGTTGAGTTAAATTTTAAAATTATTTACTTTGCTACACCCACATTATTATTTTGTATAGACTGAAGCAAAACTTAATTATTTTATTAATAAATGAGTGTAAAAAAGGCAATCTTTTAAAATAATCATATCTATTTAGAATTACAAGGAAATATATTCCGAGAGGAAATATTTTACTTAATTTCGCCTAAAACATTTCACACGGACCTCAGTGTTAATAAAAACAACTTTCTGCGATATTAACTACACTCTGAACATTATTTTAAATTTATGGGACCGCAAGTAAGCGACACGTCTTAACTAAAACTCCCAAGATTTATAAGATTCCTCTGAAAGAGCATGTTCTATAAATGCGGCGACTTAGAGAAAATTCTCAAATGGATCCAGAGGCGGATTAATAGCGTGATGGATAACCATTCTAGACCAATCTTCTTGGCTCCACTGAAGTCTATATAATTCTTCATTAAGGACACACTTTTAAAAGCAATCCAGATCTCGTGGAATAAGGAAGGGCGCGTAGAAATAGCGTATGAAGCGAGGAGATAATTTACGGAGTAGGTGCGAAGGAACCTGATATCAAATAAAAATGTTTTGATCCCATCTGTTTGTTATTTGGAACAGAAAATTCACAAAGCAGAATGATAGAAATTTAAATGTAATTTCACCGGTAGAAAGCTAAATTCCTGATTTTCTTTGTGCAATTCAGTAAATGAGAAACTATCCACAAAACTGGAATGTTTTATCTCTCTCTCTCTCTCTATATATATATATATATATATATATATATATATATATACTGCTGGCCACCCAAATTGCAACACCAAGAAAGACAAGAGATATCACAACAAAATTTATTTTGTAGATAACATGTTGACCAAGTATCAAATGATTAAATTTATAGACTTCTGTGAAGTGTGGTTCCTGCCAAAATCAGTAGCCAGAGTAGTCGCCATTGTTGGAGATCACCGCTGCCACACGCCTCGGCATTGATTCAAAGAGACTTTGGATGAGTTCTTGGGGTACAGAAGATCAAGTAACTTCCAAACGTTGCCAAAGTTGATCTGCTGTGGCAGCTGGGGATGGAATCTGGGTCAATCGTAGAACAACCATGGACCACATGTTTTTTAACGGCGAAAGATCCGGAGAGCGAGGTGGCCAGGGAAGCAATTCAATCAGGCGATTGACGACGAACCGTTGGACAATGCGTGCCACGTGTGGTCGCGCATTATCCTGTTGAAATATGGCTGTGGGCAAGCCCTGAAGGTAAGGAAGGACAACTGGCTCCAACACCTCGGAGATGTAGCGCTGGCTGTTTAAAGTACCGGCAATGCGTATTAGAGGTGTGCGAGAGTGATATCCAATACCGCCCCATACCATAATACCCGGTGCAGGACCAGTGTGGCGGTGCATAACGCAGCTGTTCAGCATCCTCTCTTCACGGTGTCTCCAGACTCGAATGCGACCATCGTGGTGTTGCAGACAGAAGCGCGACTCGTCAGTAGAGACAATTTCATTCCATTCTGCCGTTTACATCCTTGTGTCATCGCACCATTGGCGGCGGAGACGTATGTGGTTCTGCGTCAAGGGTAGACAAAGGAATGGACGTCTTGCGGACAGACCACTCTGCTGTAAACGGCGTCGAATGGTACGCGCAGACACTGGATGATGCGTTACAGACTGCATGTGCTGTGCTATGGTTCGTGATGTGACTGAGCGATCCGTCACTGCCATGTGCACAATTTGCCTGTCATCACGTGAAGTGGTGCGCTGAGTTGGATGCGATCGAACACGCCGGTCTGTCGTACCCTCCTGCATCCAACGATCACATATTCGCATTACAGTTGTTTGGTTTCGTCCAACACGACTACCCATTTCCCTGAAAGATAATCCACAATATCGGTAGGCCACTATCCTTCCTCTGTCGAACTCGGATACTTGATCAAAAGATGATCGCTGTTTCCGACGAGGCATAATTGATCGTTTTTTTTCAAAAACCACAAGAAAAACACAATTGCCGAACTTGAAATCGTCGAAATCTCCAAGCCTTAAATAGCGCTTTGAAGTGGCGCCACAGGCGCGTGTGATGTGCGTCTGCTCTGAAATTCTAATCATTTGCATATCTCACCTCCGCTAATGCATGTTGTAAACTTTATGTTGTAAATGTTATTTGCATGTTTCCTTCAGGGTGTTGCATTTACAGTGGCCAGCAGTGTATATATATATATATATTTCTATGGTGGCCATTAACACTCGATTTCTAACCTTGTATCCCGGAGATACACGGTAACTATTTTTTCTGACTGCAAGTCCATCCGTAGAGAGGGAGGCTGCTTCCTCCGCCTATCTTCCTAGCAGGAGGGGTGCTAGTGGTCAGTTTAGTTTTTGTTCTTATAAAGTAAAGGTTATTGACATCCCAAGTCTTTTATCTCTCAGATACGACGACAGCAGATTCGTAAGTATTTTTGATCCATCTGATTTTTTGTTTTGTAGCTTTATTTTTGTGGATTGTTGTTGATTCCAAAATATTTAATTCAACCAATTTGGAAATTTATGTTGGAAAGCAAACGGACGGGCCATACCAATGGAGCAACAAGAGCACGGACATAGTAGAAAGATTGATTAATCCCATCACTAACACCAGACGTCATGTCACTGCTGATAATTGGTTCAGTGATGTCTCTCTGCTCGAAACCTTATCAGAAATGTTTTCCGTAAATGAAAGGAAACACAATGCATACCTCTAGTTATTTACCCCCCTTTTCTTTAAAATAATAGTGTAAAAATTGATATATCATGGTTTTTATGTAATGTATCTCACAGATAGGACGACAGCAATGACGTAATTTTTTTGAGAATAGAAATTGAGTGTTAATGATCCCGAAAAAGTAGCCGTTTTGAAGATTTGGCCGTAGAAAAGGGGTGTCATCTATAACATTGGATCTATGGAGACTTTAATTCGTTCTCAAAAATTATGGCGTGGCTGGCTAGAGAAGTTTCACTGTATTTGTAAGAATATGGTAACAAAAAATGACTAAAACCTAAATAAAAAAGTTTTTGTAACAATCGAATTCGTGTAAAATCCTGATCATAGGATCATTATTTTAGCTGCATTTAAA
This sequence comes from Dolomedes plantarius, assembly GCA_907164885.2. Lineage (NCBI taxonomy): Eukaryota > Metazoa > Arthropoda > Arachnida > Araneae > Dolomedidae > Dolomedes > Dolomedes plantarius. The sequence continues at coordinate 118,854,108 of OU015498.1, read as the reverse complement.
ATAAGCCACCTTTTGTTAAAATTTTCATAAAAGAATAATTTACTTCGGATCCCCAATGAAAAGATCCCATTTTTATCCATAGGTAAAGCAAAAATAAAATTAAAATAATCCTGGATTTCGAGAGAAATAACCAAAACTGTGTAAAACGTTAAAGCCCTCATTAAGTTTAAATAAAGCAGACACGCACCCCTAAATTGTTATAGTTAGAAGAATAATGTAACAGAAAATGACCAAAAACAGAATAAAACAAGTTTCTTTTTTTAAAATCGAGACAGGGAATTTTGCAACCATACCAAAATTATTAGGGCTGCAATTCCGATTAGCTACTATTCGGGGGAATTTTAGGTTTACTATAATTTTTTTTCCGAATTTCCTATGCAAAGATGTTTGTCCCTCCGTAATAGATAAAATAAAATTTAAATTATTCGACCTTTGGGAATAAATCTCTAAACATGCAATTTTAACAGTAAAGGGTAGCTAATCGGAATTGCAGCTATATAATAATGTTTTTAATTTTGCATTGATGGGACAAAAAAAAATACGTCCAAACCAACAACTACATTTACACATGTTTCTGTGGTACCACAAAATTGTTTAATGTATTTTTTGCCTGGCAGAGGGATCTTTTATAAAATACAAAAATATTTTGATCTAAGAAAACCACCTAATTTTTGTTTGTTGCAATACGCTCAGAAAATGTACACTGGAAAATGCTTGAGTATTTTCAAAGGTGATATTTTACGCCAAAGAAATAATCTCGCTGTGCTCAGACTTTCTATTTCTCAAAATAATGAGCAATTAATTCTGATTCCTGAATTTTCCAAAAAGGAAATAGATTTAGAAAAAATAATTATCTGCTGTAAACCATCATTCCAATGGGAGAGCGATCTAAACAGAAATGTTTCATAAGGTATGACTAGCACGTAAAAAAACTCGCTATGCGTGGTCATGTTTTCTCTTAATTTTATTCTTTAAATATTACTTTTATAATGTCCTTTTATAAACCTTTAGTTGAATTATGATCAGGATATCGTAATTCATTTGTGATATAGAAAATAATATTCAGAACAGATACGTGTTGGATTTATTTTTAAATCCCTTTGAAGGAAAATTATGTGTATATCTATCTATCTATCTATCTATCTATCTATCTATATATATATATATATATATATATATATATATATATATATATATATATATATATATATATATATATATATATAAATATATATATACATATATATATGAGGCGGTGAAAGGCAAAGTGGTGTAAGTCCAAAGCGTTTTACTACAAAAACTACAAAAAATCCACTATAAATTGAACAAATTATAATTCATAATAATTATTATAATATTTCACATAATAATTATTTGCAATTCCCGTATAAATTGAACATGTAGATTGCATTTTTGCTCTTAAATAAAAAAAAGTTGAAAATGTTTTTTTATGCTCTTAAATAAAAAAAAAGTTGAAAAGGTGAAATGTGTGGCGGTAAAAGGCAGAGTGTGTACACCACTTTGCCTTTTACCGCCTTATGTATATATATATATTAATTATCAAGAGCAATTTAGAGGGAAATTTACTTCACTTTCTGGCTGTAAATTACTTTAGATTTTACGCTATGAAATATGATTCTCATATGTGTATTTTTTTAAAGGTACCCTACAAGATTTTGCTAAAATGTCTTAAAATAATTGAAATATGTGAAGATAATTTTTTTTCGACAAACCTGATTGTAGATGAAACACAGTTTTGTTTTACGAATGATAATTTAGCACCTTTTTATCGGGCCATTTTCAAAATTTAGTCATAACTTAAATATTCTCCAGGAGAAAGAATTCGTATTCCGTCACCCAAAAATATGAATAACTGTCACACAATTTGCACAGTTTTTACGAAAGTTGTTAGCGAAATATAATCGTGATCCGTCCAAACAATTAAAAATTAATTCCGATTTCGTAGATATTTTTGAATTTTTTTGAATTTTTTTTAATTTTAGAGTCCCAAACTTTGCTAAAATTTTTGGTATAAAGTAACATTTCTCTACATTTTACTCTTACGGCTTTGAGGCGGAAGTTCAAGATTTATTGAATGATGTTAGAAAAGCACACGCAGTATGAATGGCGTGGACTTATAGGAAACTCTCCAATGGCTCCTTATGTGGATTACGGTAGTGATAAATAGCTCTTCCCGACTAAAGCCACTCTGTTCGGTGGATGTCTAATTTATTCTTGATTAATTGCTAACTTTAAAGTATAAGTGCAGAATTTTCGAAAGGGAAGATGCTAGACTTATCGAGCATCTTCCAGACGTGTTGTACTCCAGTCTCGTTTAAACATATCTATAAATACACTTTGATTGATCTTTGAATAATCTTTAAGATTCTTTAACATGAGTTTTACTTTCCCTTTAAGTGTGAATGTCATTTATTTAATTTATTATATAAACCACAAAATTTAAGATCAGTTAATTCAGTCTCGTGTTTATTTCAGAATGTTTTTAGAATAATTTTAAATCGTATCTCTTGATACTGTACTAAAGCAACCAGTGGACACGCCTACAATTGTTAAAGTCTGAAGAACTGATTTGAAGATTTCTAACTCTTGTAGCAAAGTAAAATCAAAATATGATAAAGTTTAATTAAATATTTTTTGTATCTGTGTGCAAATAATTATTTCAGATTAAAAATAAATTTTTCATCAACACACTGAGAATGTATAGTGTTTTAGAGGACAATTATGAATGATATGCTCCCTTTCGATTAACCTTAAATATTTTTAAATCTTTGTCTGCAGCTTAGTTCCCAGCTACGCACTGCAAAACTGCATTTGGACCCTTTACATGTGAATAACATAATTTTGGTTGACGATGGTGAAACTTGTAAACAGCACATGACAGCGATGAGTTTCAAAATGAACCAATATTTCCTTTAAGGGGTCAAGGGACCTTCACCGTCAATTTTTAAAAGTTTCAATTTTAACTTCTGTATAGAGCATGAGAATAATTGGTATTCTCTTTTACTAGACTGAAGAGGAGCCTTGGGGTGCCTTGTGTGGATGACAGATCTGTACTGTTTGTCCGGCATCCTCGAGCCCCACAGCAATGAAAAATGTCACCGAACTTGGTAAATTAACCCTCGGCTGCGAATTCAGGTATTGCTACGTAGCGACTGGTCTTCAGGTGATTCATGGTTGATAAGCCCAAAGGCTTGGGGAACCGGTGGAGGATTTAGACTTACTAGACTGAAGACCTAGGATTCAAAAAAAGATTATTTGGCAGAATAGAGCATGTTTTTCAAAACAATGTTTTATAAAATGCTAGCTGTTTTTCAAAATATTTCATGCTTCTTCTAAAGCATTTAAAAACCTTAAACTTTTAATATAAACTTACCTTATATATATATATATATATATATATATATATATATATATATAAACATAACCGTGAATTGATTTTTTTCGTATGAATCTGAAGCCATAAATATTTGTTTTAAAATCTGCCTTTTTAAAAATGTTTTTGAGTGTTTTTAACTTTATTTCATGGCTTATAAATTTGAAAAAAAATTTCTGGCTTAAAAAAATTGTGCTCAATTTTTAGGACAAACACTTTAGTTAACAATCCTTAGAAATATGGAATACGTCAGAAGAAAATGAATGTGCATGGACTACTTTGAAAAAATTCTAGAATTTTTGAAGAATGTATTGAAATACAAAACTTTTTCTTCCTCAAAATAACTTACTTGTTAATTCTAAGTGACTTCAATATAGTTAAAAGGACTATAAATTATACTCATGTGGTATAAAAAATAAAATATTGAAATTTATAAAAAATGAGATTAATGACCTCTTGTCCCCTTAGGGTCAAAAATAAATTTAATCCGTAAAATAAATCTTATATATTTCTTTGGAAAATGATTTACTAAAAAGTGTCTAAATATAATTATTAATAATGTAATACAATAGGACTTTAATAAAATAAAGCTCCAAAAATCGATACTCTGCAAAAATTGTACAGTAGTATCGATTGAAGAAGTATGAGTGCTACCACTGCGTTTTTTTTTCAACCCTTTTTGGAGTGATTTCTCACTAAATATGGCATTATTGTAATTTTATTTTTGATTTAAGGCAATTAATTGGTCGATTTTTATCAGGCATTTCCAAATTGCCTGCGCAAGAACAGGAAAAAATTTGAATTTGTAGGTATTCGGAATTATAGGATATAATTTAGTAATCCCTTGCTCGATAGTCACAAAACTTTTTTTTTCTAATAATATTAGGCATAATTTATTTTAGAAATATAGAGTTACTTATATGCATGAGTTTGACAAATTGGATTACAAGCAAACAAACTAAGAACTTAAACATTTTACAACTGTGTAGGTAAGTATTAGGAGATCATTGTAAGTCATTATCATGAACAAAATGCATACCCTACTCATATGCAAAAGCATGCATTTAGTGAAACTTAAATTCAACGAGCTTCAGGATTAATTTCATAGATATTCTTGTCTCTAAAATTATTAAACCTGAACAAAAAATCTTAAAGTCCAATCATCCCGTCATACACGTCCACCGGACTATTCGACTATATTGTCATAACTCTCAAAAATCTCATTTGACTCTAGATCAGGGGTTCCCATAATTATTTGGCTTACCAACTCCTTTTCAGAAAAAAAAATTCTCAACGCCCCGTGAAAATTTACCTTTAAAAGCCAACAGACAGAGATGCAATGACACATTTTCGTACTTTTATGTATCTACATCTCTATCTGTTTCCTAGAACGTAGAAAGGTAAATAAATAAGACACTTTGAAGCCTAAAATTATAAAATGAGCAAAATATAGAAAGAAGGTTACTGCCCAAGATGCTGAGAGCTATAAAAAGGGCCAAAAACATAAAGCTAAGTCACCGGACACTTGACAAGTAAGTTTCACATATGTACATTGTAACGTCCAGGAAACGTGCCCGCGAGAAAAGTTGAGTTTTGCAAGTTTCACCAATATTGTGTGATAATTATTATATTTTATCCCACGTGCCGGCATTCATATAAATTACTATTTTTCAGTGTGACGTAATGTCATTTGCATGCTTGGTTTTCATTTTTTTTTGTTACGTTACAAGTACTGTTTGGCAACTTCGATAGATTTTGCTGAGTTTTTTTAGATATACGATGTACTCGGTGAGAAGAGGTTGTAATAGTGCTTTGGTGTTCTTGAGAATTTGTTAAATTTAAATAAAAAATGTTTGTTTAAAGTTTTTGAATGTTCTATTTGAAAAGAATCTTGTGAAACCGAGTCAACACCCTCACTGCATGTGGAACCCAAAAAGGATATCGCCCCATTAACTTAGGTGGATGATTTTTTACAATATCGACTACTCCATGCTCGGAGTATGAAAAAGAAAAAAAAAACCGCTCGGAAAACCTGTGAATATCTGATATTGCGTCCTTGGACCAAGTACGGTGTTTTACATACATCATTGAGTGTTTTCCGTCTAGGGTCTTTATCGTACTCCCTGTGTCCAGTGTGCTAGGGATGTTTCAGAATTATCTCTTTCCTTATGCTTCCACCGCCCGTTATTTACCTTCAACGCCTCAAATTAGCATCCGAAGCCAATACCGTCCCCCTCCTACATCGTTCCAGGCCCCAAAGGGGTGGTGATAGCACCCACTTTGGGACACCCTGCACTAGATTGTTTCATGGAAAATAAGTCTTATTTTAAAATATGTGAATAGTGGTCAAAACACTCATAAAAAACGCATACGTAATTAAGTAAAATATTTTAAACTTTCGCCAAATATCAACTATTTCTAAAAGAAGAGAAAAAGTTGTTGTTACTTAATCCCCCAAGATATTCCACACCAGGTTCATATAGACTTTCGAGATGACGGGTATAGCTCCGGTTTACAATGACACCACTGGGGACGGCGTCCGATTTAGACAAGGTGCAACCTCAAATTTGACTGACAATCCCCAGGGGCAGCATCTGAGGGATCATACCTTCTCCCCCCCCCCTCTCTGACCTCATAGAACTACTTTCCGGTCTACTGAATTAACGTAACCAAATTAATTGCGTTAGTTGGGATTCGAACCGAGCACCTCCAGGTTTAAGCCCAATGCGCTACCACTAGGTAACCTTGGGCCACTTCGTGCAGAGAAAAGTCGAACACGCATGTTGAAGTAGTCGACTTAAAATATGTTGCTCAAAGGTAAGAGGTATTAAAAAAAACATGAAATATAAATTAAAATTTATATATATATATATATATATATATATATATATATATAATATAGTTAAATATATAAAAATAATTTATATGTAGCGAAAATTGTAGCGTGAAAGTATATTCCTCATTAATTGAAACCGGAAATTATTTCATGAAAAAAATGAATGTATTAAATTCATTTATATGTAAGTGTATAGCCCGATTTGGCATTGTGGTAAATCGCGCTGGTTTTCGGTTCTGAGGTTTCTCGGATTGAATCTCGACTCGCACCACTAAAGTACCACCGTTTGTGTCGTCCCTTCATAGGGAGCAATGATGGTCCGCCTATATATTGCTCCCCTAATAAAATGACTACCAAAAACCACAGTGAATAAGAACAGGAGGAAGTGTGTCCGGCGGAGTGCCTCCCCATTAGGAAAAATATATTTAAGTGTATGCAATGCTGAACTAATCCAGTAACATGACATTAAAAAGATATCCTCTCTAAAAATAAAATTCTGACAAACGAAACATCAAAATAAGCGTACCCAAGAAGCTTAAGTAATTTGATTTATTCCTAACTGACTTGGCTGGCAGCACCAAAGGAAGAATTTGGCTAATAATCTTACCATGAATTTTATGGTTTTCTCTCAAGTAAATTTTGTATATTCTATTTAGATTGTCAAGTAATATATATATATATATATATATATATATATATATAACAGTTCCGTAACTGACTGACAGATAATGCACAGATGAAACCGCTGAATCTAAAGGGCTGAAATTTTGCATGACGATTCTTCTTATAGTGTAGGGGTGCACTAAGATATATTTTTGAAAAATTCTTCTTAGGTTTTATAAAATTAAATTTTTAAACTGTTTCTGTAACTTTTTTAAAGTTTGCATTTAAAATAATAATTTGAGGATTATAAAATTTATATAACGAGAAAGATCATAAAAATTCCTTTAAAATGAAATCTTTTTCGAATCTTTACCTTCATTTTCTGATTTTTGGTGAATTTTAAATATTAAATTTTATAATTTAATTTACTTAATGCTGATCACGGGGTTTCTTTTCTTTTTGTGATACTTTAAATTAATTTTGCGCCACATGCATAACAGCGATATACATTGACAAAACAATGTTAAAATTCAGTAATAGATAAAATTTAACCACTAAACTAATTGAGATGGAAGTTTTTTAAGAATTTAATTCAAATTAGTATGTTTTATGGATACTAAACATACAAATTAATTGCATACATTGACCGCTGTATTTAATTTGAATATTTTCTTCTACATTATTTTGTGTATAAAAATATCCGTTTTTTATAAATATCTTTTTTTGTTGTTGCATTATTTGCATATATTGTCCGTTGTATTTAATTTGAATGTACTCCGTAGCGAAGCACGGGTATTCAGCTAGTACAGATATATTCAAACACAATAACGATGACTGAAAGTTGCAATTAAAATTAAACCTTAGAAGAAAATTTACTAACAAACAACGAACAAGGTTGAAGAAAATAAGTAATTAAAAAAATGAAATGAAATGAAATGAATTAATAAAATATGTATACACCCGATTATCTTTTTGCACAGGGGATACGTTCCAGAGACACCGTGCAAGGGTAAAAAAATATTCAGTGAATATATAAAATTTGGAGATAGGTTCCTTCCAAATATACTTATCAAAATTTGCAATAAAATGATTTCCAAGTGTACTGACTAGCTGGAAGACTTCTAGAATTGTATTTGCAGATAAAGAAACCACCCATTCCTCATCACAATTATAAACTTACGTGGAATCATCTCTAATCTCCAAAATACTCGCTGCAATTTGTTCTTCATTATAAGTTTCGTCAATTGTTATTTCTGAAATATCTTGAACTGTTAACTCTTCAGAGACCTATCTGACAATCTGGCAAAGTGATGATATCAGAATGCAATTCGTTTGTATTTATGTTAGAAACAAGATTTTTAGGCGTTACACATTCTGGCCGAAGTGATCTCCAGTATGCGTTCATGGTGGATGAGTTCTTATATTTGTCTCAATGCGTGATGATTTCCGGGTCATCAAACAATGGAGACATAAACTCATCAACAAAACATTCCAGAAATCATGAGTTACAGTGCAAGGCAATATTTTAAAATTATTTCCGCCTGCCCTCTAGAATTTTACTTGAAGATAATGGAACTACTTCTGCATGATCACTACTATAAACTAGCGTGGAAACATCTAAATTCTCTAAAATACTCTCTCATAACATTGCAATGAATATATTTTATTGTTTTTAGATTTTTAAACCGTGTTAAAAGAAATAAAATACTGTGTAAAAAATAATCTGTTCTTTTTCTTGGAGCATGTTGTTTCAAAACAGTGCAAAAAGATAATCGGCTGTAATATACGTGTCAACTGGTCAACAACTTGAGCTATCTACCTATTTGAACGTAAAGCAGTTAAGTTGTTTATCTACGACTTACAGTTTTATGAATGAACGAAACCCAAGAACAGGTTGATGGGGAAAAAGAAACTGGTATTCCTTCCGGATCAACATTGATATATTTTTTAGATTAGTCCGTATTGGGTTGCTCGTCGACTTATGAACGATCCAACAAAAATATACTTAATAAATGCATAGATTTAATCCTGCGTAGTTGGAAGCTCAAAAGGGAAAGGAGAATATCTAAATGGGGATCACGGATAATAACTCTTTCTCCAATCACTTGTGTTGTTTAAGATTTAAAAAAGGTCAGAGACCCGGTATCGGATCCCAGACATGGCAAACTGCCAGTATAATGTATAATATACCCTAAAGAATATTATTTCCTTTTATGTAACCCTACGCTCAACCATAAGATCTTTCAATCAATAAAATATTATAAAAACACTCGATTTTTTTTCTTTGTTCTGTCTCGCTTACTGGCGCTTGGAACAAACAAATTGATAATGAAGTACAGTAAAATATAAAATTTAATCTAGAAAACGTTACGTGAGGGTTTATGATAATGAAAAATCAGGATACTAAATATGCCATAAAAATAGTTATTTAACAAACAGAACCTTGTTTTGAGTTAAGGCATCATTTTCCTGGAATACAATAAAACAAATAATTAGTACTCTTTACAATAACTTTAAAAAAGTGTTCACCTCTATGAATCTTTATCATTAAGAGACACGGGCTTGTGGTGGCCCTGTGGTACAGCGCGCTGACGGTCGGTGCTGAGGGTGCTCGGATCGAATCCCGGCGTCGCGCCACTAAAATACCTCCGTTTGTGTTGTCCCTTCATAGAGGGTAAGGCTGGTCAGCCTATATTGGTCCCTCATAAAAAAATGGCTAGCAAACTACGGTGAATTATAGGCGAATGTCTACGCGACACATTCCTCCGCTTCAAAAATATTTAAATAAATAAATATATATATATATATATATATATATATTTATTTATTTATTTATATTTATATTACGAGACATATTTTCAAATGAAAAGGTGGAGGATATTATACTTTATTTAAAGTTAACATACAGGGTAGGGAAAATATACTTCCACATTTCAAAGGGTAATAATACACCAAAGAAACAATTTACAGAAAAAAAGCTTTATATTCTTGAAAAGTACTAACAATTTAATTTTTTTCCATTAAGTTTTGGAGACAACATCACTCAGCTCCCATTATTTCTGATGCACTGCTGAAACCGTCCCCTAAAGTTTTCCATCACTCTGCTGTTCATCTCTGGGGGAATGGCGGACACTTCCTCAAGAATAGTGGACATTTCTGACTTGCTGCACATTTGCAAGTGTTCTAATATTCCAAAGACGACCACTTGGCTTCCTTGGAAATGCAGAACCACTTGGTTTCAAGTTTGAAGCCCATCTCAGGATTGTTACAAAATCTTTTTTTTTTTTTTGAAGAATGCCTCGATAACAAAACGATGATGCTCACCGGACAAACTAACCATCGTGCTTACTGACAGTTAGAAAATTCGGCAGAACATTTCCAACCTCCCACGCTACCCTATCCCCACCATTACCTCCCTTAACATTGACCTCCAGAAATGTGGGAGTCCATTCTGCCTCATCCTATACAAGAGAAGTAAGATAAATGTGTAATGGTTTATAGTAATGTTTTAAATATCCCTTTTAAAAAGTCTTTAGGTTGATGCATACTTTGAGAGAAAATCCGTTATTATCAGTTTACTCGAATCGCCGATATTATTCGGAGAGTAGAACACAGGCTAAAATTTGGCGATCCGTGTCTGAAGTCTATCCTGGCAGACAGTCGTAGCAATAGCGCTTGACCGTTGTAAAGAAAACTGATGTTTCGGCGGAAAGATATTACAAGCATTCATCAGGTAGTAAAATTAGCATCATCAATTGAATAAACAAAAGAAATATGTACAAACTATTGTCCTAAGAAGTTGCCCGAAATAAGAAAAAATGTAATGTGTGAGGGAAGACATTGCCAATAGAACTTTCTCATACTATCAGGATAGGTAGCTTGAGAAATTACTTGCCTTTAATGTGAGAGACCGAGGTATAAAGCCGTTCTTATAAGGAGGGTTATATAACAAGGATTTCTTAATCTGTATAATGTTTTTGATAATCCTTTTTCCATCATTCCCGAAACCCACATAAACTTCCATATATTATCAAGAAAATCTTGAAAAAGTTTAATAATCAACAAGTCCTTAATAAGCAGGAGGTCCGTAATTATCAGCAAAATGTCTGATAATTAGGGAGTATAGAGATTCGGGATTTAAATATTAACAAGTCAAGGAAATCTTGGAGTTTAATTATGATTTATTAATAAGCAGTATGTACCTAATTATTAGCCAGGCTGATAATTAGAGAGTATAGATATTAGGCATTTAATTATCAGTGATTTCCTAATCTTTATAATGCTTTTGATAATTATTTTCCCATCATTCCAGACACCCACATAATTTGTCATATAATATCAAGAAAATCTTGAAAAAGTTCAACAAGTCCTTAATTATCAGTACAATGTCTGATAATTAGGGAGTATAGAGATCCTGGATTTAACTATCAGCAAGTCAAGAAAATCTTGGAGTTTAATTATAATTTATTAATAATCAGTAAGTATCTAATTATCAGCCAGGCTGATAATTAGGGAGTAAACAGATTATGCATTTAATTATCAGCAAATCCCTAATCTCTAATATACATTTGTGAAAGTGCATTTCTTCATTCCTATAAACCACAAAAACTGTCAAATAATATCAAGAAAATCAGGAGGTTTATTTATCAATAACTCAATACTGAAACTATCAGTAAAAAACTTCAAGTTTCAACAAATCTTAAAAATCAGCAAGTCCTAAATTATCAGTAAAATGTCTGATGATTAGGGAGTATAGAGATTAGCATTTAATTATCAGTAAATCCCTAATCTCTAAACTGCTTTTGTTAAAGTGCATTTCTTCATCCCTGTAAACCACATAAACTGTCATATGATATCCGGAAAATCAGGAGGATTCTTTATAAATAAGTCATCTATAAAGAACTTCAAGTTTCAACAAATCTTAATTTCTAATTTGGATGCATTCGACTTTATTTTCAGTCCAACTGACAGAGATTTTTGAAGTTTGAAATATTTCCAATAAAACTCCTGTTTTATTCAGGAAATTATAATGCAAAAGATAACGTATAC